>JAEQBH010006672.1:0-398977 GCA_016808115.1 Tetrastigma voinierianum | reverse complement strand
AATGTAAGACCCGAAATTCCAATTTACGGGAAAAGAACGCAAGTGTAATTTCGTTTACAGTGTAATTTCCGTTAAAAATCCGTAATTTATTCTCTAGATCTCATATGATAAAACGGATTGCATCATTGGAATCATCTCACGAAATCTAGCTATGCGTAAGAATTTCTTGGTCGAGGCGATTGAATTTACACATTCGGGCATCGTTTGGATTGCCGTAAAACGATTTTCGATGCGACGAAAATCATATATAACACATACCCATATGCCATAAGTGGCATGAGTAGAGAAATGATGAAAATGGACGGCCGAGATAGAGCCGAATGTCAAAACTGGGAAAAGAGGGACATAATAGTCATTTTGGAAATTGTTTAAGTCACTAAAAGACAAAATTTTCAATAGTTGTCTTCCCCAAAGTTAAAAAGCAGAAAACGTGCAGTGTGCTACGGGGAAGAACAGAAACTGGAATTTTGGGAGATTTTTAGAGAGAGAGAGCACTTCTCTACAGATTGTAGGCGATCACCGTGGGCGATCTTCGGGACAAAGAAGGAAAGGCGCTCTCTGTGGGAGAAGGGCTTAGCTGATGGAGTACAGTTTAAGGAGTTTAGACAAACTCCTTGAAGTAGAATTTCTCCTACTTAGGTTTTACACTTTATTTAAGTGTTTTTCAATGTTCGGTTAGCTTGAGGCATGAATGGCGGTTGATCGGTCCCAAAACTTAGGACCGAATTATTTAATTTATTAAAACCATTTGTAGCTTGATGGCCGTGAGGGGCTGTTCTGAGTTGTTTTGGTGGCTAATTGTGCATCTTGTATTAAATCATGTGGTTTGGATGAGGTCGGGAATGGCCGTGAAATGTGGAGTTCCTCAACAGTGAATCGATGAATTGTGATTTTTCGGGAATAGTAACCGAGGGTTTCACTATTCTCGAAACAGTGTTCTCAAAATATATATTTTTGTGAAATAATGTGTTTGGTTGAGTAATTCAAATCGAATTGCTCGCGTTTGATCATTAGCCCATGTGAGCTAACTTTGATGTGATGAAATGCGTAATTACATAACATGATTGTGTGATTGAATTTTATGTGAATATATGCATGTTTATATATTTACATGTGACATAGACTGTAATGGAATTGGCATCATGCATTCCATATGCATTGGGAACACCCTAGGATGATAGGAGTGAGTGCATGAGGTGAATCTAGAAAATGGTTCGGGTTGTCTAAAATGTTAATTATTGGAGAGGAGCTAGTCAGGCTAAAAATATCAATCGTCGGAGGCCAAACGATTGATATACATCGGAGGGTAGTCCACAAATAATATCAATCGTCGGAGACAGTCCAATTGATATATATACATTGGAGGGTTGTCCACTAACAAATAAATATAATAATTCTCATACGAGGCTTAGGCGAGTGTGAGGGAGTCGGTGAGGACTCGGTGAGGACTCGGGTATGAGTTGATAAGTTAGACATTCAAGTAGGATCATGCATTTGCTTGAATGAGTGTTTATTTTAGAGCATTGCACTGAACTTAGGTGGAGAGTAGCCCACTTAGGGTGATTCCACTACTGAGCATTAGCTCACCACAGTCGAGATATTATTTTTGCAGTACGAGGAGCGTGCGAGGGAATGACTAAATCTAGAAAGCTAAGGTTATTGGCAGGGTTGTGGCTTTGATGATTTTATACATGTATTGAATTCTCTAATTTTGATATATGTATTGTATAAATAAATTAATGCTCTTAGAACTATTAGACATAGTTAGTATGTTTCTGATATTATAGTGCATTTATGAGCCCAGTGGCGTTTACTTAGGTGATGATATATTGGGTATTTGGGACGAGGTTGCTCCACAATTATTGTATTTAGGTAGAGAGCTCCCGTACAAAGGAGACTGCCCGATTTCCATCGAAAAATGTCGGGTCACCCAGGCATTCCGCAGCGAATGTCCTAACCGAGTTGACGGGTAGTCAGCGGACCCCGAGGTTTAGGGTGTCACATGGCTCGCGGAATAAAATTCCATGCTGGTTTGGACGATCTTGAAGTTGCGGCTTTATGCTCAGTTAGCCATTTCCAAGCACCAGGCCTTGGACACCTCCTTGGCTAAGGCCAAATCTAGGTCTAAGCATTGGGAGCGAGAGGCTAAGGCTAGTGTAAAGAAGATTGCAGGGGCAGAGAAGGAGAGGGATGAGGCTAAAAATGAAGCCCAAGTTGCTCCAGCGCTCTGGGTTGCAGATTGAGAGCAAGGCAAGACTAGGATGACCTGGCTAGAGTCTAAGGAGCTCTAGCGGTTGTTGAGAAGGCTAGATGCAAGGCTAGAGCTTATTTTTGCTTATGGTTATAGATGTTGTGTTCAAACACAACATTTATGGAGACCAACTAGAGGTTCCGGATGGTATGCTCGACTCCACTGACCCGCTTCCTCCAAAGTTCTTTGCGAACCCCAAGTGCCCCTCGGTCACGCAGCCACTTTGAGGTCCTAGCGGCAAAAGGCCAGTCAGGCCCGAAGCGACAAAGGAGCCTGAGAAGAGTGCTTTTGTTGGGAACCATAGCTAATTGGCATGTTGGGTCGCCAGAACATTTATGTAACTACCAACGCTACATGCGTATTTATGAAATATGATTTTATTTTACTTAATTGATCCTTCACAACTCTTTTCCACGAATCCTAAATAGGATAGTTGCTTAGGGGTGTCAAATGTTAGGAAAGAGTCGGACATAGGGCTGACCCGGCGAGGCATTCATTATGGGCTTTGGCTGCGGCCTTGGGCCAAGAGCCCAGCCTGCTAGCATATAAGTGAGGCGCTATGAGTTAAGTTGCGTTTGGCCTTTTGAAGTGCCGGAGTGGGCTATGAGCCACATACGGGTCTTTTGAAGTGTCAAAGGATATCGCCATCTGTCTTTAAATGCAACAATTGTGATATTAATCTTACTGATCATTAGTGATATAGAGCATTAGATGTTGAGTGATAATGTTCTAAACCTGCTCTGTCTTGAGTATCAAATAGTTATAAATCCTCTGATCTTTAAGTCTAAGAATATAGCCTCAAGTCACGAATATTGTGGATAGAGCCATTGTACCCAAATGCCAGATAAAGGCCATATGGTCTTTTGAAAGAGCAGTGATCTATGAGCCACATGCAGTCGGCTATTAAAAAAATACTTTAAAGGAAATTTAATTGCTAATATTTCTAGACTTGAAAGAAAACACTCTAAAGGAAACTTTATTGATAGTACCTTTAAAGGAAAAGAATTTTTATTGATAATACCTCTTAAGATAGGTAGCATTCCACATCTTGGGCACTAGCCTTTCGTCCAGTTTTTCCAATGCTTAAGATCCGGTTGGCCCCACTCTAACTATCGTGTATGGCCCTTCCCAATTTTGTTGGAACTTGCCGGCTATTGGGTATGTCGTGTTTTCAAAGACCCTTCTTAAGACTAGGTCTCCGGCTTGGTATGCACGATGTCTTACTCGCCTATTATATAAGTTTGTTGTTCTTTGCTGGTATGATGCCATACACATAGCTGCTGATTCACGGAGCTTGTCTATCATATCTAGGTCTCTAGCGAGGGCTTTAGTATTAGCCTCTTCATAGATTTCCGTTCAAAGTGTGGGCATTCCAATTTTTGTAGGGATAATGGCCACCATCCCATAGGTGAGAGTGAATAGCGACACCACAGTCGGCTTCTGGCTAGTTGTTCTATAGGCCTAAAGAACTCTGGGTAGTTCATCTACCTACTTTCACTAAGCCAAATGTAGGTGCTTTCTCAAAGCCACTAAGAGAGTTTTGTTAGATGCTTCCACCTGGCCATTGCTTTGTGAGTATCACGGTGTCGAGTACAAGTTTCTGATTTTCAACTCATGGCAGAAATTTCTGTATAATTTGCTATCAAATTATGGCACATTGTCAATTATAATCGATTGAGGTATTCCGAACCGGTAGACAATGTTCTTCCAGACGAATTGGATGACGTTCTTGTCTTTGATGGAGGCGAAGGCCTCAGTCTCTATCCATTTGCTAAAGTAGTCAGTGGCATTAGCGGTATCTTTTACGAGTTGAGCGGTGGCGGTGGTCGACTATATCAATTCTCCATTGAGTAAAGGGCTAGGGGCTGCCGTGTTAATTGGTTAGATCTTGATGGCACCCATGAGATAAGAGGCTTGTTATTAATGACGATGTACTTTCTGACATGAGTGGATGCATCTGCTTTCATAGTTGTGATAACCTTGCGTATAGGCCACATGAGCCTAAAGTTCTAAGCGCTTGGATGGTTTCGCATATCCTCTCATAGTTTACGCCAATATCTTTTATCCACACATTGAGTGGTAAGACATTTAAGATATGGCTCGTCAAGAGATCGCTTATACAATTACCAGTTCACAAGGGAAAACCTTTCCGCCTGGACCTAAATCTTTGAATAATCCTATTATCCGGAAGCTCTCCCGATCTTAGATAACGCATTATAAGGGTTAGCCAAGAAGAGGATTCTTCATCTATCTGGCTCACTTAGTCAATCATGATGGACAACGCAAGCTAGTAGTAGACAAGAAGAAACATTGTTTCTCTTATCGAGATGGATGCGACCACTGTTGTCAAAGTGTTCGCCTTTTCATTTGAGTCCCTCGGGATATGCTTGAGCTTCTATGGTGCAAAACTTCCTAGTCGTTGCTTAACCAAATTTGCATACATGACCATGCCCTTTGTACTCTCCATTCACCTGTCCCACCACTAGTTGAGAATTAAGCTTATGTGATGAGTTTTTAGGATATAGACTTTTAGAGGTCAACCACGAGCCAAGATTGCTTCATATTGATCTCATTGTGGACATGGGAAGCCTAACGGTATGGTATATTCTATATTTTCCCCCCCGATTGGGGTTTAAGTTGCAAGCTTGACTCCCGGCTCTTGTTTGGCGAAGCGTCGTCACATTGGGGATCCACAAGCCAGCGTCACCACAGTACGCATCCGACGAGGGAGTAGTTCTACTAAAATCTTCCAATACTGCCCTTTTAATGCTGGCGAGTTTATACTGAATACGAGTGCTTAATTCCAATTGCCCTCTGAGGCCATGCTTCTGACGGAGTCAAGCTTCTGTATGGTTCTTCGCAATAGGAGATTAGTCAACATGACGATAGGGCGTGCCTGGAAGTAGGGGCGAAGCTTCTTAGCCACCCGCGGCTGAGAGATAGTGCTTGCACATTGAAGACGGGTATACCATTTTTACTTCGAGATGAGGTTTGCACGCGAAGAATATTGGTCTCTACTTTCTGTTTCGTCTTCCTTGAAAAAAAAGTTGCATGCGGGGCCTGCGACACCTCCAAGTAAAGGTAGAGTGTATTGCCACGGGCACGGCGGAGGTGGTGGTTTCGGTAAGATATTGTTTATTTGCCGTGGAAGCGGTCGCGTTCCTCGTTATTAGGCCCTTTGGCTCCTTAGGGTGATGAAAAATGGTTTTGTCGATTACATGATGAGATATGAACCTCCTAAGAGCCTTGGCCCGTGATTAATTGCTACACTCCTTTCCCTGGGGTAGGAGCACGAGGAGTCCATTATGGCTTTGAATTAGATGAAGTTGGCTTCTATCCTCTCTAGATCACCCATAAAGCCCTAGAAACTTGCAGAGGCCCGACTCGAACCCACATTTAGGGTTGAGTTTCATTCCATTCTTCGCAACAGCTCAAAGGCCTCTTGTATATGCTTGGTGTGGTCGAAGAGTTCTTTAGATTTCACGAGCATGTCGTCGATTTAGGCTTCCATTGTGTTACCCAACAGCGATCAAAATATAGTCACCAATCTTTGATAAGTTGCCCTAGCATTCTTTAGGCCGAAAGGCATCACATATAGCAGTATAACCCGTGCGATGTAATGAAGGTCGTTTTTTCTACATTAGGCGGGTACATGGGAATTTGATGATACCCAGAGAAAGCGTCCAGAAACAACAGTATTTCGTGCCCGACTACGATATCAACAATTTGGTTTTTACGTGGCAAGGGGAAGCTATCTTTTGGGCATGCTTCATTGAGGTCAGTGTAATTTACACTTTGCTTCACCACCCTTTCTTTAGAACTACCACGGCGTTGGCTAGCCGTCAAAATTTCACTTCCCTAATGAGAACTGCTCTCGGCAAATTGTCTGCGGTTTTAATGATCCCCGGTGGAATCCCGGTGAATGCCTCACTTTCAATCTTGCCCCAGTGCGGCCATGAGGATAATGTTTTGGCTTATGAGAGGCCACCGTGGAGTTAATCCCAATCATATCAAGTGGCTTCAAGAGAATACATCTATATATTGTTCCACGGCCTTAGTCGTGCTTGCTCACTTTCTTCATAGGAATGAGAGAGGCTAATGTAAAGTCAGACTTTTCTGGCCCGTCCAACATTGCTTCTCCGAGATCCGATAGCGGATCCTTCTTTTTCGTACGATGCGGGTGACAAATTGTGATTGCTACGTGGGGGTTTGATCTTCGAGGGGAGGATTTTCAACATTCTTCTTCCCTCTATATTCCAACATAGATAGTTGATAACACTACCGTGCGGCCAACTGACTATTTAAAAGGTCAACTTGCCTAACGTTAGTCAAATAGCTGACTGTTTAGTGGTAGGTTAAGGGGATAGTTTTCATCGAGTGCAGCCAGGCTCACCCCATTATGGCGTTGTAAGGCCCTAAGTCTTTGTGATTGAAACGTAACCTCTTGAGTCACTTAGCTTGGATTTTAAAGGGAGTGTGACATCTTCTAGAGTTATGGTAGTTACACCATTAAAACCAAAGAGGATTCGCCTAGCTAAGTTCACCACACCTAAGGAAAGCTTCATCTGCTTGAATGCAGGTAGTTGCAACAAGTCTATCGTACTCACAGGATCTATCGGCACCTACGCACATGGCAGATTAATACAGGAGGGTGAGAGTACCGGTGCATCATAGTGGGGCATAATAACCCTGTTTGGGTTAACAAGAGGAAAGGATATGGGGCTATCTATTGGCTTGGTTTCTTCATGTTTGCCCTCCGTGTGGATAGCATTTATCCGAGCCTTAACGGTGCGGCTGCGAACTTCTTCTATTGGGCGCCCCGGCCGTATTGGTCGTCGGATAATTCCGCCCAGGTATATAGTTAATGGCTAGTCTGGGTCTGACAAAGTACGCCTAGCGCTGTAATGACTCTGTCGTGGCTTCACCTGATTCCACCATGTGGTCAATTTCTCTGATATACCTCTGAGGGTGTCTCGCTGATAAGCATTTCCTATGGCTTGTCAACCGGCTATCGGTCTCATGTCTGTCATCTCTATGATGTCCTTTCCCTAAGGATTTTTTTGGGAGGGATCCATACGGATCGATGTTGGCCATTAAACTACGCGGATCCGGTGATGGGTATGACCTTTCATAAAAATATTCGAGAGTGAATTGCGGGAGCTCTCTCTTCTTTTATGGTGATCCACGAGATCGCTTTGATGCTGCTCAAACCATCCTTGGATTCGAACGGCTTCTTCTCATATGACTTATTTCCTTATGAAGGCTAGTTTGTAATCATGACAGTCTAGGTTGCTGCACAGATATTGTCCTCCAACATTGAGTAATGATCGGCCTGATTCGTGCCACAATAGGTGCACCGGAATCAACAAAATTTGTATCCTAGGATTCCCTATTGTCATTAAGAAAGACTCAGTTGGTGTGCCTGGGGACAGGACTGGAGGGGATGGGTTTTCTTCATGCGAAATGAGTCACAATTGATTGAGAATGGTGTTTCCACTTTGGATTTGGGGTTTAGTAAAACGGTGGGAGTTCTTGGTACGGTAAGCGTAGCTGCTTGAAATAAAGTGTAAAAGAACTCCTTGAAGTTTCGGACCACTGGGGTTAGGGTTCTAAGGTAATTGTAATGTCATCGGGTCCTTCTCCTGGCGCTAAGGAGGATGACCTATAGTCATTTCCCGAGCCGGATCTAGGTTTGGCTATAAAAGCCCGAACCACTGAAGTTTCCTTCCTAGTATCTGACATTTATGACCCATTAATGTTTGAAACGGTTCAGAACCATCCATGAATTCTTTGTAGGAGCTAATAAATGGCAACTAATTGAGCATCAGTGGATCTAGCAATAAGTATCCACTGAGCCTTGAAAGCTTGCCAAGTACTAACCACTCAGGGTACATCACAGGGATTCAAACCCACGTGTGAGATGCAGAAACATAAATGATAATAGATGCTGCGTTGATAACAGAGGACAGTGTATTACCTCAAACCTTTAACCCAGTGGCCCTCCTTTTCAAGGATGAGGGAGGTTTAGCCAAGCATCCCTTGAGTTATCATCCTTAAAGGGTGTTTGGCAGGTGAGAAAATCTTGAGAAAGTGAAGAAAATTTCCGCAGTAGGAAAGTGAAAGCTTTGGCGCCAATTTTGTGATGGTTAAAGCTGACATTACATAGGCTTCACTAAGTTCATATAGTTAACCGAGTCAAAGGAGAGTACATAAAAGTGAAAGAACAAAAATTACATTAAGGGCATTTTGGTACAAAGCCGCAAAAGAGGAGTCGAAAAAGGTAAAATTAATCTACGATAAAAAAAAACGGGGCGATTTGCGAAAATTTCACATGTTGTGAAATTTACGTAACACATAAAGTCGCGACACTACAAAATTTTACGCAATTCTCCTCTCCTGTATTTTAGCTCAATTTCCATTGCTTTGTTCATGCAGCTTCGAGCTCTACTCGGGTTCTTCGCATTTGAATTGGCTTGAAGATAGTGGTACAATTGGCTTGCAAAACTACAAAAATATCCACAAAATATGATTAGTAGCATAGTCAGGACCTTAGTGTATCAATTGGGTTATTTAAGTTGATTAGTACATAAAAAGTGCTCAAAACCTGCAATAAACAGGCCTCAAAACAGCACTATTTGGGCACCAATCACAGCCCACTTATATAATTCTTCCATTGTTGTTAGCAAGTCTAAATACAATGACTAGAAGAAATGAGTAGACCGCCCGAAGCTTCTCCTAAAGTTTTAGAGAACTGCATCCATGCTATACGACTCTATCTGTTGGACGGCTTACCCAAACCTCATTGTGAAGTCTCAAATAGACTCTTCTTCTTGCTTGAGAATTGTCTGTAAGGAGTTGATGTTCCTTTTTTGTCTCACTAAGCAGAATCTTTGCGTCTGAATTTACGCCCGTAATTCTTGAATAGGTTTATTGAGTTATGTTGGAGCTTGTGGAACTAGGCCCACGCGAGCCCCCACGAACTAGCCAGGAACACTTTACACAACAGACGGTCATTGCCGGCATTTAGTATCATCGCTTAATTGTAATGGAGCATGTGATCGTAAGGGTCAGTAGAACCATAGAACATTGCAAAAGCTGATATGACAAACCCATGGGGAGGCTCGTAGTCTAGAATGTGTTGCCCTAGGAGCAAAGAGAGCATGTCGCCGGGTCCCCGAATTAAGGTTGCCGACGGCATGTAGAACGTTGGCCCTATACCGAAGGTAGGATGTACGAGTGGCATTAGTGGCATCGTGCCGGCGGGCAATACTGACGTGTTCCTAAGGGCCTGGACTAGCTGGTTCTACCTTTTGCCTGCTTCTCTCCTTGCCCTAAGGGACGTGCCACTAACGACATCACTGAAGGCAGGGTGTTGCGAAGGCCTTTTGTGCGATTTGGCCTTTGAGCTCCCTTGAGTATCCTTTGCCGATGAGAGACTCAAAGGTGAAGAACTGTCCGAAGACAACTCATCATCTGGCCAAATTATCGACATACGTCAAGGGCCAGTAGGTTCGCCCCATACATTCATAAACTTCCGGATTTTCGTCGATACATTATCTGGTACACATCTTTTCCAAGATAGAAGCTTTTTCTATCTGGAATTCGACAGCTGGTCATTCTCCTGGCATGTCGTTGACATGAGTTTGTAACTCCTTCATCTATCTTGCTTGCTCCTCTTATTTCCTCTCCATGTCTTAGTACGATGGAGAGGAATTGATCTTCGGCGATTGGATCGCATCGGATTGGTTAACATTACATTGCCTCGGGAGAATAAGATACGAAAGGGGAATGTGAGTTCAAGGGATGAAGGGCTAGTAGACGGTCTCGTTGAAGCCAAGCCCTTCTGACACATGCTTGAGACTTTCACATTCAATTCCCGAAAAGGCACGATTATTTATTACTTATGTCGTTTCCAAACCCCTGGGCATCATAGGCGCCAATGTAAACTGAAAAGGGTGATCAGGGACGATGGAGTAAATGACCTCTCCTATGATTATGTCAACAAAAATATGGAGAGAACGAAGAAGAAAGTATGAGCGGATGGAATTGCTTCCCTCTATTATTAGAGATCTTCTAAGTTTATAGAAAGTGGTTCACAAATCTTTCTTTGATTTTAGGAAAGAAAATCTCTTAATTTTGGGAATAAAATCTCCCCTTCCATAGCAAGGATTAATTCTTCCTTCTTACCCTCCTATTGTGGGGGATCTTCCTGATTTATAGAAAGTGGTTCACAAATCTTTCTTTGATTTTAGGAAAGAAAATCTCTTAATTTTGGGAATAAAATCTCCCCTTCCATAGCAAGGATTAATTCTTCCTTCCATAGTTGTGAAGAAGAACAAGCCAGGTGTACCAAGGCCTGAAAGGATGTATGACTCTGGGAATGAGCCTTTAGATGAGGAAGAATTGAGGGCTTATCAAGCCATGCATGAGGGGAGAAATAAAGAAAGATAAGAAGTAAGGCAATCCTCTACCCAACCTCCACCACCCACATTCCATGAGGAGGAAGATTCCATTCCTCGAAATCTATAGAGGATCCAACTCCATGACTCCTCACGAGGTTTGATTCATTTTGGGATGAAGTGAATGTCAAGTATCCATGACCTGATAAATGGATGACCTCGAGCAAAGTGAGCATAGTTCTAAGAAATCAAGAGATCATCAAGCAATAACTCACTCAGCTCCTCTCCTATCACACCCCATCGCCACCACCACAATGATCATTCAGAGCACTAGTGGAGTTCACTTCACCCTTCTTTTATGCTTATTGCCATTGAGGACAATGTCCATCTTAAATTGGGGGGTGAGGGTGATTGGTTTGGTATTACTTGTTATTGGCTCTTGATTGCTCATTTATTGCTCTTTGGGTCATTTTAATTTTTTTTTACTTACTTGTGTATGCTTGATGTATTTGTGCCCATTGGGTCTATATGGATGACTTTGAATTAATTAGAATTGGTTTGTGCTTAATTTTGCTTATTTGGCCTATCTTGGGCATGGAAGCATTAGTGTAGCTTAGTTTGGATTTTTATGCTTTTTTAAGAGTAATTTGCATGTTTTAGGTTAGTTTTGCTTTAGTTGTTTTCTTGCTTTTTATGTCTCTTGCTTGCTTGTGTCTTTTGTGTGCTTTTAGGTGTGTTTAGTTTGTCTTGAGTGAGTTTGATTTCTTGTTTGCCTAGTAGAAGGTCATTTTGAACACAAACATTTGAAAAGGCAAGTGTAAAGTGGATTGGACCCTTAGGTTTTTGAATGATCTGGAATTGTGTGCTTGCTTGGTATGGGTGACTTAGCTTAGTCACCTTCCTTGTGCTTCAAGAAGCTATTTCTCAAGGAATCTATCACACACACTTTTGATCTCCCTTGATACCTTGGTCTCAGACTCTTTTACCTTGATTTCAACTAACCTTGGGGGATTCTAACCACCTATGTGATGGGACACCTAATTAAAAGAAGATTGTCATTGACCCCCAACTAAAAAGAGAAAAATACAAAAACATAAGAAAAAGTGAAAAAGAAAGATAAAAAACAAACGAAACAAGAAAAATGTCAAAAAGAGTTTTGTGAATAAGAATAAATGGGATCATCCAATCGAAATCTCGAGCATAGTCTGAGGGGCCTTTCAAAGCCTAATGCCCTGAGCCCGTGCCTCTTTTGACTTTGTTATTCTTGAAATTTGGCGAGGGGAAAATGGCATCATCTACGACTTGTTGAATAAAGAAGCCTTGCATCTCTCTTTCAAGCATCTTTTAGAGTATTAGTTGTAAAGCCATCTATGGGATAACCTCTCTCAACAAGGTCCCATAAATCCTGCAAAATGAAGAGAGACTTCATCTTCATGCTTCACGCCTCACAACTGGAGCCATGAAAGATTGGAATCGTATGTTGTGAAAGACTCATGCCCTTTGGATTGTTAGCCATTTGGCGTTGCTCACGTGCGGATGTTAACGCGAAATAACTTCCCGAATGCAGAGCTTAAAACATGGCCCAGTAAGAACATAGAAAATCCGGAACAGAGAATAGATCTTAAATGAAGGAGAAACGAAGTCAGGCTCTAAGAGGAGATTTATCAAACACCTTAGATGCACTCTGATGCAGAAAACTGAACCTACTTTATTCATATGTGAAGACTCCTTAAATACAAAATCATTCAGCAAAATGCAAAAATCACGAGACGTATCTCTGGCGATCCATGACTATCAACCATAAAGCTGCTTGACAACTCATAATGAAATGCTAAAATGCTATGACTAAATAAATAGGTTTGACAAATTCAAAAACTACCCAAACAAATTGGTTATGCATTACGTAACATAGCAAAGGAAAGGAGCGAAGTGAGGAATAGGAAATGAAGGGATTAAGGTTAGGAATTATTACGAATATATTTATTTAAAGGGAATAAGAAAAGGATGTACAAAAGATCTTAGGAGTAATACATGCATAGACTCCGTCTTTATACATTGAATAATTGGTTTGAATTCTAGATATATATTAATTGAACATTGAAATACTAAGCCTCAACAAATTGAGCTCTATCATGCTACCTGGCATGTTTTGAACAAAGTGCTAATTAATCTTGCGTATGGTTGAGAACTCTCGGAGAAACAACCATACATGAAGACGAATGACCCGGGAAAGCCATTTGATGATGGCGATTATCTAGGCAGAGATTATCAATGCGTTTCAAATTCTTGACCAACCATTCTTCTGTAAAGAACTCATTATCACATTATTTTCCCATTGGTATGTGGAAAAAAATAGTCATTTAGACTTGAAGGAGTGGCTAACGTCTTATTCATGGGAAATTAATTCGTGGTCCATAACCTGCAGGAACTAAGTAATTTACAAGAAATAAGAGTAACGGATGGCATTAACTAATACCCACCAGAAGACAAGTTTTCTTCTATGATTTTAACTTGGATTTAGAAGTCAAGGTCTTCTAACGGCTTTATGATACTAAACTTTTAACACCATAAGGCGAGACAATAGGTTATGTAGCATGATATTGATATGCATATATCTTTGTGTGTATATCGTGGAGATATTGCCATATGTCAAAGAATAATATTTGCATTATTTCTCAAAGTGTAGACATCTCAAAGTCTCAATGAGATAAATGGTGTTCACTGATTGAACCATCATCCCTTTGTATTGAAATAGGGATATCACACATGACCTAATCCAACTTCTTTTGGAAATTCTCTAAATTCTTTTAGCACTTATATGGCCATGTGCTACATCCTAGATTTTCATAAACATTTCCAAAAGTCAACCCTTGAACTTTTGCTAGAAGCGGCACCACTTCTTATGGTTATATAGGTGAGGATCACATTAAGCTCTGAATAAATTGATCATATTCCATAGCCAAGCCTCATTAAGAGTTTATAACTCATCCTCAAAATTTATTAGTACTAGTACTAGATAACTTGGAATGGTCGAAACAAGTAAAATAATATAGTACTTCCATTTCTGCTCGGTAACTTGTTTGTACCCATTAAACCTTTAACTAGTAACACTAGAGAGAAGTTGGGTTTCCATCACTGGTGACTCTAGGATAAGGATCTTAAGCCATTCAATTGATATTTTCCTTACTAAATCCTTAGTAAGCCCTTTTGTAAATGGATCCGCCAAGTTGTTACTTGTTCTTACATATAATATTGTTATAATTCCTGCAAGAATTAATTGTTTGACATATTCATGTCTCAAGCTTATATGTCTAGATTTTCCATTATATATCTTGCTGAAAGCCCTAGACATAGTGATTACTACCCAAAAAGTGTTGTTTTATACCTTTAGCACTCTATGTTTCAAGCACTTTTTGTGTAGTGGTACTTACTAATTAACCCAATTGACATGTTAAGGACCTAGCAATGCTACTAATAAAATTTTATGGCAAGTTTGGTTGTTTTAGGGGCTATATATCTTGAGGACAGGGATTCAAGATAAGGCATGAAGAATCCAATTGCAGTGCAAAGCACCCAAGCCAGAAGAAAAGAGCAGCATAATGGAAGCTGTGCACCTTGGCAATTTCACAAGGGTTCCCGAGATTTCGCGGGGCTCTGAGATTTCGCGAGTAATTTTAAGTAGCCTACAACAATGTTCTCTTTTGACTTTTGACTTTTGTCCTTTTGATTGTCTTCCCGGTTGTCCCCACCAGTGTAGTTATTGTTGTGGTTATTTTGGTATTTTGTAATGGGGTTTTGGCTATAAAAGCCCCCGAATGAGACATTGTAAGAGACTTTTCATTTGTCTGCAGTTTTTGGAGGAAGCTTTTAACATTCTTCCCGCTTTTTCTTATTTTCTCTCATTTTCCCTCACTTTCTCACTAGCCAAAGCGGCCTGCGGGGATGTGACTCCCGGAGGATGGTGGCTAGAACCTCTTTCTCCTTGAAGAGGAAGGCCACGGGGCAAGGATCTGGCCAATTTGAGGTTTCATGGTTTTCATGCAGAGTACTCGCGACATTTTTTGTGTTTCCTTTGAACTCTAGGTTTAGATCCTTCGATGCACCTTGAACAGTGGTATTTGATAATCTTTTAGGGTTGATGGATGTTTATTGTTAGATCGTGAGATTCATTAGATTATCATCTATTAGTCATTGGAAGGTGAGTCAAGAAGACTTGTTTTCAACTGTCACGAGATCATTGATGCTCAATAGTACCATTTTCAAGGATAGTTGTTTTTTGGTCCAATTTTTATAGCTAAATGAAACCCAGGTTGAGGAGAGATGACTATAGGTCATCCTCCTCAACGCGAGGAAAAGACTCGAGAAACACTCATTTGCCCTAAGAGCCTAAGTCCAGTGTACTAATACTTTAAGAGAATCTCTTTTACATTTTAACTTATTTTAATTTTAGTTTCAAAACATTTCACCTCACTATTTTTATCAAACCCCAACATCCAAATATTAATCACCAGTGTTAAACGGTAGCATCCCTTTCTGGCGACCCGTTTAGGCGAGGTCGAGCAGAAGTCAGGTTACTCTAATGTCACTCAATCCCACCTTATCAAATCATTTATCAAAAACATCATAGATTTACACTTCCAGTTAATAAAATCATTTTCAAATATGTGGAAGCGTTTTTAAAGGGGTAAGCCCATTTCATTTTATTCATGCAAAAGTACAATTACATAAAGGCATATCAAGCCTTTTCAAATGACTTACAAAATAGATATTCATAGTTGAAATTGTTTTTACAAAATATTGATGTTCAAAAAGAGATATGGGGTGAATGCATATGTCGAAACATACTCATAATTCTTTTCTTTATGACTTGTGACTCACTGAATGCTTGCTTTTCGCTCATGTTCAATGGTACACAACGCATAGTTAAACTACACGCTAAGCATTTTCATGTTTAGTAGTTCTATCTGAATTCCATTCCGGTTCGAGTTTAAATCAAATCATGCGGTTTACTAAACAAACTTTCAGATCTTTTGGATGATCAATGTCAATACAATACATATACTTATTTCATACAGTAATTATGGATTCATTGATCAAATCGATTATACACTTCCATATGCAATAAGTCATTAATAATCCGTCATGCATTTCACAATACTCTTTTCATTTCAATTAGCAATCATGCTTTCCGATTGCAATTTGTCACAATCTCAAAATCAATTCAGTCGAGTTACGCCTTAATAAATTTAACCTATGTTTTTGATATGTGAGGATATCGGAATCGCCGACACAATCGAGGCGCAGGCGATATAAAAAGCGGTTTTATAACCGCGATGCGGTCATTGGCTACTAGCTGGTTATTAAAAAAATCGAATTGATGAGAACACTACGTCTACGATCCGGCACAAACTGGCGTCGAATGACACATCAATACAATGTCGTTCGCGATCTTGCTAATTTGACCCACTGATAGTATACCGAGTATCCTTCATACGAACTAAACAATTAAAATTCAATTAAGGGCGTTCAAATCTTTTATAGCAACATATGGTACAATATAACACATTTGTATAAACGGTTCATTTCAATATTCATGCAATTTTCAGTACAAACATTTCTAATCAATTTCTTCAAATCCAATTAAAACAATTAATATACTTTTTCTTATCATTTAGAACAAATAGTTCAAATCTTGAAAAACGAGAATAAGAAAGATAGAACAAACCAAAATCGTTGCTTTGATTCGATCTTGAATCTCAACTTCCAGTAAGGCTTTCCTCACTTCGTCAGCCCTATTCAAATACAATGACAATCACGTAGTAGGTTATTACAGGAGTTTTTGAGTCGGGGTTTATGTCACCCGATACCCCTTCACTTGAAAAATTTTGTAGGGGACACAAGAGCCGCAATTTGCTGTCTTCCTTCAAGAAAAATTTGACTCTATGAGTCTATTTTAGTAGATTGGGATCATCTCATTTGGATCACCCAAACTCAAGTTACAACATTTAATGTCAAGTGGTCGATATACTTGACTCACTCAGGTTACCTCTTTATTATTCCCAATTTCAAGGTCTTGGCACCATAAATTGGTAATTGTTCCTTCTACTCATTTGAAGCTATGGTTCTAACGTTTCTTCTCAACTAGAATATCATCCAATTTGGATCATAAAAACTCAAGTTATGCATTTTACATCGACTACTCAATTTGCAAGCAAATTCATACCGACCCACACATAGCTCCACTTTCCTGATTTCTAGGAACTAGGGGTTACAATTTGCATACATTGCTTTCAATAGAATTATTTCCCTAGAATTCTATTTTACCCATAATTTTGAATCACTCAATTTGGATGAGTGAAACTCAACTTATGGCCAAAACACTATAACAATACCCAAAACAGAGCATAACCTGTGAGCTACCCAAGCTAACCTTTAAAAGCCCATGGTAGGAGCCTTAGAGATACAATTTGCTCCTTGTCCCTTCTATATATTTATACTGCTCTCTTATAGTTCTTTACTAGTGGAATCACTTCATTGGAATGATTATTACACTTAAACTATAGCCAAAACAAGCACATGGGTCTTGATAAAATTTTGACAGCATTTCCTTTGAAAATCCAACATTTTCCCTTTTTACAAACACTCCTTCAAACCAATCCAAACCAATCTAAACAATGCAAAACAGTCTCAAACTGAACTAAAATCATCCAAGAACACTTTTATACCATATTTGGGGTTTTATTAAACTCAAACACAAGTAGAAAGGGGGTTAGGGTTTGGTTTTTCTTACCTTAAATCCCTTTCAATCTTCAATGCCAAACTTTCTTCAAGCAGTCTCTTAAACTCTTGCTTTAATGGGCAAAGTCACAACCTCCTCACTTTGCAAGCCCTATCTCTCCTTCCTCTCTCTCTCAAAACCGTTTTGCTCAAATGAGCTTCGAGACTACTTTTGGTCGCCGATATCCCATGTCATAAGGCCTTGTTTGGCGGCCTACCTTTAAAAAATCCATTTTGGGTTTAAGTTCTCCTAATTGCTAGCTTGCCCATTATTTGTCTATATTTGCATTTAAATTCTCATTAATCACACTTAGACATTGCTTCTTTCTAACTTATGACCCTTGGAGTCCTTATTTCTAATTCAATTTTCCTTACCTTAGTTTATTTTCGAGTTCAATTAATTTCTCATTTTAGCATTTAATATTTGCATTTGGATTTTTAATAATTTAATCAACATTCATTTAACAATTCCCAAAAAATACCCAAGTTGGCTCAATTTATACCCGAAATATATAATAAAATTATAAAAAAATTCACAGGAGTATTTTTAGGAAATTACAACTCTCAGCGAAAATTTCGTCCTCAAATTTTCCTTAGTTAAGCACTGATTGTGAATCTTCTTGCGCATCGTTCTTTACTTTCCCCAGTGGCTAACCGGTTTGTGGTTTCTCCACAACGCTCGACTAACGGAATCTTCTTGTTCACTTGGTTCTTTCCCTTCTGAGCGAGATCTCTAATAGCTCTTCTTCGTATGTCAAATCCGACCTAAGCTTAATTGTCTCAAAGGACTACGTAGACCAGTGCGAGCGGTACCTCGTATGGACATAAATCCGCATTATGGATTTTCTATTTAAGTGTGCCGCGTATTCCTTCGGACTGCTTTTTTTTTTTTGATCTTGTCCTTGGACCCGATAATCTGGGGGCTCGTTGCCTTTTTCCCAAATCTCATCACCTTCTTCCAGGCGATACTTTCAAAGCTCACTTTTTTCTTGACCTCATGTTTAATATCTTTTCTTTCATGTCATCCCTTGTATGATTTACGTCTGTCGATGGCCACTTTGATCTTTCTCCACAATCATTTTCACTTTTTCTTAGGAGTCTCTTGTATCAGAAGTCGGGGCCAATCACTTTCTTTTCGCTCGTTCATTCATACAATGGTGTTCTATGTTTTCTTCCATATAAAGCCTGTAGGCGCCATTATCTTCGATTAGAAACTATTGTTGTACACAATTCAACTAAAGGGATATTAATACATCGACTACCCTCATAGTCAATCACACAACTCCTTAGCATATCTTCCAGAATGGCTTTCCTTAATTCACAATCATTGGGTACACAAACCCTATCCTTATAATACAAGGATCCATCTTCCTTTACCTCGAGCTTCGGTTTCTTTACCGCTCTCCGATCTATTTTCAACATGGCATAAATTTTCTAAATGGTCCATTTTGTGCCTTTAGTACTTAGTTATATTAGTGCCATGATAGATTCTACCATTACTATACCGCTTCGTCGACCTTTGAAAAATGGGCATTTAACGCTCGTAGCATTTGTATTAACTTTCTACTCAAAGCGTCGGCCACTACATTGGCCTTTCCTAGGTGATAATCAATCACGCAGTCATAATATTTTATCAACTCCATCCATCTACGTTGTCTCAAGTTAAGCTCTCTTTGTGAGGGCAAATACTTAAGACTCTTATGATCAGTGTAGATAAAACACTTTTCTCCATGCAAATAATGTCTCCAATTCTTCAGCGCAAATACAATTGCAGCTAATTACAATCATGCGTGGGGTAGTTATTTTCATGCTGCTTCAAATGTCTTGAAGCATAGGCTACCACTTTACCCTCTTGCATTAGGACACATCCAAGTCCATTTAGTGAAGCGTCACTAAAGATCACATATTCCTTACCGCATGTCGTCTGAGTAAGAACCGAGCCTCGGTTAAGGATGCTTTCAGGTTATCAAAACTTTTTTGACATTCTTCACCCCATTCAAATTTCACATTTTTCTGGAGCAGTCTCATCATTGGGGCTGCGATCATGGCTCCCATAGCAAATCTTAAAGTAGCACGCCGGGTCCCGAGGGGAAACTCGCACTTCTATAACATTTCTTAGTGGCTTCCACTCGCGACCACTTCTATTTTCTTTGGATCCGCTCCCGGATTCGGCTTCTTTGATATAATGTGCCCCGAAGAGATGCTTCATTCGATTTCGCATGTTTGCTCTTTTCTCAAAGTCTCTAACACTTTTCCGAGAAGGTGTGTGTCGCGATTTTCGATCTTTTGAATACCACGAGAATGTCGTTTATGAGCGCTATGACATTGATCATGCGGTTTGGAAAACACTATTCATTAGGTCATGAAAGTATTTGGGCATTTGTCGCCAGCGACATTACAAGGAACTCATAATGTCCATATAGCATTCTAAACGTCGTCTTATGCACATCCATCTTTAATTCTCCAACGATGATACCGGATCGCGGAAATTCGATCTTGAAAGATACTTACTTCGATTGGTCAAGCGAATCATCAGTGCAGGTAACGGATACTTATTCTTTACGGTCAGCGATCGGTTGTCTATAATCAATACATATCGAAGTGTACCATCTTTCTTCTTAACAAAAGCCGCAGGAGCTCCCACGGTGATACACTTGGTCGAATAAGCCCTTTTTTTCTAGCGGTTCTTGTGGCAAGCTTCAATTCTTTTAACTCACATTGGAGCCATTCAATCTGATGTATTGGATGCCGGTGTGGCACACAGTACAATGTCGACAATATTGATCTCCTCTGTGGGCAATCCTGTAACTCTTAGAACACGTCCAGAAAGTCACTAATGGTAGGGATATCGAATACACTAGGCCTTGCCTTTACTGTATCAATCACATAAGCCAAGTAGGCTTCGCCATTTTCGCACCATTTCTGATGCGACATCTGTGAGATGGTTATTCGCGACAAAGTCAAATTCGCACCTCATTCAGGCCTCTGAATCCTTTCACCATTCACAATCTTCTCTTGATGTGAGATGCAATCATGTCTCCGCATAATTCACCAGATATTAAATAAATCATCCCCAAATTCATACTCGTATTTGTTGGACCAATATCTATACACTCTCCTTGGTCCCCTCGACCTAAGGAATATACCACTCATGTTTGTCTATTAAGACCAACGAAGATCTGGTCGATCATGTCATCCCTTTATATGCAAATGCAATGTATGTCAAATACCATTTTCAAAATCCTTTTACAAAATCGTTTAGGGCCTTTTCGAGAAAGCATAAACTGAGCTCTAATACAAAATAAAATGTAGCACCTTTCCCGGCAGGCCCATTTGGTGGGGTCTAAGCCGTCCAGTTATCTAATGTCACTCGATCACCTTATCAAAATCATTTATCAAAAACATAGTAGCGTTACATGAGTTGGCATAAAATCCTTTTCAAATATGCGGAAGAGAGTTTTGAGGTAAGCCCATTTCATTTCATTCATGTAAGTACAATTACTATGAAACGCATCAGCTTTGAATGATTTACAAAATAGATATTCATAGTTCAAATTGTTTGAATATCAATGTTCAAAAGGAGATATAGAACGAATGCATATGTAGGAACACCTTACTCTTATTGCCTCTTTGCCAAACGTGGCGCTCCTCGATCTTGCTTTTAGCTCATGTTGATCGATACTGCTTGTGATAAAACTACATGCAAACATTTCATGCTTAGTGGTTCTATACAATTCCATTCTCAGTTTGATTTAGTAAATCATGGTTTACTAAACAAACTTAGATCTTTTGGATGATCATTACTCAAATACAATACATATACTTATTTCATATACAATCATTTATGGTTCATTGATCAAATCGGAATATACACTTCCATATGCAATAAGTCATTGATAATCAAATCATGCATTTCACAATACTCTTTTCATTTCAATTCGCCATCATGCTTTTCAATTCCAATTTGTCATAATCTCAAATCAATTCCAATTCAGTTCACCTTAATAAATTTAACCTGTTTTCGATACTCTGAGGATCTCGGAATCACCCTTGATCCCGGCCCCAGAATTTCTTTGGGCGGTAAAAAGCAGTTTATAACACAGTATGAGTCGGATTGGAGTTCTTGGCCAGTTGACAAAAAAAAAAAAATCAGATGAAGTGAACACTACCAATACGGTCGGTAGGCTGCTGATCGAGTGACATATCAATACAATGATTCGCGATCTTTATCACCACGGTATTGGTATACCAAATCTATCCTTCATACCATTAAATGGTGTGATACAATTAAGGGCGTTTCAAATCTTTTATAGCAACATACAATACAATATGTACATTTGTATAAAAGATTCATTTTCAATACTCATGCAATTTTCATTTGCAAACATTTCACAATTAATTTCTTCAAATCAATTAAACAATTCAATATGCTTTTCTTATGCATTTAGAACAAATAGTTCAAATCTTGAAACGAGAATAGGAGAAGATAGAAAAAACCAAAATTGTTGCTTTGATTCCGATCTTCAGAATCTCGACTTCAATGCGGGCTTTCCTCCTCGTCAGCCCCTATTCAAATGAGTAATCACATATTAGTAGGTTATTCTAGGGTTTTTAGTCGGGGTTTATGTCTGCACGATACCCCTTCACTTGAAACATTTTTGGGGACACATGAGCCATAATTTTCTCATGCTTCCTTTAATAAAATTTTTATCTCTGTAGTCACATTTTTAGTAGGAATTGGAATCATCTCATTTGGATAACCAAACTGAATTCTGACATTTAATATCAAAGCCCAGTCGATATACCCAGCTCACTCGATTACCTACTATTCCAAATTTCAGGGTCTGCTCATAAATTAGTAATGATTTCTTCTACTAATTTGAAGCTATGGTTCTAAGGTTTCTTCTCCAACTTGAATCTTCCAATTTGGATCACCAAAACTCAAGTTATTGCATTTTATATCCAGACTCCTCCAATTTGCAAAGCAGAATCATACTGTTCTTACACATAACTCTACTTTCACAAATTTTTGGGTACCTTGGGGTTACAATTTGCATACACTTCCTTCATGTAAATTATTCCCCTAGAAGTCTATGTTATTAAGAATTTTTAATCACTCAATTTTGATTAGGGAAACTCAACTTATAGCCAAAACACTATAACAATACCCAAAACAAAGCATAACGTGAGCTACCCAAGCTCACATTTAAGCTATTTGGGACCTTAGAGCTACAATTTGTTATTTGGTCACTTATATACATTTGTAGACCTATCTCTTATGGTTCTTTAACAATTAGAATCACTTCATTGGGATGATTATAACTTAATCTATAGCCAAACAAGAACAAGGATCTTGACAAAATTTTGACAGCATTTCCTTTGAAAACCCAACATTTTCCCTTTTTACAAACACTCCTCCAAATCAATCCAAACCAATCTAAACAATGCAAAATAATCTCAAACTGAACTAAAACCATCCAAGAACACTTTTATACCACATTTGGGGTTTTATTAAACCCAAACACAAGTAGAAAGGGGGTTAGGTTTGGTTTTTCTTACCTTAAATCTCTTTCAATCTTCAATGCCAAACTTTCTTCTTCAACTCGATCTCTTAAATTCTTGCTTTAATGGAGTAAGAATCACAACCTCCTCACTTTGCAAGCCCTAGCTCTCCCTTCCTCTCTCTCTCAAACCGTTTTATTCAAAATGAGCTTCCAAGACCACTTTTGGTCTTAAATATTCCATGTCACATAAGGCCTTGTTTGGCCTTCTTTCAAAATTCATTTTTGGGTTTAAGTTCTCCTAATTGCTAGCTTGCCCACTATTTGTCTCTATTTTCATTTAAATTCTCATTAATCACACTTAGACATTTCTTCTTTCTAACTTATGAACCTCGGGTCCTTATTTCACAATTTCCAATTTTGCCTTTTCACTTGGGTTTATTTAAGTGCAATTAATTTCTCATTTAGCATTTAATATTTGCATTTGGCTTTTAGCCATATAATAATTTAATCAACATTCATTTAAAATTCGGAAAATACCCAAGTTGGCTTAATATACGGAATATTTAATAAGATTATTAAAGAATTATAGGGTATTTTGGGGTTATAAACTCGGTATTTGCCATTTCCCTGAAAACCCATCTATGGATGATCCTGAGCCACTATCTTTGCCCGATAAAAAATGCTACGCGTGCAGGAGGTATTAGAGTATAAATTTTGTTGATTCACTGACACCTCAAGGCGTGTGAATCACCGCAGTAGCTTCATTATCGCAATGCAAAGAAACGGTTGGCATCGATTATGGCCACAACTCTATTTCTAGTAGTAAGTTCCTCAGCCATTGCTTCACTCGCGATTTGCTAGTGCTACAAGCTCAGATTCCATAGTGGAATGAGTTATACACATCTGTTTCTTAGAAGCCCATGAAATAGCTCCTCCACCTAGGGTAAATGCCCAACCAGACGTAGACTTATTGTCTCTAGCACTTGTTATCCAACTAGCATCAATATATCCCTCAAATGCGTGGATAGCCCTCATAAGTTAGTCCTAAGCTCAAAGTTCTTTGAGATATTCAGGACTCTAGAAATTGCTTTCCAATGATCAACACCGGGATTACCCAGTGTACCTTGAGCTTACAAGCTTGCAAAGAAATGTGGCTTTAGTGCAATGCATGGCATACATTAAGCTACCAATTACACTAGCATACTCTATTTGAGCAATTGCTCTTCCAAAATTTTCCATTAACTTTTGTGAATTTTCATATGGGGTGCTTACTTCTTTAATTCCCAAATTTTGATTCTTCTTTATGATTTTCTCAACATAATGGGATTGACTGGCTTATAACCCCACTGCTTTGCTTTGATTCCCAGGATAGTATCTACCTCTCTAAGATCTTTCATCTTAAATTGTGAGGATAAGTACTTCTTTGTTTCATTCACACCATCAATATTTGTTCTGAATATAAGCATGTCATCAACATATAAACATATAATGACACCATATTCTTTCTTAAATTTAGAATAAATACACTTATCTGCATTATTATGCTTAAAACCATGAGACTTTATAACAAAATCGAATTTTTCGTGCCATTGTTTTGGTACTTGTTTCAAACCATATAATGACCTAACCAACTTGCATACCTTCTATTCAGTTCTAGGCAACACAAACCCTTCGGGTTGTTCCATATACACTTCTTCATCCAAGTCACCATTCAAGAAGGCCGTCTTAACATCCATTTGATGCACAATTAGATTATGAATAGAAGCTAGAGCAAATAGTACTCTAATAGATGATATCCTAGCCACTGGTGCATATGTGTCAAAATAGTCGATACCTTCTTTTTGTCTAAATCCTTTTGCCACTAATCTAGCCTTAAAAGTTTGTATTGATCGATCAATGTTGTATTTTCTACAAAATACCCATTTACAACCTATAGGCTTTGAATCCGGAGGCAAATCTACCAACATCCAAGTATTATTGGATAATATTGAGTCCATTTCGTCATTGATTGCCTCATTCTTTATGGGTTTTAGGATCTTCTTCTATACTTAATAAAATTGGTATTTTATTAAGTACAGATTTCCTATCGCCTTCAACTAGGAAGACAATAGATTGTGAATCAATAAAATCTGAATCTAAGTATTTTTCTTTTCTAGTCCTTTGACTTCTCCTAGGTTTGCTAGGAGTATCAAGAGTTTTCCTGTGACGCCCCGATCCCGGGGCCCGTCAACCCACGGAATACTCGTGAATGTCGGGGCAGGCATTTTCCGCAAAATCGGGCGAAGTCTCCTTTATGCGGGAGTACCTAAATACTAAACACATATCACATCCCCAGCTTGATTGCAATATATATCCACAACCTGAGTAAAACGGCCACTTGGGCCCATAAACAATACCAACTATGAATCCAACTATACCCAATAGTTCTAAGAGTTCAAATGTTTTACTCTTATACAACACATATATTAAAACTAGAGAATTCTAATACATGTATGAAATCCTCAAAGCCCAGCGACTTGGCTTTCTTCACGATCTGGTCTCTAGGGCGAGTCTATCCCCTCATACGGCTCTTTGTACCTATAAAAATAATATCTCTCGACAGGGTGAGCTAATGATCAGTAGTGGAATCGCCCTAAGTGGGCTACTCTCCACCTAAGTGTAGTGCAATGTTCCAAAATAAACACACACATTGACATGCGCTGATCTGCAGATATACACGCGAGCCCGACTCGGATCCGAGTCCTCACCGACTCTCTCACACTCGCCTAAGCCTTGTATGAGAATTATTATTTGATTTGTTAGTGGACAACCCTCCGATGTATATATATCAATTGGGCCGTCTCCGACGATTGATATATTATTTGTTTGTGGACTACCCTCCGATGAATAACAGATTGGGTGGAGTCTCGGCGATCGATATTTTAATTTGGACTACACATAGATAATTAATATTTTAGACAACCCTCGAACCATTTCTCTAAGATTCATCTCATGCACTCACTCCTATAGTCCTAGGGTGTTCAAGTGCATATGGAATGTATGTAATGCCAATTCAATCTGAGTCTAATCACATGCGAATATGTAAGCATTGCACATATCCACATAATATCCAATCACAATCATGTCATGTAATTAATCAATTCCTTTACAAAATTAGCTCACTTGGGCTAATGATCAAACCTGAGCAATTTAGTTTTAAATCCTTTCGACCAAACACATATTTTCACAAAAATATATTTTTGAGAACACTGTTTCGGGAATAGTGAAACCCTCGGTTACTATTCCCGAAAATTCACAATTCATCAGTTCACCTTGTGAACCCGAAATTCACGGCCATTCCCGATCTTTTTCATATCAAGCATACATTTTAATGCATAATGTCATCACAAGCAACCCACACAAATTTACAGGCCGACCCAGTAAAAAAATTCTCAAAAATTCAACGGTCGGTCCTGAGTTTTTTGGGACCGATCAAGCTGACCCCTCACGGCCTCCAAACAAACCAATACACTTGTTTATTGAACAATTCCATCATCCATTTTAACCCAAACAGTCCGTATCCCGGTTACCGCATTTGCTCCATTTAGTGTTCCAAAAATTATATCAATTAAGTCCCAGGTTGGGACGATCAGCAACCTAACGGCCTCATTAAACTCAAGCATTTGTAAAGTACTTAGCGGGAATACAAAACCGTAGGGAGAAACCCCTACCTCCGGAGTTTGTCAAAACTCACAAATCCGGTGTCACGCAGCCCTCTTCGCGTAAGTGAACTCTCATACTTGTCCGAAGACTTTCGACGGTCGGATCGCCCGTATTTTTAGAGAGAAGGAATACCTTCTCTCACTAAAACTAAACAAAAATGGCTACTGGATTGTTCCTGCCTTCCTCCCCACGTTTTTCTCTTTTGTTGCATTTTGAAGAGATGGCCACTGTTCCTTTTTTTGTCATTTAGTAACTTAAATCAATTTAATTAATTAATTCCCTTCTTTCTCTAGTTTTGACATTCGGCACTATCTCGTCGTCCATTTTCATCATTTATCTACTCATACCACTTATGGAACATGAGTACATGTTATATGTGACTTTCGTCGCGAAAATGGATTTCTGGCACCCAAACGCGATACCTCGAGAAAACATGTCGACTCATTGTCTCGGAATTGTGAAATTTTACTTGCTGGCTGTTCAGAGCGATTCCAGCGGTGAAATCCGGCTTCTCCATCAGAGATCTAGGAATAATTACGTATTTTAACGAAATTAACAACTTTGTATTCCGAATTACGATTTTGTCATTTTTCTGAAATTGGAATTTCTCGAGTCTTACATTCTCCTCATGCAAAGGAATTCCGTCGAAATTCGGAATGATCTAATCACTCACATGCGTATCTGTGTACTATCATGCATGCATAACGATCATTTCGTCTTAAAACGGCTAAACTACGTACCTTCATCCCTATAAACAAGAAGGGATAGGTGGCCCGTCGTGTCAGCGTGCTCCCCGCGGTAGGACTCCTCCACTCCATGAAATCTTTCGCTCGCCTCCGCGATCTTGTCGCAAAACCTTATCACGGCTATCAACAATGCACAACGAATTCCTCCTCGAAGGTCCATCGTGTCAGCCTCAATCTGTCCCCAATCCACCACATGAGATGGATGCAGGGTAACATTTTTCGAACATGGAGGCGTGAAACACCTCGTGGACACTTGACATCTTCAGGGGCGGTAATCATAACCGATGCATAGCGGTGCCCTACCACTCTCGGGTATCTCGAAGGGTCCAATGAACCTCGACGATACCTTCCCACGCTTGCCGGGCACGACCCTCACATCTTAGGCATCACCTTCAAGAAGACGCAGTCTGACCTCGAACTCTGAACCGACATCGCATCCGCATAGCTCTTGCTCACGGCGGCGAAGGCTCTTGTCGTATCAACTCACATTCTCGGAGGTGTCTCTAATCAAATCGAGGACCCGATGATGGAGCTCTCTCCCACCTCGGTCAATAATGGTGACATGCATGGCCATCCCATACGAGTGCCTCATACGGTGCCATCGTATACTCGCTTTGATAAATTGTTGTTGTAAGGCGAATTCCTTAGGCAAATGCTCCTCTCGGTGCCCTTATGATCCGGGACGCATGCTCGTAGCATGTCCTCTAATGCACAATATAGTCCTCTCGGGCCGACCATGCGTACGAGGTGGAGGATAATACTCATAGTGTTAGTGTGCCCACGCTAGCCTTTTGGAAACTCTTCGAGTGCGTAGTAAACCTGGTCCTATCGAACACTATGAATCTTTGGTACTCCATGTGGCAGACTATCTCTCGAATGTACAGTGGAATCTCTCCAGGCGAAAGGTCATCCACACGGCTAGAAAATGTGCCGACTTACGTGGCGATCCACTATCACCCGTAAATCATGCCTATTGCGATCGAGTGGCAAGTGGTCCACAAAGTCCATCGTGGCGTGCTCCACTTCCACTCGACCACCTCGATGGATGAAGTAGCCTTCACTGGCCACGGTGCTTTCGGCCTTAACCTGTGACATGTGAGACATCGTCGAACAAAGGAAGAGTCTCTACGTGTCTCTTCATCCCACTCGATAAATGCGGCGGCGAAGATCTTAGTACGTCTTCGTACTTACTGGATGCCTGACAAATCGAGAAGCGATGAAACTCACGAGAATCTCCTCTCTCAAATCGGTCAAGGCGGGGGCCACTGCACATCACTATATAGAAGACTACCATCGTGAATGGTCGACCCTGGATCCGTGCACAGCCATGCTCGGTCACGATGGACATTATCTGCGCATCCACTGCGCTAAGACTCAATCACTCTACTCCAGCGAGGAGACGGTGTAGCCACTAAACTCCCAGGTACCACAGTGCGCTCAGCTGTGTTGTAGCCTAAAGCATCCCGTAGTCTCGAGGCATCGCCATCGAAGTATACTGACGCTCCTGGCTGACTTCGGCTGGTGCATCGATACCATTTGCCTTCTGGGATGGTAATGCAAAGTGAAGTTATAATCCTCTAGGAACTCCATCCATACGCGTTACCTCATTGAGGTCGGCTGCGTAATATACTTGGACTTTTGTAGTCCGAGTACACCTCAAATTGCTCGCCATATAAGTAGTGGCGCCAAATCTTCAAGGCGAAGACTACGACCGCCAACTCCATATCGTGTGTGGGAGTAGTGCAGCCAAATGATTCTTCAACTTAAGGGAACCATAAGCTCTACCCTCGATTTATGAAAACACATCCAATCCAGGCCGTGAGGCATCCTACAATACACTTTGTGTACCACATCCCTATCAGGGAACTATAAGATGGGGTACGGAAGTAAGTCTCCTCTTCAACTCTTGGAATGCCTCCTCGCATCGGTCATCCTACTCAAACTTGACCTCCTTCCGGGTCAGCCTAGTCATAGGTTCTGCTATCCTGGAGAAATCCTTAATGAATCTCCTGTAATACCCAGCCAATCCCAAGAAACTACGTATCTCAAAGACTGACTTCGGCCTCTCCCAACTCATCACTGCCTCGACCTTCTGGGTGCGACTAACACCTCTGATGCGACACCACGTGTCCCAAAATCTCACCTCGATGGCCGCTAACTCGCGCTTCTGCGAACTTGGCGTCACGGTGATGGTCCTCAACAAGCGTAAAATGATCCTCAAGTGATACTCATGCTCCCACTGCATTTGGGGAGTAGATCAAGATGTCATCCCACGAAGACTACGACAAAGTAGTCGTAAGTTTGGAATATCTATGCATGAGATCCATGAATCTTGTTAGGCGCATTCGTCAATCGAGAAGGGCATCCATAGTAAACTCAAAGTGCCCATAGCGGCGTCTAAGCCATTTGTCTTAGGATATCGTATCCCTAACCTGACTAATGGTAACCAATGCGAGAAGGTCTATCTTGGAGTAGACTCGCGCTCCTCTCGGCCCGATCAAACGAATCGTCGATCACACCGGTAATGGAGTGCCGTTCTTGATCGTAACCGTGTTCAGTATGCGTAGTCAATGCGGTCGAAGGTCTTGTCCTTCTTCTTCTGAAACAAAGCTGGGCACCCCATGGTGAAGTGCACCGGTCTAATGAACCCCTTGTCTAATAGCTCCACATGGCTATTTGGACTCTAAGTTCCTGCTGACTCAAGCTGGTGCCATCACTATGCGGAGTCATAGGGATGGGTGAAATACGAGGTGTAACTTCGATGCAAGTCTACTACCCTCGTGGAAATTAGTCGGGTAGCTCATGTGGAAAAACATCCACATACTCGCATACTACTCGAGGTAGATCTAAGTCTGGTCTCTCCTCGTCCTCTAGGGTAAAGCTCGCTAGCCAGCCGCCAAGCCCCATCCCCTAACACTGGACTCGTATGCATGCAGGCAAAATGTCATCTTGTCTCCTGAAACACCACCACAGTACCGTCTCGTGTAGACGAGTAACCCTCCTACGCTCACGAGGTGATGCGACCACTGCAGTAAGGCTGTAAGCTGATCCATCCCGGGATGACATGGAACTCCCGACATGTCCATGATCCTCGGGTCCACTTGAGTAGAGTCACAGAGATCTCATTTCCTTGGCCCTCGACATATCATCCTATTCTCGCCTAATCCCTGGGGAGAACTCACATACAAAGACTCTCTGGGTCTCAGCCTCTAAATGACTTCGATCACAGCGAGTGCGTGATGAATGAATCTGAGAAGCACGAGTCAAACTCTAGCCATAGGCGAGACTCTTAAAAAGCGTACCTGTATAAGCGGCTGATCTGGCGGCTCGGCTGCGGTGTGACGGCGTAGACACGCCCTGGACCCTTGATGTATGTCTGCTGTGGGCCCTCGTCCTCTGCTCTGCCCGTACGGCCTCCTAGACTTTGTAAATGTGGGGTGCCACTTGTGGCTCCTGAAAATGAGGTAGCCCCTGCAAAAACTTAATATACCATGTTGTGGAGGAATGCGTATCCTCTCTGTCACTTCTTTATTTGGGGCCTTGATGTCCCGAAAACCACAGGATCCTGTCTCTGAGAGGCTGATCCCTCACGCGTGTCAGTGCAGCGACAATGAGTAGCACACCATATGTCCCGCTTTGGTAGCAACTCTACGTTTGTCTGCTGTGCGCAGCTCATCTTTCCCTACTTCGGATGGCCGTGACTGCAGGACCCTCGTGAGCTAGAGAAGCTCTGTCTCTTTCTGTTGGAAGAAGACCATTATCCTTTCTCTTACCACTAACACTCGCATCAGGAGTGTTAGAGCATCCTCAAATCTCTCTCTCTCTATGGTGGTCTGTCCCAACCATGGAATCCATATCCTATGGCGAGTCCTACAATCTGGCCGAATGGACAACCGGTCCATTCTCGAATCCTCACTCACCTTGGCGGTCGGTGGCCCGTAATCATTAGCAAATCGGGCTAACTACGCAGATCTAGCCCGTAGTCCCATCACGATCCTTCGCCCCCTGCCCGACTCTAGGAACTCCTGAGCCTTCGCATGCCTCGCAGTCTCTGGAAAGTACTTACCCATGAACAGCTCTGAAACTCTGCCCGTGTCACCAACCTCCCAAGTCTCTGAAGTCTGGCCCGTCTCCCACGTGCAGGGCCTCGCCTGCGGAATGGCTAACTTTGATCTGGTCGTATCGGAGGTGATCTCCGCAGCCTCGATGCGTTCGACTTGCATAAACCAATGAATTGCGCCACCATCAGGTCTCCTCCTGTGAATGTCGGATGGTGCGCTGCAAATCTCACAGAGGTTACTAGGTCCTTTGGCCTGCTATACTGCTTTGTGTGATATGTAGCCCCTCTGACACCTACGGCCTCAACAAGGCACCTTCAATTCATCTGGTAATTTGGTCAAATGTCGGTGGTGCACATTGATACCGAAGTGGGCGCCTGCGTCCTCGTCTCTACCTAGCCATCTACACAATTAACATGGCCGAGGTTAAATCTCGTCTACCGGTATCTACAAAAATAAACATACGACCCGAGACACTAATCATACACAAAATGAGTGCATATATATCAAGTCCCTGCATTTATAAGCAATGCAAGGCAATCATTTCATTTTAAACAAATCATTTTGATCGACAAAATTTCATTTTTTAAAATTTTTATTTTTCGAAAATTTTGTCTAATTTTTATTTGATTTGATTTGATTTTTTCTTTCAAAAATAATATTTTATTATTATTATTATTTTATTTTTTATTTTTTCGAAAATATTTTCCCAAAAAATTATTTCGAAACGTCTCTTGTGGCGTCAAGTGAAGTGCACCAGGAGTACACGGCCAGCCCGGCCGGCACGCCAGTCGCGCCGCGAGCGCAGCGCGCTGCACCGTAGCGCTGCGGCGCCCCTCACGCGCCCCTACGCGCGCCTCACGCCGGCGCCTACGGCCGTCGCCGCGCCCGGCGCTGCGCCCACTTTGCCGCGCTTCGCGCGCCGGCGCCTACGCTGCCACTACGCCCCGGCGCCCCGTCGCGATGCTCGAGCTGCGCTTCGTGCGTGCCGCATCCTGCGCCCAGCCAGCGGTGTTCAAATGACGTAGCCTATTCGAGTTTCTACTCAATGAATTTTTTAAACTCTGGAAAATTCCAAGAATTATTATACATTTTTCATTTCCATAACACCCCGAATAAATTTTATAAAAATTTATTTTCCTCCCTTTGTTCAGTTTTACCTTTGTAAAACCTTAGAAAAAAAAATCATTTTCTTCAATTCTCATGCATATTATTAAATTGTTTTATTTTCTTTTCCGAGTTTGTACCTTTGTACCTCCAAATATTTTTCTAACATATTTCCTAATTCATCCATGCTAATCACCAAGCACACATACGCGATCTCATCCTGACATAGGTAAGCACACCCTTCACACAATAATTCATCAAATAACACATAACACACAAAACACGTGCATGTAATGTCCTAGTTTTGTCCCGTGATTTCCTAGGTAATCTCATACCTAAATTCGACATCGAACCACACCTAGTGGTGATATTCTTACCCGACTATGGCCTAAGCCCAAATCCCCTCAAGCCTTAGGTAGCCGTATACCTAGGCTCTGATACTGTTGACGGCGCGATCCGGGATGCAGTGACTCTGTTAACCGCGGAATACTCGTGAATGTCGTGCGACCCGACATTTTTCATGAAAATCGGGCAGAGTCTCCTTTGTATGGGGAGCTCTACCCAAATACAAAATCTGCATATACATCCCCAAGCGATTGCAGTATATATCCTGACACAGGTAAAGCGAGCAGCCAGGCCCACTAAACAATGCCAACTATGAATCTGACTATACAATGTAGTTAAGGGTTCAAATGTTTACTCTTATACAACACATATATTAAAAACTAGAATTCTAATACATGTATGAAATCCTCCAAAGCCACAACGGCTTTCTTCACAACCTCGGTCTCTAGAATGAATTATTACTCATACGCTCCACAGCCTGTAGAAATATTCCTCGATAGGGTGAGCTAATGTTCGGTAGTGGAATCGCCCTAAGTGGGCTACTCTCCACCCTAAGTGGGTGTAATATTCCAAATAAACACACATTCAAGCAATGCGTGATCTACTTGAATGTCTACATGACTCAACTTTCGGATCGAGTCTCTGTCGACTCTCTCACACTCGCACAAGCCTTGTATGAAATTATTATTTGATTTGTTGATGGACAACCCTCAGATGTATATATATCAATTAGAAGTAGATCTCCGGCAATTGATACATGGCTTGTTGTGAACTACCCACTCATTGAATATCAATTGGGCCGTCTCCGACAATTGATATTTTAATTGGACTACCCTCAGATAATTAATATTTTTAGACAACCCCTCAGAACCATTTCTCTAGACTCATCTCATGCACTCACTCCTATAGTCTAGGGTGTTGTGCATATGGAATGCATGTATACCAATTCCCATCTGGTCTAATCATGCCAAATGTATAAACATGCACATATCCACATAATATCAATCACACAATCATGTCATGTAATTAATCAATTCATACATCAAAATTAGCTCCTTGGGCTAATGATCGAGCTCTGACAATTTAGTTTAAATCCCTTTCGATCAAACACATATTTTCACAAAAATATATTTTTAGGAGCTCTTTACATTTAGAATAGTGAAACCCTCGGTTACTATTCAGAAAATTCTAATTCATCGGTTCACCTTGTGAACCCGAAATTCTGATACATTCGGTCTTTTTCATATCGAGCATACATTTTAATACATAATGTCATCACAAGTAGCCCTACAAATTTACGGTATCACGGCGGTAAAAAAATACCAAAAAAATTCCAACAATTCTGTCCCAAGTTTTGGGACCGATCAAACGGCCCCTCACGACCTCAAACAAACCAATACATGATTTATTGAACAATTCATCATCCATTTTAACTTGAAGCAGTCATGTCAGTTCCACGAATTTGCTCCATTTAGTGTTCCAAGAATTATATCAATTCGAGTCGGTTTGGACAGATCAAACGACCCCTAACGGCCTCAGTGCCGACTCAAACATTTGTAAAGAATTACTTAAAGCGGGAATAAGAGCCAAGTAGGAGAAACCCTACACTCTCGGAGTTTGTCGAAAACTCACCGTCCAGAGTGTCCATGCGTAGCCCTCTTCGCGTATAGCAATTCTCCTTCTTGTCCCGAAGACTGTCGACAGTCGGATCGCTCGTATTTTTAGAGAGAAGGAAGACCTTCTCTCACTAAAACTAAACAAAAATGGCTACTGGATCGTTCCTGCCTTTCTCCCCACGTTTTTCTCTTTTGTTGCATTTTGAAGAGATGGCCACTGTTCCTTTTTTTGTCATTTAGTAACTTAAATCAATTTAATTAATTAATTAAGCCTTTCTCGGGATTTTGACGTTATTTATACCGTCGTGCATTTTCATCATTTATCTACTCATACCACTTATGGCACATGAGTCGTGTTTATATGTGACTTTAAATGCATCGAAAATGCGATTTTCTGACACCGAATCGTGATGCCTCGGCATCGTGACTCTGTTGTCTCGGGTCGACGAAATTTTCACGTGCGGCTAGATTTCGCGAGACGATTCCAACGGTGAAATCCGTTTCATCATCCGAGATCTAGAGAATAAATTACGTATTTTTAACCGAAATTAACAACTTTGTAATCGAAATTACGATTTTGCCATTTTTCCTGAAATTGGAATTTCTCGGGTCTTACATTTCCTTTTACTACTTGGATCAGTTTGTTCATGTGTTTGTGTGGTAGTATTGGAATCATTGGTAAATTTATGCTCAATAAATTCAACATCCTTGATTCCACTATCATTTTGACTCAAAAGTCAATAATCCTATATGCCTTGGAATGTTGGGCATATCCGGAAACACACTTTTAGAGCTCTTAGTCCTAACTTAATTCTTTTTAGGATATGTGACTCTATAAAGGCTAAACCTGACACCAAACTCTCACGATAACAGATTTGGTTTTCTCCATTCCATAATTCATATGGAGAGACTTTAAATTTGTTAGAAAGGTATCCTATTATGCACATAACATATTTATTAACAATGCTTCGCCCCATAAATTATTAGGTAATTTAGCATTTAAAATCATTTCATTCACCATATCAAGTAGTGTTCTATTTTTCCTTCCCGGCTAAGCCGTTACATTGTGGGAGTATATAGATTGCACTCATTTTGTGTATAATTCCATTAGCCTCCTGAAAAGAAGAAAAATCAGTAAGTATTACACCCTATCACTTCTTAAGACTTTAATCTTCTTTTCTTTTTTATTCTCAACTTTAGATTTATAGCACATAAACATGTCAAATGATTGATCCTTAGTTTTCATTAAATACACATAAGTATATCTACAAATGATCATCAATGAAAGTAATGAAATACCTATTTCCTCCTCTATTTAAAATTCCATTTAATTCACATATATCAGAGTGAATAAGTTCTAATTTTACAAAAGATCTCTCAACTAAAGGAAAAGGCTTCTTAGTCAATTTTGTTTGTATACATATTTCACATTTTTCATTGATTATACTATTGCAAGAAATCAAACCATGTTTTGACATATATTTAATATATCCAAAATTAATATGTGCTAATCTACCATGCCATAAATGAGAAGAAGGATAACCAACAATATAAGAAAAATTATTCATATTCTTAGTAACACTGAGTTTGAACATTCCATCACAAGGGTACCCTTTGCCTACAAAGGCACCATTCTTAGAGAATACAATTTTATCATACTCTAAAACAGCCTTAATTCCCTTCTTACACAACAGATTTGCAGATACAAGATTCTTCCTAATTTCAGGAACAAACAAAACATTGACTAACACCAACTTCTTTCTAGAAGTAAAAGATATTTCAATCGTGCCTTTGCCAAGAACCTTTGTTGTGATATTATTTCCCATCATCACTTCAGATCTTCATCTACTTTTCCAAGGTCTTGAATTGATCCTTGATATCCAGCGAGACGTATGCGATGCTTACGGAGAATCATACCACCAATCAAAGGTCTTTGTTGCAGCAACCATGTTCAATTCTGTGACCACGCTAATGTGCAATTCATAAACCATTGCAACAATTGCATTTTCATCTTGAACCATATTTGCAGCATTGGTATTTTCTTCCTTTGGTTTCTTCTTGTATCGATAATCACGTTTGAAGTGGCCCTTTTTGCTGCAATGATAACAAGACATATTAGTCTTAGTTTTCATTGCATTAGAGCCTGAGAATTCCTGGAAATTTATTTTCTTTCCTCCTGAATTATTTTCTCCATAATGTTTCTTTCCTCCTGAGTTTGGCTTCTTGTCATCCACATAATTCACTTTGGAAAAAATTTGAGCATTCTTTTTCTGCAATTTTCGAGTATGCTTTTTAATCCTAAGATGACTTTCAAACTTTTCCAAAGTTAAATGTTACGATAGTATGGAGCATTTTCTTTGTAATCATCCGTGAAGTAATTTTGCAATTATAAATACTGCTTTGAGTGATTCATAAATCTCAATTTAAACTCCTTCGAGTTTGATACCATAACGAGATAATTCATTCACTTGATCCATAACAAAATAGATCATCAACCATTTTAAATTCAAAAGAAATTCATAAGTCAAAACTTATACGCCCCTCGCTTTTCCAACATTGTATTTGACCTCACAATTGCATTCCAGTTTCTTTTAATTGGTGACGATGGTGAAAAGATCATATAATCGATCTGATAATGTGTTGAGAATGTGACCCCTGCATAACACTTCATCATCAATACGTTTCTCTCGATCAGCCTTGAGTTGTTCAGAATCATCATCCTTTGGTTCAGGGAGATCCTCAAATTTTGGATCTAGTACATAAGCAAACTTCCTTGCAGTAAGAATGAACATAGTTTTATCCTTCCATCGATTGAAATTTGTTCCATCAAAGCGATCCAGTTTCACCACACTCTGATCCATAATTTGAAATGAACTTTCTACCCTTGTTTCCATCTTCGATAATCACCTTAAGATTGTTGAATAAAATTGATGTAGTTGTTGAAATTTGAAGATGAAAAACAAGAGAACACGATGCTTGATTGCGTGCAATAGTTATCCCTACACTGTCCTTAAGGTGATTATTGCCCCCACTATAATGTTGTAGGGATTTTGGCAATTCACCTCTAGGATACAACTTTGCACCCAAGAAATTGCAGATAACACTCCTGAAATTTCTTCAAGAGAATTTCTCCTGAAGTTGTAAAATATTTTGTGAAGATAAGAGAATTACGTGATTCATAATTAATTATTTTCTGAGTAGTAGTCCTCTATATATAGAAGACTTGTACCCTTTCATAACAACATTACTGAAGACTTGTAACCTTTCATATGACATAGTGGTAATAACTAACGATCATATTAGCGCTTTTTAACGGTCATATTCCATGAGCTACAAGAAAAATCGGAAATTTAGAGAGGCGAGTGAGACGGACGCGCCGTCTCTAATGGAAGCCAGGTGACGGATTGCATACAAATTAATTAGAGCGGAATTTTCGTCACCAGTTTGAAGACGGAATGATTTCCATATCGATTAGAGATGGAATAAAATCCACCTGCGATTAGAAGTGGAGAAGTTAATCTACATTTTGTGCTGACCAGTAAACATGTTTTTCTGTCGATACTACATCGATCTTGTGTTTTTAAAGTGCCTTCTCTTATGAAAATAGACACTCTGTCGATCGCGTTGCCACTACCGTCTTTGATGGGAATCGACGCCTTGTAGATCACACCGTTGCTATCATCTCCAGCTCTATTCCTGTCATTGATCACTATTGTTGTGAAGCCCGATATTAGTTGTTGTCCCTGCTAGCAAAACCCTAAGTTTCGATCTTTTGATTTAACCGAACCCAAAGCGCCGTTACTTTCTTCAGTCATATTTGCTTTCTTGCTTTGCATTCTTATTATTCTTTTGTAATAAGGTAATCTTTGTTTTTCTTTGTTTCTCTTTTTGGGTTTTGTTTGGTTGTCGGGATAACTGCGAGGAAGGGCAAGAAGCAAGAAGATGAGAGAACTGTTGTGAGGTCTTTTGGTTGACAAAATCTGTTAATGTTGGGTTTGGGATGGGAAAGCTATATGTTACGGGTGCTTTGTGGTTTCCCTAAATGTCTTTATTTATTATTTATCAGCGGTATGTTTTTCTATTTTTACTGAATTAAGGTTCCTATGTTGTTTCTCCATTTAGTTTAGAGGTTTTTCTTGGATTTTACTATGGAGTTCTTTGGTGATTATTAACTCTTTAATGGGTTTATCTTGGTTGGTGGTCGCATTTCTTTCTTTTTTCTCCTTTTTTTTTTTTGAATTTGCATAATGCCTGATTCGAATTCGTGCCATTGTTTGCCTATTAGTTGTGCATGGTAGAGTAAATTGTGACACTTTTTCTTTGAGAAAGAAACTTGCCCTTTGTTTGGTTGCTCAGAAAACTGATGAAAGGATAAAGAATATGTTCGGATGCTATAGTAGTATGGAGCTTTGTTGGATGGAGTCTCTGTTTTCTCCTACTGTTCCAATAGTGAAACAATTTTTGATGCCTTTTGCAAATTCTTCAAGAACATTCCTTCAAAACTTTTCCTGATTATAGATTTTCAAAAAATATTTTCGAGAAAACCAAATTATTTATCCACTTATGTTGAGAGTACTTCTGAACTTAAGTTGCAAAGGGAGGACGGAAGCGGGGCACGAAACCTTTGTTTGTAGTTAACCACAATGCTCTTAAACTCTAAAGCTTGCCAAGTGAAGTGGGAATTACACTAGCTGAAACTCCCTATTGCTTTATGATTCTGATTAAAGTTACGTGAATGTGTGGTCGATCAGTAGTGTAGTGGTCTTCACTTACTCTGCAGTATCCAATAGTTAAAATGTAAGGTACGCTGCGAGAATTTTATCTGCGGGGAACAAATAGGAACAATTAGTTGAAGAAAGTTTTACCCATAAGTGAAAGGATTGTAATATCCTTGTGTTTCTTCTTCTTTCTATTTTTTGTTTGTTAAGTGCAACTCTAATATCCTGTGTTCTTTTTTCTTTTTCTTGTTTATTAAATCGGTGGGATGGAATGCCTGGTCTGTCAATCTTTTCCATGATGAGATGGACTCTGCTATTTAGAAATAGAATTAACATTTTCTTATTTATTATAGGTGAAGATTCTTGCGGATGAGAGTGATACTAAGACAATAAGGGTTGGTGAGCTTTGTGTCAAAAGCCCTTCTTTATTTAAAAGAATATTGAAACTTACGGAAGGTACTTCTGGTTTGATTATATTTTTATCCCCCTCAATGAATTTCTTGATAGTTTAATCAGTTGTTGTTATGAATCTTTAGACTCTTTCTTCTTAAAACTTTTAGGAAAATTGTCTTGCTTCAAACAAATATTGCTCTTTTTCTTTTATTCTGAATGAGCATATATTTAATGTTAAATATAGGAGCATATAGGAAATTCAAGAAAGTTATGTCTCGAGCTCATCCCTCTGCCTCTTCCCCATTACAATACTTTGTTGATGGCGGTTGAAGGAGTTGCCAGAAATTCAAGAAAATTTGCACAGAAAAATGTGCATTTAGAACTCCACATCCAAGGTCAACACATGGTCAATACAATTGCATTTTTCTTTTGCCTTGTGGGTGGTTTCATTAAGGAGTGGATTACCACATAATCGGTTAGTACTACTGTGTTTTTCTTTTTAGTTATTGGAGTTAAAGTTGCATGAGTAATAATTTGATGAAAAAAGCTGTGCATATCTAATGTATCCACATGTATATACTTTTACACATGTACATGCTTTATAAGCGTACTTATAAAAAAAAAAACTTTTCTCGAAATACAAACTTATAACCCGTATTAATTTGAATTATATCTGGAAACAATTATTAATTAGTAAAAATCTTTTGGAGGTTGTTAGTTATAAAATGGATTGAGTTTTGTTCCTTTAAAATACCCAAAGCAGTAGAGGTCATTCCTTGGTTTATAAAATCATAATTGCTTGGGAGGTAGCTTTCCCTTTTAAACAGTACTTCAAATGTTCAGAATCTTATGTTACAAAAAGTTGGCTGCAGCTCTAGAATAATGCCTTGCTTAGTTGAGTGGTATGTATGGGCATGAAATGTTATTAAAAATAAAAATTGCTCACAAGGTGCTCCAAATGCAAAAATCAGAACTACAGTTGCTGGTTGATGATTTTGTCTATGAAGAACATAGTGATTATAGATGTATACTTGAAATCATCTATATTTCTATGTTTATGGAGAGCGATCTTGATGTGTGATTCTATAGGAGTACTCTCTCTTTTTCTTGCTTTTAGCGTCCGACCAAAGGACTTGGCCTCCCCAAAATAACTACTGTTGTAGAAATATTTCTCCTCCAATTGTAATTAATTTGCTTGCACAGCTAATATTTCGAGGTTCCATATATAAGTATGCTAGTCAATCATAATTATGAGTCAACAATTTCTTATAATTGCTTTCATATTAATAAATGATTTTGATTAGTATAGATAAACAACTTTAGTTTGCGTTTGTGCATTTCATTTACTTTTATTAAAATAAAATAAAGTTTTAATTATGGTAATTTTCTATGCTTATAATGTAATTAACAAAGAGTAATTTTCATCACGGGTTTCTACCCCATGAAGAATGTCGCAGAAAGCCACCAAGATTTTTAAGGAAGCGACTTCACAGAATGGTATACTTGGAAGAATGTTCTTGAGGACATTAGAATTTAGCAGTTTTAGTAGTTAGTATATTGTATTTAGTACATTTGACATTAATATTACTATTTTGTTATCTACGTGTACTATTGATTTTATAATTAATGAAAAATATAGTGGTTCAACTTATTTAATGACGTCTCTAATAGGTTCAACGTTTTAATATCCAGCGGGACAGCTGCTATTATAAAAATTACCAATAATTTCTCAAATATATTAGAAACATATCCACGTATAATTGAGGTGTATGAACCCAACGGTTCAAGTCCTCCATCTTTTTCTGGGTTGATATATATTGAAGTATTGTTGCTGCGGTGAGCATTTTCACTTGCATACCAGAAATCACCTAATCAAACATTTGATCAGGTCCAATTATGTTAGTATATTTTCTACTATTTATTAGTCACTTCTGATGTTTTCTCTAAAATTATTTTTAGAAAAATCACTTATAAAATAAATTTTTTTTAAAGTACCTTTTAGTGATTTTTTAATAATATAAGTAATTTTCTAGATTTTAAAATCGTTTCTAAATTTTGTCAAGTACCTATTATTTTTAATAAGAACTATTTTACATTTAAAAAGTACTTTATAGAATCACTACCGAGAGAGCTTTTTATGAATCAGTCATGAACTTCAACGTGAAATGAAGCTGTCAAGTCTGGCTTCTGGCCAATACCTAATATCTTTACCTCTCAAATAAAATTTTCCTTACATTCAAAATATGGAAACAAACATTCCTTATGTTCCGAGTTTTCAGGATGTATCCCGATAGAAATTTGAAATTTGTGTCTGAGAGAAGAAGTTCAATAAACTTGAGCCAGTCAAATCATAAAAACTACTCTTGACTTCCATATCACTTAGTCAGGGCCACAAAGTAAAGAACCGATCAGTGAGCAAGCTGGTGGCCCTCACCGGGGTGAAATACTGGAAACAGTGAGCTGATTTGAGGATGGATTACTGGTTGGAGATTGATCAAACTGATGAAATCCTCTGCCAATGGAAAATGTAGGTTGCTTTGGTTCACAAAGAGCCATTGATATACTTTCCAACAGAACAACCACCGAAGACATTGTGGGTCTGTCTGCTGGATCTTCCTGAACACACAAAAGCCCAATATGAACGCATCTAACAATTTCCAGCTCCGCGGGCCTGGGGCATGATTCTGTCAGCAAAGAATCTACAAATTCTATTTCTCTTCCTTCATTCCAAAGCCGCCATGCCTGTCCATTAACGCTTGATCTTTCAACTGATACTAATTAGAGGGAAAACATCCAGTTGCAGGTTTTGCATGTGGAGTAGAGTGAATAAAGAGAACTTACATATGCCAGGAGTGTAGGAGCAAGTTGTGTGAGGTAGAAGCCACTGTTTCTTTTCCCGCTGATGATCTCAAGCAAGACAACCCCAAAGCTGAAAACATCAGATTTCTCAGAGAATATTCCCTCCATTGCGTACTCTGGAGCCATGTAACCACTGTTCTAAGCAGTGAGCGAGCGTTACTGTGTTTTCTGCTTTAAGTAAATTATTTTTAAAATTTTTAGCCGAAAAATATAGCAACCAACAGATCGATCGACTTACTATGTTCCTACAATTCTTCTTGTGTTTGTTGCATTTTGTTTTTCGCAGAAAATCCTCGCCATGCCGAAGTCAGAGATTTTCAACCATGTCATAGTCAGAAGTAGGATATTGTTTGGCTTTAGATCCCTGTGAATGATTTTAAGGCGGGAGTCCTCGTGAAGATAGACAAGTCCTCTGGCGATTCCGTTGATGATGCGATGGCGTGTGTCCCAATCGAGTTGTGACCGTTTCTCTGCATCTAATTAAAATTAAATGAAAAGATACAAGTTCATTGCACATATAAGTCAAGGCCTAGACGGGTCAAGGAACAAACCAAATATGAAGATGTCAAGGCTTTTGTTGCGCATGAACTCGTATACGAGCAGCTTTTCCTCTTCGCCTACGCCACAGCCCAAGAGTCTAACAAGGTTTCGGTGCTGAAGTTTTGCAATTAGTACCATCTCATTCTTAAACTCCTCTTCCCCTTGCCATGATTTTTTCTTAAGCAGCCTTTTAACACCATATCTTCCATTTAGTAGCACACCCTGAAATGAAATGGGCTCCGTTTTAATTTTTCACGCATCAGATCAAACATGCATCTAGAGGAGTTCCGTACGTACCTTGAAAACAGTGCCAAACCCACCCTGTCCCAGCTTATTTGAATCTGAAAAGTTGTCTGTGGCTGCCTTGACAGTTGTTAAGTCCATGAAGGGCAATTCCTGCGTACCAAGTAAAGTACTGGTCGCCAAATCATCATGATGTGAATGTGATCGTGTAAGTAGGCTTTTCTTCTCATCATCTATAAGACAAAGAATTTTAATAGATTGTATTTCCAATATTAACTAACAGGCCGGGCTTTCCATTTTGATATTAGGCATACCATTTTGTGTTCCCTTCCTCCCCCAGTAATAGAGAATGCAGGGGCCCACAATAATTAATAGTGCAAATGTTGGTATACAAATGACCAACGCAAGCATCCACATCTTCCATTCACCTGCAGCACAAGCTTGAATCTTATACAGGTTCCATATATAATAAGAAGGACTATAAACTACATTCTAAAACCAGAAAAAGGGAATCAAAGGTTTGGTTCCCAATTTTTTTTTTTTATTCTCAAAAACACGGAGAATATTAAATTTAGATGACAAGAACAATGTTTAGAAAACAATAAAATTGTGTTTTTTGTGTTTTCAAAATTGTTCTCAAGAACAATTTTAAAAAACAGGAACCAAACTCATACCAAACCCAATTATGAACGGTGAGTCATCTGTTCATATTCCAACCATTACCGTTTAGGGAATTCAATTCACCAATGAGGTGATTAATTAGAGATTGAGTGTACTTACCGACAGTCGGCACTTCGTAGCGGTACACCTCAAACCTCATGTTACAGCTCCTACTAAGAATGGTTCCACCTTCCTCACTTTTACAGCAACCTGAAAGATCTCCAAATGCAGACATCAAGCAGTTACTACACAAAACCCCAGGTTGGTCCCTTGTACACTGTACAAGTCCATATATAGAAATATTCCTCGACAATTTGGCTTCTCCAACTGCATACATGAGATTTGCAGGATCAAATGCAGCCCCATTTGTGAGGTTCCCCATTAAATCCTTCAAAACCTATAAAAACGGCCTGGATCAGATACATTTTTCTTCTGAGAATTTGAATCTGGATGAAACATAATATATCACCATCACGCTGAACATCTGGTAGGAATATTGAACTTGGCAAAATTCATACCATATAATTGCCTCTTCACTCTTGCAAACCTTCATGATCTCTTGGCTTGCATTCTCCACACAGTTCTTACAATCCTTAGCAGCAACATCCACTCTGCATAGCGCCCTTCCATAAACCTGATTAGTATTACTTCGACAGAGTACTGTTAAAACCACCTGTGAGATGTGTATTCGAAGATAGAGACCGGAGAGAAGGCCCTTCAGGTTATTTTCAAATGGGCTGTGGGTGGGTAGGTCTTGTTTGAACATGCTTTATCAAGAGGATCTGCAGTAACAGGAGTAAAGAGTAAAACCAGGGAGGAGGAAAGCAGCAATAGCATAGCTGATAGCGAATCTTTATCATTCCTCATATTTTTGGAGCATATTAGATCACATCTTTCCCCAAAAATCAGGGAAATGAACATTTGAAAAGTGTTAGAACATCTCAACAAATTTAGCTCTGATCATGCTAAATAACCTCTCATGTTTTGAACAAAAGGGTGTCGCTAATGCTGGCGTACAACAGTTGAAAACATCTCGAAACAACAATGCTTGAAGCAGAGGCTTATGGGAAAAAATTGATGGTAGGACCAAGTACCAAGTATGCCACATGATGATGACAATTAGGCAGAGACTATCAATGCATTTGCTTGACCAACCATTCTTGTATAAAGAACTCATTACCACATTAGTTTCCAGATTTTATTATAAATAATCTCTGTAAGCCGGTTCTCTCCCATTGGTATGTGAAAAAATAATCATTTAGCTTGAAGAAGTGACTAATTGATTTATAAGTGCAGTCCATAACCTGCAGGAACTGGGTAATTTACAAAGAAATAAAAGTAATCGATCGCTATATTGGGTGGCATTAATCTAATACACAAAAGAGAAGTTTTCCTGTATGACTTTTAACTTGGATTGAGATGTCAAGGTCTTCCTGCGGCTTCAATTTATGGTACTAAACTTTTAACACCATAGGACGAGACCCTGGGTTAGGTAGCGCATGATGCTAATGCAGATCACAGCATCCAGCGAGACAGATATGCTATTTTTATAAAAATAATCATTAATTTTTCAAATATATAAGAAACGCATCAATATAATAGAAAATTATATTGACATCAAATGACTGGAGATTGTCGTCTCTTCCGAAAGTAATGAACCAAAAATGAAGTTGACTATAATTTTGAATCAACCTTCGCCCATCCTGAACTCCATTTAAAATGGCCATGTGATGGACTGATTACAATGAGTAGGACGTACCAAAGGACAAAGCTTCAGCTCTTAGGCATATGCTACGAGAACAAATACCATTGACCAAACCCAAGTGCTAAATTTAGGATATATTAAGAGCGAAACTTAAGGTCATGGATAAGCCAGCCTAAATCAGCTTCATGGGCCAGTTAATCAATTAATAATATGTTCTAGTGGATTACACTAATGTCTGACCCCGGTATATTTAAATTGAATGTTGCTCGTCATGCCTGGGGTTTGCAATGAATATAAATCCAGTCTTGGCCTTGTTGGGTAATATGGTGGATTATGATGTTGTGTTTATGCGCAAAGAAATTCTTGAATGGCTTTTATGGTCCGCACCGGAAGTCGACCTTAACCACGATGATTGTGCATTTCATAGTGATGATGCCTTTTTCAATAGGAGCCCCAGGGTTTGAAGCACGTATTAGGGAATTATTTAGGGTGGACCGGATTGTTGCGAGGTAGGATGCAGGCTTTTTGAATTATACGAGTTGAGATGATAGGGCCGTGTGGGAATCATTTGTTGGATTGCGGGCTGCGGGCGTAGCTCTCCTCTTGAAAAAGAAAGGGGTCGGCGAGGGTGCCACGTGGCCGCTCCGATGCCTAAGTCGGTTCTTCTGAGAGAAAGAAGTTGCTTAGTGAGCGTGTTATTGTGTTCGAATTTTGTGTGTACCTTTCAGATGGGTGGTCTTGTATTTATAGTAGATGTTCAGCCCGATTGGATGATAATTAGGAGTCCCTCCCATTGGATGGGATGTTTCTTATTTTAGTCCATATCGGATTTGGTGCAGGATATAGAAGTTTACTTGGGATAATCCTCCTTCCTTATTGGGGGGAGATCCAACTGGCAATGATCTGTTATTATTTTCCCTTTCTTATTGGAAAGATTTGGTTGAATTAGTGAATAATGTATGGTTAGGAATTTATCCTATTATACGTACCTATAGAATCTTTAATTCCTGCAGTGAGCACTTGGTTTGGTTTGCGGATCATGAGCTGCTAAGGCAATCCTCTAAGCGAATTGGGTACTTCCACGGACCGCGTCAGTAACTGAATGCTTGTGGCGGGTATGCCTAGCGGATCGGGCCATGGCAATCTCTTTCTTGGGCTTTGATGAGTGGGCTGCGCCTATTTTTCAAACCACTATCGGTTGCCCCGACCCTTGCGTGCGTTGGGCGTGGGCGAGAGCATGTTCTTCTCGTATCGGTTGCGACTTCACGTGCGTTGGGTTTGGGTTAGTTAAGGCCTTGTCGTGAGTCATATGTCTTCTGATAATGATGACTCTTAGATTTTTGCAACGTTTATACCTCCTTCAATTTGTACATTCTTCGTAGACCTCCTCCGTCTTGTGCTTCCCTGGCTCTCCACTTTCTCCCGTGGTTTCATACTTTTATGTCTGAGCCTTTTTGTGTAGAGTCTCTTTCTTCGTTGTATCTCTGGGTCTATTGTGTCCATATCGTTTTGGTTTCTTTTCGATTGAGTGCAGCGGGACAGTAGGGTTTACTTAGTTTGGCTTATTTCTTGTCGGCTTGTCTCGATCATGGGTCGGGTCGCTCTTCTTCTTTGCGGTTAGTGATGACTCCTCAGTTGTTGTAGTCGGCCTTTATGTCTGGTAGAATGCCTGCAGGCGTTAATTTATATCCCGAACCGAGCCGTGAGCGCCTCCTCTTCCCCCGCTGATGAGGTAAGAGAAAATAAACCTAATTACATATCCTGGGGGGTCGGATTACCTTGAATATGCCGTTCAACATGCTGTGAATGTGGGACCTAGTAAGATCGGCCCTTCGTAGGGGAGTACCTTTGCCGAACGTTATCGGCCTCCCCCTGGTATCCGAGTATGGGTCCCCGATGTCTTAACCTTTTATGCAGCCTCACCGTGCAGGATGGTTTGTTTGAAATTAAATGACAATGGCCTTCGTTTTCCTCACACCCTTTCATGAAAAGATCTTGCAACATTTCAACATTTGCCCCTCGACTCGCTCCCAGCCAGTTTAGGGCATTTAGTAGGGTTGTGGCTTATTTTAGGGATAAAGGGGCTCGCATCCCTAACCCAGCATGTTCTTCATCTTTTTAAGCCCAAGTAGAGGCTGAGGCTCTTTATTTTCAGACGTTCGGAGCTCCGTGTCTCCGACCTTCCATCTTCGCATAGGTCATGGAAGGGGCGTATTTCTTTGTCGACGGTTTCAGCGGGAATACGATCCTTCGGCGGTGATGACACAGGTGTTCCCCGCGACTGGCGCCCGATAATATTCGTGAGTATTTGTACTGTTTTTGGTATGACTTGTCCGAAGGTGGTTGAATGTTTCTGATTTTGTACTATTGGCTTGTTTCCCAGAAGCTCGTCTTGAACTTAGCGCTGAAGATAACGTCATAGCCCTAGCGTTGGCGGGATATCCTGCTCGATCCTTATCGCGAGATTGATAGGTCGGTTGCATTCTGGATCCATCTAATTTGAGTGCATGCGGCTCCCTGCGAGGTCTTTGCCTGCTGCTGTCCTGGGATCCTCTCCTATTGGGCTTATTGCTGGCGCTCCTACCAGGGGAGAGATTTTGGTTCATTTGGGGGCGGCGTCTCGGAGGCCCCGGAGTGTGAAAAGGAAAAAACCGAGCTCCACCGAGGAGGACCGGCCGGTTTCGGCCAAAGTTCAGAAATTGGGGGCGTCTCCGACTGCCCGAGAGCCAGAGCGGGCGTCGTCTCCTTTAGGGGAGGCTCCCGTGATTTTGAGCCCCCCAATTTCTCCTAAGCCTGGCGGAGGGGCTGAAAACCCTTTGAGTGCGGGCCGTAGGGCCGGTGGATGGCGATTATGCTTCTGCTTAGTACGAATCACTTAACTGGAAAAGTCGTCGCCTCCTCAAGGCGACGAGGCGAAGAAAGCGAAAGCAAGCGAAGCGAAACCAGGACTCTTTGCTTTCTAACACCTTCGCGGCGGTCACGAGGTCTCTCCATCCTCAAGGACTCTGACCTTAGGAGGTCGAAGGCGATGCTTGTTGACGAGGCTTTGGCTTTATCCCTTCAAGGGGTTGCCTCGGTAGGTCTACAATTGTGCTTGCTTCCATCTTTCCGTGTTGACGTTAACTTGTGTTGATATGGTGGCCACTGTCCCGAAAGGCTGGCGGGTGTCTAAACGAAGCACGTGAAATTGCCCGAATTTATAAAAGCGGCGGTCTCTCTCGCCGAACGACCCAAGTGCGGGGCGGCGTGGCATATGGCCCGAAGTGGGGCGACTTAAGTCGATTTAAAACATCGCCGTTGGCTCGTGCTCAGGCAGAAAGTAGGGAAGACGCGGTCCGAAGTAGCCTGACGGCAACCAAAGGCGAGCCGGAGGTTGAAGTGCTCGGGCTTCACAAAAATGATTTGAAAGCGAGGCGAGGAGAAATTTGAAAGTATCGCAGAGTGTGAGCTTACGATGGTGGGGAGGCTCATCACCTCGGCCAGTGGGATCTTCAAGGGTTACGTGCAGTCAATGGTGCGCCTCTTTGCCGAAAGCGCTCGCGGCAAATCGAGTTCCGAGTGCGCGCAAATTACCGTGTAAATCACTAAATGCGAAGTGAGCGGTTGGAGATGTGGCGGTTGCGTGCAGATCTTCATCAACGATTGTTCAGGCGCTTTCGGAGGATGAGAGTCATTAGGTGAGGGACCAAACCAGCGCTCGATGGAAATACGGGTAGCTTGCACTCATGAGCTGGTAGCGCATGCGAGATCTGGGCTTCGATTTGACCTTCCAGCGAAGGCGGAGGAATCTTTTTCTCTGAACTATTCTCAAGAGCACAGTACTCCACTTGTGGCCAAATTCCTTCTTAGTCGTCCTTTCCTCTGGCGGCGTTTGATCTCCTATGCTTATGTTTGCCTGATGCTGGCTTTATTTGTTTATCTATATATACGTTTTCTTTTGGTCGGGCCCAGGGCCCGAGACATGTGTAGCCCTTTCGAAACATATTTACATATATATATACTTTTTTTTTTTTTATATATCGTCCGTGTTCTCATTGTAGTATCGTCACTTTTCTCCATGATCTGATTCTTAGGCCGTATAGCCTGGATAGGCGGTGCTCGTCAAATTGAACTATTGGTCTTTGTCACATTTGTCATCTTGGTAGAAATTTGTTTTGATTCCTTGGGTTGCGTGACCTCGATAGGATTGTTGAACTCGTGCAGGTGTCTTTGTTGGGCTTTCTTGATTAATTTGCTTTGGTTGATCTGCCGGGAGGAACTCTTCGATTAATCGACGGTTGGCGAACTCAGTCGGGTGGATTCTTTGGTAGGAGCTCGTCATATTGGCGAGGAGAGCTGGGTGATCACGGTGAATAGTTGAGTGGAAGCTCCTCCCATGTGGGCGGGGATGAGCTCGTCAAGTGAATTGTTGAGTGGGGCTCGGCCATGTCTTGATGGGAAGAGCTCGTCAGAATGAATAGTAGGGTGGAGCTCGACCATGTTGACTGATAGGAAGAGCTCGTCACGGTGAATAGTTGAGTAGAGCTCGTCCGTGTGAACTGAGGGAAGAGCTCGTCAGAATGAATAGTAGAGTGGAGCTCGTCCATATTGATTGATAGGATGAGCTCGTCAGAATGAATAGTAGAGTGGAGCTCGTCCATATTGACTGATAGGAAGAGCCCGTCACGGTGAATAGTAGAGTGGAGCTCGTCCATATTGACTGATAGGAAGAGCTCGTCGAAGTGAATAGTTGAGTAGAGCTTGTCCAAGTGAACTGATGGGAAGAGCTCGCCAATGTAGATGCGGCGGGAGCTCGTCCATATGTGGCTTGTTAGGAAACTCGTCATAGTGAAGCTTAGTTAGTGGGAGCTGCGTAGGTGAAGCGATGGGAAGAGCTCGTCAATGTGAATAGCTGAGTAGAGCTCGTCCAAGTGAGCCCGATGGGAAGAGCTGAATCAATGTGATTCTTTGAGTAGAGCTTCGCTGAGTGAGGCGATGGGAATAGCTCGTCAGAGCAAATAGTTGAGTAGAGCTCGTCAGGAGTGGTGATGGGAAGAGCTGGTCGAGTGTGAATTCTTTGAGTAGAGCTCGTCAAGTGAGCGAGAGGGAAGAACTCGTCGAGGAGTGGATTGTTGGCGAGCTCGTCCGTAATGGGCGGAGGAAGAGCAAAGTAGAGTGAGCGATTAATTAGAGCTGCGTCCAGTGAGCGATGGGAAGAGCTTGTCAAAGTGAATTGTTGAGTAGGAGCTCGTCCACGTGAATTGAGAGGAAGAGCTCGTCAGAGTGAATAGTGGGCGGTCGACCATGGTAGTGATAGGAAGGAGCTAGTCAAAGTGGCGGCGTGGCTCGGCGACGGGGCCAAGTGAAGCGTGGCTGAGGCTGGTCGACCTCTGGCTGAGCGTGGCTTTGTGCGGAGTAGGTGAGCTCGTCAAAGTGAGCCCCGGCGATGGCTCGGTATTGAGGCGATGGCGATGTAGCTGGTGATCACGACTCCACGAGGCGGCGTGGCACGTCGCGGGTAGGTGAGCTGGGTAAAGTGAAGCGGCGTGGCTCGCTGTGGCCAGGCAGTGGCGATGGCTGGTGGTCGACTCCCGAGCGACATGGCTGTCTTGGTGGGTGAGCTCGTCAAAGTGACGGCGTGACTCCGGGCCCGAGGTCGATGGCGATGTAGCTGTTTGGTCGACTCTGACGTGGCTGTCTTGAGATGGGTGAGCTCGTCGAAGTAAACGACATGGCTCCGGTAGAGGCCCGAAGTGGTGATGTGTCTGGTGTCGACTCCTGAGGCAACGTGGCTGTGCGGAGTAAGGTGAGCTCGTCCAATGTGAGTTGGTGTGGGCTTGTCTATGCGAATAAATTTGGGTAGGGCTTCGTCAGGTGTGAACCTGGATCAATCCTTGAAGCTAGCTGGGCGGGAGCTGAATCCATGCGGCTTGTTGGGAAGAGCTCGTCAATCTTGACAGGTTAGGTGGGGCTTGTCCTGTAATTTGCTCGGAAGAGCTCGTCAAAGTGTGAAATTCTTTGAGGAAGGGCTCATCAATGCGAATAGGTAGTGGGCTTCGTCGTGTGAACTCGTCAATGTGGCTAACGGCGAGGGCTCGTCAGTGCGAGCTAGCGGGAAGAGTGCGTCAATCACGAGCGATTGGTGAGCTGCGTCCGCATGAAGCGCTCGGAAGAGCTCGTCAATGTGAGCTGCTGGGAAGGGCTCGTCAATGCGAACAATTGGGTAGAGCTTCGTCCATGGTATTGGGAAGAGCTTCGTGTCGTGCGAGAACAGTTGGGTGAGGCTGAGTCCACGTGGCTTCTTGGGAAGAGCTCGTCAAATTAGAAGCTGCAGCTCTGTCGTATGTGTAGTAGTTGAAAGGAGTTTCATCTTGTTGAAATGTTTCGTGTTCTTAGGTTAATTTCGATTCTTGGAAAGAGGCGAAGGCGTTTTATCGATTTATAGAGAATTTGGAGCGATTGCAGAGTTTAGTGTTTCGATATTCTTATAAATAGCGGTTTCATCGCCATGAGGTTTGTTCCTTGTATATTTTGCTTTCTCTGATGCACAACTGAAACCTGCGTGAGATGAAGAGTCGAAGTTTGATCGTCTTCGTCAGAGGTTCTTCTGAGGATTTGGGGCCTGCGCTATTGTTCTTCTACATGTGGGAGTTGTGTTTTTCCCTAGTCTCCCCTTCATGGGAGTCATGTTATTCCTAGCTGTCTTCCAGGAGATGCGTCGAGAAGGCGGTCATCTTACCTTTGCTCTCTACATTTTCTTCTTTTTTCTTCTCCTTTCTCCTTCTACTCCTCTCTTTTTCTCCCTTCTCCTTCTTCCTTTTCTTCTTCTCCTCTTTTCCACTTTCTTTTCTTTTCTCCTTATCACACCTTTTTTCTTCTTCTCCAGCTTTTCATTCTGTCTTTCTTCTTTGTCTCCTCTACTCTTTTGTACCCTTTTTCTCCTTCTCCTTCCTTTTTTTGGTTTCGAGGCGCGTACTAAGTACTTTTCGAGATGTAATCGATAACACCTTTGATCTGTGATTATGGCTGAATGTAAGCTTCATTGAAATAAAGAATAACTTTTTCCCTTTATGTCTGTGAATCTTCTTATTGTGCCTTTTTACTTGTCTTACGTGCGAAATTTGTTTGAGATGTCTAACCGATGATCTATGAACTTGTTTCATTTGCCACATAAGACCCAGATAAGGCATTATTTAACGTTACAAGCGATGCTTCTTTGAAAATAAACGCTTAAGATGTTCGCGTTCCATGTATGTAAGATTTTTCCCTCTTATGTTTGAGTTCATAATTGCACTGATGGCGACTAGGGGATATGATGTAGGGCCTTCAGTTGGGGCCCTGGATTTCCGTGCGCCGGGATTCTTCCTCGCCGGCGGGGTATTCTTCAAGACTAATCGCTGGCATGTAGCTCTGAGGTTGACTTACTGATTATAGTACCTACATTTGTTTTCTTTGATACTCCTCCGTGCGCCTTTGAACCTGCTCACGCTTTTCATCTAGGAATTCTAAGTTTAGACGAAGGGCCTCGTCATTGTGCTCTCTGATGCTGGCACTCGATCACGGGAGAATGTGTGCCAGGCCTCTGCGGGAGCCCTTTGCCTCGGTGCCAAGGCTGGGGCAAGCGGAGTTTCCCGGAGTTGCTATCTTACGTGTTGTCACCTTTATAGGCCCTGTCGGGGAGGTATTCTGCAATTTCCTTAAGGTCTTCTAACTTGGTTTCAAAGCGGCCTTGAGGTGATTGTGCCGGCTGTCCATTTGATTGCGGATGTCCTGGGGACGAGTAATAATTTTTAATTCGAGCTTAGCCTGAAATCCACAATTTAGCGTTATGTACTTCCGTTATCACGATACCGGGGGCTCTTGGGATGCAGGCACGCATCTGATACGAAATTGCTTATCTTTGCTCTGTAATTGTAGCTAAAGGTTATTACGCCCACTTTGTGAAGTAATCCACTGCACGACAATTATGAATTTACACTGTCCTTTACCAATGGGCAGGGGTCCCAATATGTCCAAACCCCATTGTTGGAAAGGCCAGGGGCTTGTGATTGATGTTAAAGGTTCTGACGGGAGGCGTGAGATCTTGGCGTGCTCCTGGTAGATCCTGCATTTCTTGACTAGATCAGTCGCATCCTTGAGTATGGTTGGCCAGTAGTATCCTTGCCTTAAAACTTTTCCTGCTAATGCCTGGGCTCCGATATGATTCCATACACATCGTTATGCACTCCCTCATGCGGCTTGATGTCCTCTCATGATGCATTTAAGAAAGGGAGAGAAAAATCCTCGCTTGTAGAGACTTCCTTTATGATTAGTGAACCTGGCTGACCTCGCCCTTATTTTGTTTGCTTCTTTCGGGTCGTCTGGTAGGCTTCCGTCTATTATATAATTCAAATGAGGTCCGTCAACTCGGATCAGACTCTAGGGGCAGCGGAGTCATGCTATAAGGATCGACGGAGGGTTCCGCCAAGTGTTTGTGCCTCTGAGGTCTTCTTGTGAAATTTGTGGCTAACCGCCAAGGCGTGCGCACAAAATTCTCTGTTTTTGGGGACATGTTTGGCCACTGGTAACGCGGAAATTCTTTAATAGATCAGCGGACCTTTTGGGTATAGAGATCGTCGTTCACTTTTGGCTTGCGATTCTCTTCTGTTGCCTAACTACCGGTGAGGTGCTTTGTATACTTCTAGCTGAAGTGGGCCTCCTAGTGAATGGCGAGGTTGGGCACAGCATATCACGACCTCATACTCGGCCTCGTTGTTTGAAGCATGGAACCCCGAATCGGGTGCATATTCAATGTGTCTATCCCATACGGTAAAGGTTAGAATTAGACCGCTAAAACTTCCTTGTGCATTTGAGGCTCCATCCTCTGAAGGCTTTGGAATTGGGAGATTGTTCTTTTCATGAGTGAGTACGAGCAAAGTTGCAGCCGGGCGAATTCCATGAAGTCGGCTAGGACACTGTGCTTTTATGGTGCATTTCGACATATCGATGTTGAACTCACTTGGCTCTATGGCCACTTCATCGACCTCCGGAGGCCACGGTTTGTGCAATGCTTGTTTCATCGGATGATACAGCCGGGACTTCTATGGTATGAGCACGGAAATAGGAATGGAGCTTCGACGATGGTTGGCCGCTAACGTGGTTCTCCATCCTCGGGTACCTCTCCTCGGCTCCTCTCGAGCTCGTACCCAATGAATGGCCCGGGTGTTGTGCTCGTTCTTTGTCTCTGACGAGTCTTGTATTTGGTTGAGAAGTCGGATACGGCCCGAGTCTGATGAGGAGTTCTCCTCGACGGGACTTACTAGAATGGGTGGAGAACTCGGATCGGTATTTTTAATCACGATCGTCTTCTTCGCACTTCGCATCCCATTGAAAGGCCGCTGCCGAACTTTGAAGAGTGACACTAATAAGCTCTACTGGATACAAATCGGCTTAGGGGTAGCTACGTGTCGGTCGTTGGACCTTTATTCGATGGTGGCGACATGTGGTGGCTGCTATTTATCGGTTGCCTCAATTCCCACATTGGTTGACTATAAAGCCCGAAATTTTTTCATTACGACACGTCGAAGCGCATTTAGTGGGTTAAACTTCATATTGTAATTCCTTAGGATCTGGGCATACCTCACGAGGTGAGGGATGTGGAGATTGGTACATGGTAGTTTTTACCGGCTATGTAGTCTACGATATACCTCCATAGTTGTTTATCTACTCCGGAACATTGGATTCAACTAGCCTACGGTAGGTCGCTCCTGCGTTCTTGAGCGAAACGGCATCACCACGATAACGATAAGTTCCTTGGTACATGATGAAAGGAGTCTTTTCTGGTCATCGGTCCATACTAATCGATTGTAATGGAAAATGCGTCCATAAAAGCGAAGTTAAGTGGCCCCGCGATGGCGTCCGCGATGAGGTCGATCTGGCAAGGCATCCTTAGGGCATGCCTTGTTTATGTCGGTGGAAGTCGATCTGGTCGCCACTTGCCATTTGCTTTTTTGGGAGGACAACGTGGCAACCACTCGGGATATTCTGCCTCCACGATCGCTCTTTGCTTGGGCTTCTGCAGATTTTCCTCGTTGATGGCTTTCTGCCTCTCTGGCGCGAAGCTCCTGTTTTTGTTTGACTGGTTTGAAGGATGGGTTGGTGTTCAACCTGTGAGTGATTATTGTAGGATCGATTCCTCCCATGTGCCTGTTTCCAAGCGAAAATGTCTCTATTACGTCTTAAAAGCGGGTGGGAGGCTGGGGTCTCAGTTAGTTTGGAGTAGATATAGGCGGATGCTCGGGTCGTCATCCGGCGATGCGGTTCTGTAGTTCCTCAGGGCTCGGGTGGATTTGGTATCTCGTCGCGCATGTCAAGCTTATCTACATTCACGTTATCATTTGCCCTTTGTTTCATGGAGGCGATTGTAGCATTCCTGGCCACTCATTGTCTCGGACCATTCACGCCATGTATGGTTGTTTGATTATCATGTGATACGCGGAGGGATGGCTTTTATATCGCTGATTGAAGAGAGATGCGCCCATCAACATGTTATAAGCCGGCGGCGTACGATTAGGAACCTTCTTTGGCGGTGATCACACAGCAAGGGCTGCCTAGGTGAAGCACCAGCTGAACGAGCCAATGGTAATACCTTTTCTCAGAAACCATTAGATGCGTGTTGGCGGGTTCAAACTTCTCTCCCGATGCCCATTTTGGTGTAGCGAAATGATGTCTGGTAGAACTCACGTTATCATTTTAAAACCCGGTGAAGCGTTGTGTTGTACAATTCACCTTGGCGAATCGCAAAGGGTGATCATGCAGGGATCTTGCATCCCTCAGTGATGAAGCATTGATGGTGGTGTGGTAAGCAACTTAGATCTGCTTGTAGTTCTCCATTCCTGTTGATCACGATGCTCACAGCGGTGGGCCTTAAGCGGGCGGGTTCTCTCTCCTACTTGAACCCTCCGAGATCACGTGGTTTCTCAGAGAGGTTCTTTGGTGTTAGTCGTCGCTTGTCGAGGCAGTGTTATTAGTCGAGCACAGTTCGGTCTGGGCTGACAGCAGTGGGTCAGACTTGGTTCCCGGGAGATGTAAATCTGGGAGGGTATCCGCGTTGTAATCGTGTCTATTTCTCTTTTGAGTTGTATACACCAATTATGGTCTGATGCCCATGAAATCCACATGGAACTGTGGTGTTAGTGTTGTCCCTTGTGGCAGGTTTGATTTCACTCCCGAGTTGGCGTCTCGGGGTGCTTCGTTTCGCGCCTCATGCGGGACACATGACCTTTGAAGCGGTTAGGGGTGGCGGCGACGATAGCGTCGTCGTCTTTGGTTGGTGGGCCCCGACCGGTGATTCTTGAGATTTCCCTCTTTGGGGATCGTTGCAATCTTTTCTTGGGATCTATGCAGTGCGTCTTGTCTTTTAGGACCGATCCTCGCCGTTTATCTGTTGCACTTTTCTTTTCAGTTGAAGAACTCTCTTCTTTGATATGAGGCCTCCTCGCCGTTTATATATTTCTCGCTTTGGCGAGTGCCTGTTGTGCTAGCTGCCGGGTTCTTCGAGATGGAAAACATGGTCGACCGAGTTATGCTCCTAACCACACGCATTAGATCTTTGTGATGGCAATTTCTCGCCCGGGTATGTCTATTTTAGGGGGACTGGCGTTGAACCTTTGCAATACGACGGGCTTTCACGAACCACAGCAGCGGTGATAGATGGTAACTTCGGCTTTCTATATGTGGCCTCGAATGGAAGTGGGAGAGCCCGAGCGCAATGGATAGTTCACTGAGCGATGAGATGGATGAAGGGTTCTATTGGGCAGGCTGGCCTTTTAGCGTGGTAGATACCTGCGCCATACAGGTCACGATACCCATTAGCAAGCTCCATCTGATTTTTGTAAAAATCAATTGAGGTGATCAGCGGGGTCTTTGGCTCATTCAGATGCTTTATGTCTGTGGCATTCTAGACCCACGCCCGGAAGGGAAGTAGCACCTCGGTAGTGAAGGGAAATTCGGTTTCTTTGCAAGGGGTGTCATGAAGTATCCGGGCAACGTCCTTTAATCACCTCCTTCAACGACTAAGTTCTTTGTTGTGGATTCGAACCTCTGCTCCCATGGTGCTCCCTGCTCGGGTTGGTGGCGCGGCGCAGGTCCTGCCACCTCAGGGTGTTAGCCGTTTCCTCTCAGCCGGGGTCGACCGGCGGTCCATGCCGGCAGGTTGGACTCTGCCTTGGCGGCCTTGGGAGCAGCGGGTAGGCCAGGGGTTGGCTCCTCGCAGAGGAGGGAAGTTATGATCTTCTGAGTTAGTCGTATATCAGTGGATGTTGTATGCAATGCAGTAGCGCTCGACTCCTCTACTAGTATTGGTTGACAGTGACGCTGCACTTTGTTTGTATTGGCACGCATTGGCTGCAGTCGAAGTCTGCGCCCATATCGCTGGTGGATCACGCATCCTTGGTGGATTGGTGTTACTCTGCGTTTCTTGTTGATACCGCCGATGGCGAGTGATCGATTATGTTTGCAAAGAGAGCTGTCGTTCTGACCGGCGCCGATGATGCCTTTTTCCATGAGGCGGGTTGGAGCGAGGTCTCGGGTTGGACGGATTATTGGCGAGTTGAGGATCAGGGCTTTTTGAATTATCGCGAGTTAGAGATGGGGCGTGTAAATTGGCTGTTGGAATTCTGTGCAGGAGCTGGACGTAATACCTCTGCAAGAAAAAAGAAAGGGAGATTCGAGGAACGTGCCGAAGTGGCATCCAGATACCTAGTCAGTTTCTTTTGAGAGAAAAGAGAGCTCCTTAGAAGAAGGAGGAAACGTGTTATTATGTTCAGATTTTTGTGTGTACCTTTCAAAATTGGTGAGTCATTGTATTTATAATGATCTGTTCATTGATTGGATGATGTTAAGGTCTCACATTAGTGGATGTTTCTTATTTTAGATACCATATCGGTTTGGTGTAGGATAGAAGTTTACTTGAGATAATCTCCTTCCTTATTGGGGGAGATCAATTGGCAATAAATATGTTGTGTTTTCGCCTCTTGTTGGAAGATTTGGTTGAATTATGCAGTCAATGTATGGTTGAGTATCACTATTATTTGTACCTATAGAGTCTTGTAATTGCTTTGGTAGATACCCAGTTTGGTTTCACGGATCATAATTGCTAAGGCAATCCTCTAAGAATTGGGGCCTTCACTGGGCCTGAGTAAATGCTGTGATGTTCAGCGGGTATGCCTAACGGATCAGGTATCGTCTCTTTCTTGGGCACAGTGGTGGGCACAACGCGCCTATTTTCAAACCTATCATGATCATGGGTTGGTTCTTAACCTAATTCTTCTTGTTTGTATCAGTTCTTGCATAAACAAAAATGGTTTAGTAGTTTAAATGAAGATGGTGGAACAGTGGTGGTCTTCTTATTTAGAAATCTTTGACTATTCAGTTGATTGAAATGAATCATCATAAATCAGTTCTCGCCAGAACGAGATCAATTGTATTCTACAAAATCAAAGGGCTCTTTTCATCTTGCAATTCTTTAGATTAAACTCGAGCCAGCATGGTGTGGTTTCCAATATATACGATGAAACTTTACTAGTTCTGACTACATCGGCGAGGCGGAAGATATTTGAAATTGTCAAACCATTGACGGAATGACCTGAACATTTCTGTCGTTGATAAATCTTCCAATGGGGAGAAGAGTGATACCGTTGTTCGGTGGAGGATTCTAGTTCGCTTTTCAACATGGCAACGAGGATAATGACATGGTTGCTTTATCAAAAGCATCTTCTCTCCAGATGCATAGTAATCCAATGTGGTAGCATCTCAAAAATTCATAGACCATGGTTCAACAGCCCGATAATGCATTGCATCCGTCATGCCTGCTTCGTTCCATGATTTACCTTCTGTATGGCATCAGTGGTGAAGTTGAGTTGAAAGCAAAAGCGAAAAGCGGCCAGTACCATCTTGTAGAGACACAGTTTAAAGTGTCTACAGATAAACTCACATAGCTAAGAGGCTGAGAGCACCCAGCTGGAGAGATGGGAGCCAACATTCCTTCTCAGTTATGAGCTCAAAACGAAGGAACTCCAAAACTAAATACATCCAGACTTAACGGAATACAGCCTTCCATAGCATATAGACCATATCCCCTATCCAAAGAAAAAGGATGAAATTTAAGTTAGGGATGGTGAACCAACATATAGCATAGTGATGGTGTTGGTATTTCCGCCGAAAGAAAAAAGAAAAAGAAAAGATCACTGCTAAAAAACCAAACGGCTAGCACTTACCTTGTTCAGCTATTTATGGTGTTGAAGCACGCTGCTTCTATCGAAATCCTTGCCAAATTTCCAAAGAGTCAGATATCTTTGGTTCATATCTGATCGATAGCACATTGCTTGCTTTGAATCCACAGCAGATGATTCTAAGTGAGAATCTTCCTTGAAGATATAAATTCTCGAGCGATTCAACATGTATTGATAATCTTCCAATCAAGTTGTGCACGTCTCCTTGGATCTAAACGTACCAAGTAAATAATATGAAAAAACATTATTATTTATTTATTTGAAATATCTGATCTTGAACAAAACAAATTCAAACTGGCTAAACTTAAAGCGTAAGATGATGTGTATAAACCAAAGAGACAGACATCTAAGCTACTGTGAAGCATAAAATATTCATAGACAAGCATCTTTTCCTGTCACACAGAAGCCCAAAAGCCTGACCAGATTCTTGTGTTGAAGCTTCATTATTAGCCAGAACTTCGTTTCTGAATTCCTCTGAACCTTTACTCCGGGAATCAGCGACCTCTTAACCTTCACTTCAACACTAAATTAACCTTACACCTAAGAGAGAAAACACAAGAGATTGACCATAGATAGCGTTAAATTGATTCATTTTATACCTTGTAAACAGGACAAAACCACCTTGTCGAGCTTATGGACAGATAAATGATCGATGACTGTGGCATAGTTGCTAAATCAATGAGAGACCTGAGAATTTAGACTTTTCTTCATGAAATCTGATGGACCTGTGTAACAGGTTTTTGCTAATATCAGATAATTGAACTTCTCGAATTAGATGCTGTGTTTCTCTCTCTAGAAACAAACGGAAGAAGAGTGGGATCGATCTTGGGATCATGGAAGGAAGACATATCATTTATTAAATATCTTTAAATCGTGTTCTTATTTGAATCTCGTTTTTGAATGATGACATGAAGACAGTTGTATTTTATCTGAGGCAACCATACACTTAAAATGATCCAGAATCATCTCTATTTTCCTTCTTCCATCTGTTTGAAAGAACATATGAATAAAATACTAGAAACTGTTTTTGTATTATTAGTTTCATTAGTCTAAATGTTTTTATTTAATGAAAACTATCATGGTAAAGATTATAACTGTCTACAATGCCCTTTCCTTGTCACATTGAAGTAGGACTGGGGTTCAGTTGCATGATAAAAAGAATTGAGCTAATACCTAGATAACTACGACTGAAATATACTATAGAAAAATAGACTGCTGAATTTGTGTTATGATCTGAAGGCATATCTGATTCTGGTGTGAAGTCTGGTGCATTTTCAAGTGCATATAAGGTATCTGTATCTGTAAAAAAGAGACTACTGGTTTGGGTGGCATACATGCCAGTTGAAAATTAAAAACTGCCCGATTAGTAGGTTCTGCAGGAGGTATCATTCTACAACAGATCTAAATCTCCAGCCTGTTCCCCACAACCAGGTCCAGTGTTCTTACGATTATCCCTAGAGGAATGTTTCCTGTGGTATAAATGGCCTTAGATGTTTCATTTAGAATGGGAGCATTTGGCATTCTTCCTCCCATATGATGAAACTTCACTAATGTTTGGACAAAAGTTTCTTGACAGCTAATGCTGCTGTAAATGCAGTTTCTGCATAGGTCATCAATGTGTATCGTAGGGCACAGGAGAAGCTGGCGTGCTCTGTCCTGGACCATTTCCAATGGAGGTATTATTGAAGTGGGGACAGGCTTTAGAAATTAAGAAAGAATCAAGTAGAGTTTCAAGATTACTTTGAAAAGACTATGCTCCATAAATAGTGGTGGTTCAGACAATCATTATAAGGAGGATCAGCGCAGAAAAGATTAGGAAAGCTAGCGAGAACAAAGACATGATCAGAAGTGATTGAATGGCATTTTGGAACACTTCTAGACACCATACTTTCCATTTGGAATAACTGTCTGGACGACCCTAATGCCTAGTTTCCTCTATCCATGTGGACTATAAACTACCCAATAGTCATTGGATTTTCCTGGAATGTTTTCTGGATCTTAGGACAAGTATTTAATTAAACGTCAAGGGTTTCCTGGAAATTAAGTTTTTGTATGTGCTTAGAGAAGTCAGCGATAAATTTGACTGTAGTTTCAGGACAGTGTTACAATCTTTTCTATCGGGATATTGGGGAAGGTGTCTATGCTTCAAATATTAAATGAAGCTGGACTCCAGTGTCATGCTGTATGGAATACGGCAGAATAGTATTAAGTGCTAGCAAAACAATTGTAGTTTTGCTGCACGAGATTTTCATAATGTTCGTATTTTAGCAAAACCAATTTTCAAACGTTCATGAAAATTGTATATTATTATAGTGTTCAAATCTAACATCATCTAACAACATATAATGAACTATATTAAAAATCAGTGTTTAATATTGCTCATGATCTATATGTGGTATGTCCTAAAAGAAGTTTGGAATGGACTCAAATATTATAAACTTGGCATATGTTAAACCCCTATTATTGTGCCATCTATATTCAATTGTGGGATTTTCTTCTCTCAGCTTCCTTTGTAAATGACATGACAGTTACATGAGGCATGGAGCGATCAAACCAGCGATAAAAACAATGATTTTTTCTCACGGTAAGACGCGGAATGGAATATGGCTGTAAAAAATGAGATGTGAAGAAGGCCCGTGAAGTTTTGCATAAATTTCATCTTGAATATATAAAATCTCGATCAATAGAATATATATTATTAATATTAACTGGGTTCTTTATTAGCATTGCTATTGGCCCAGAGGCGTTTTGATGTAGGATAAACCAGAGGCGATCGTAAATCTTTGCATCGGTTGTAGGTACGAGCCTTTGGGCCTTACTCCGTGACAGGCTCACTGGCCCGGGATGATAGTTTAAGCCTATGAATCATATTGAAACCAGTCGGGCATTATCCAGACGGAGAGTCTTAAAGCCCGTCTGAGAAAGCCAGGGTGTCTTCTCAAATACTTGCTTTAGGGCGGCCCGGCTAGGATCTCAAGTCCCCAGCCGGCCATCCTTCCGCATATGGGAAGTTCGTTATTGATAAGCGTATGAAGGAGGAAAATACGCAAAAGAGATATTTATCAATGGATTTATCAGTTTCCAAATCTCTTATTTCTTGGTAGATTAATCTACGATGAAAGAGATTTTATCTAAATCAAGGTAGGATTGTATTTTTATATAATCGGAAAGATCCACTGGATGAGTAAAAAAATTCCAAGCGTGTGAACTTCGTGCTTCTCATTCTCGTCATGCTAGCAATCATCGGAGGCGTGGTCGGCACATCGCCGTCGGATTACCTTTTTCCAAGTTCACGTTGCATTGATGATGCTCGGGTTCAGACGATCAGGAATCGCTACGATTGGCGGAATGCGTGGGAATTGAGCAGAGAAGTCTGTGCGGTCATGAGGCTTGCCTTTGGCGATTGTCTAGGCGCTACTGTGCGAGGATATGATTACATGCACTGGTGGTTCAGAGGTGATGTATCATCGAAACCATCAAGATGAACAATGGCGGAAGATCAATTCCTCCATTGGTTTGAGAGATGGAGAAAAAGCGGGAGGAACCCAGCTGGATGGCGAGAGTGCAGGTCATGTTGACGCTTGCAGCGTGAGAATGACCAATTGCGGGCCTAGATAGAAAAAAGCCGCAATCTTGGAAAAGATGTACGAGATAGTGGTCGAGTTGTGCATCTAATCGCTCGGAATAGAGGGAAGGAGCACGTTATTCCTAACGACGTCGGTACTCGTGGATGATGAGTTATCTCAGCGGTTCCGCACCCATGGGTCTGTTAATAAAGTCTTGAGAGCATAAAAGGCGAAATCGCGTAGAAGCCTTCTCATCTTACAGCCCAGTGGTGCTATTAATTGGTGCATCCCTTGGAGTGAGAGAGAGGTAAGCATGAGGCGAATAGCGAATCGAGCCCACAGGAGCGCGTCAATGCCCCGAGCACGATGCTACCAATGTCATTCGTGCATCTTGCCTTTGTTGACTGACATTACATGCCTTCTGACCGGCCTTGTCTCTTCCATGTCCATGGAGGAGTTGAGATAACTTTTCCAAATCAGTTTAGAATTATCAGACGGTCCGACTGCCTCAACTTTAGGAGAAGCGGATAGCGCCGTCTACTAAGAGCGGTTGCGATTAGATCCTTCACGTGTCATCATTGGTGAAGCGGTTCCTATTGTCTGCAGGCTGCATCTTTTCCATCGCTATTCGGATTTGATGCGTTGCGTGTCTTGGCCCCATGCTCAACTTTCTCTACCGGTTGGATATTGATGAAGATGAATCATGCGTACATTTCAATAAAATTCTCGATGTTCTTTATACATAAAATGCATGATTCACAACCTTTTTCATTAATATTACGCTAATCCCTCATATTATATTATTCTCTAGAATATGGCGATGTTGGAATCAAAAGGGCAACTAAAAGACAGAAAAATAGAGTAGAAGCATAAATGACGAAAAGGAAGCATCACAAAGGTTACGGGTTCGCCACTGCGAAGACCCTCTTCGTCGGGGCAAAGGTGGCTTCGCAGCGGCGGACCCGAAGCCTTTGTTTTCAAGCTTTCTAGCTCTCTAAGCCATTGATGGGCCCGTGTCTCGAGGTATAAAAAGGGAGTAATTTCGAAGAAAAAAGGGGATTGGATCAGGAAGAAGAAGGAGATACAAGAGGAAGAGATCAATAAAGCCAAATTCGGGAAAGATCGTGAAGACGGAGTTTTATGCAGTTCTCCCTTCAACCAACTTCATGATTTGAATTCTTCAAATAATAATGAATACTATGATGAACTAATTGTTTTCCTAGGATTTTGCCAACCTAACCACGGGTTTGATGGATTGATTTTGGTTTATTATTTGATTATTAATGAGTTTCATATGTTTGCTTTAATTACGAGTTTAATTACATGTTATTATGCAGCCAAGCCGTGACATGCTAAAAATTTGGGAGTTTGAGATCGAGAGAAGATAATTTCTAGGGACATGGTTGAAGCAACACTTGGGTAGTCGAAAAATAGAGATATTCCATACTGTGAGTGTGGCACTAGGGTTTGCACATTTAGGCGTTTTGGAGTCGAGGGGTTAAGGCAGAGATTCAATACACCCCACTGGCGAGATAGGCAAATATATCTCGAGAGAGAATATCTTATAGGAAAGATCAACCCGCCAACATATTTCATATAAATACTTCAATAAGTCCTTTAATCGAACGACACCCATCAAGAAAGTGATAGTCTATAAAAAGCCTAGGTTTCTCACCATTGATATAATTCAACACACACGATTCTAAGTTTTTGTTAATTCCTAATAATTTAGTCATAATTCACTCTAGGATTTAGATCCAACATTGCTCGAAGTCATCAAATCGTAGTCTACACTTCTCTTCGAGGGAACGACACTTCACTAACCACTGCACATTATAATCCCTGACGCTGTACTGATGCATTACCGGGTTTGGTGCCCCAATTAATTTTTACACACTCACCATTGGGTCTGGCCAGTTTTTATGCCACAAGGTTGTGAGAAGTTTAGTGTTAATATTGACAACTGTGCCATAGATAGTACTTTGATCAGCTTTTACTCTTTAGTCCTCTACTTTCTGACCATTTTTTACTTTTATTCCTGGTTTACATGTTCTTCTTTATTGCATCTGTGTTGTGATTTGGTTTCATTCTTATCTTGTGATTTCAGGAAAGTATTTAGAGTGCATGCAAAGACAAGGGCACAGGGAACTGTTTCCATTTGATCTTGAACCGTAATGTATTAATCGTGATCGATTACGCAAAAAGACCCACTGCACCAAATTCGAGATCATGCAGCTTCCAGCAGATGCAGGACATATTCATGATGGGGATGAACCATAGGTCGAACATAATGGACATAACTATAGAAATCCAACCACCACACCCTTCGTGCAGCCTGATAATTCGCATATGCTACTTGAGGAGTTTGCTTTGCCACATTCAGTTGTTCAGTCTGCTATACGTCGACCACCCATACAAGCAAATAACTTTGAGCTGAAAGGAGTGACATTGCAAATGCTCCACAATATACAATTCCATCGGCTACCTAGCAAGAATGTGAATGCACATTTGACTAGCTTTATTGAAGCTTCTGATTACACTAAGTATAATGGGTAATCGAAGAAGTCATTAGCGCATCATGGGCTATTCCCATTGTCACTAATGATTCGGGCAAACACACCGGTCGACCGTACCCAACCCGCACTCCATCACCTCATGGAATGACTTGGTGCAGAAATTTATGACCAAAATTTTCCCACCCTCGAAGATAGCTCAATTGGTGCAAGAAATTACTACATTTAGGCAATTTGAGGGGGAGAACCCAGCTTAGGCTTAGGAGAGATTTCATGAGCTATCGAGAGGAGTGTGCCCACATCATAGATTGACTAAGTGGATGCAGGTGCATACATTCTTCAATGGTCTAAGTGACTCAACTAGGACAATCATTGATGCTTCAGCGAGAGGTGCTTTGTGAAGAAACCCCGCCAGAGCGCATACGTGAGATCTCGCGAATCTGCAAACCATGTCGCCGCCAATTAAACAATTTCGCTTAAGCAACTGGTATAGTAAATGCCATTCGTAGTAATCCGTGGAAATTTGCGGACCTTTATGGTGGACAAGACAAGCATTCATGGAGTGTCGGGCCAAAAGGGCGATGTGATCGTGCCCAATATGTGAATAAGCAGAATCAACCACAGCAAGGGCAGTATGGGGGTAATGCATATTAGAACAAATACCTTAATCGAGTCGAATGCAAAGTTGGGATTAAGCAGGTAACCAAGGTAATCCCGTGAACAATTCGAATTATGGTTAGAGGAATAGTCGTAACAAATACGCCACCACCACGAAAGTGAATGAACCAACCCTGAGAAGAAAGTAGACTGGAGCAAGCACTTGCACAATGTTCACTCCCGTGACACTCGCCTTTATGAATGAGACAAAGGCGAATTTGCAAAGCCAGACCACCCAATTGAACAATCAAGCAGCACAATTGAGAAACTTAGAGGTGCAAATGGGCCAAATGGCCAATTTGTTGACGGAGAGGCAGCGAGGAGCATTACTAAGCAATTATGAGGTGGACTCGAGGCGAGAGGTTAACGAACAAGTGAAAGAGGTCACATTGAGGAGTGGCAAAGAACTAGCAGCATCAGGGCAGCTACCAGTGCTAGGGGAGGTAGAGATAGAAGAAGTAATCCAACCTAGCCAAACTGACAAGGTAGTAGGGGAACAAGCCCATCAGAAAAAGTTGGGTGAAAAAGAAACAGTCTAATGATCAACCACAAAGGACTGAACCCACTATCCCAATCCCATACCCTCAACGCCTGAAAAAGAGCAAATTGGATAAGCAATTCACCAAATTTCTGGAGGTGTTCAAGAAACTCCACATAAACATTCCTTTTGCTGATGTATTAGAGCAAATGTCCAGCTATGTGAAATTCATGAAAGAGATACTGTCCAACAAAAGAAGATTGTCAGACTTTGAGATGGTAAACCTCATTGAGGAGTGTAGTGTCATCTTGCAACGAAAACTGCCACAAAAGCTTAAAGACATCGGTAGTTTTACTATACCGTGCACAATTGGAAATTCCATCTTTAAGAAGGCCTTGTGTGATCTGGGAGCAAGTATTAACCTTATGCCGCTATCTATATTTAGACGATTAGGATTAGGTGAAGCTCGCCCAACCACGATCACACCCTGGGCGTGATAGGTCACTTAAACACCCGAGAGGGAGCAGGGTGGGGGGAAGGGGGAGTGGATAGAAGACGTTCGTCAAGGTGTGGACAAGTTCATATTTCCTGCATATTTCATTATTCTGGATATGGAAAAAGATAAAGAAATACCGATCATATTAGGTAGGCTATTTCTAGCTTAATTAGCGTGGCAACTGGACATGCGTATGGAGAGTTGAAATTAAGAGTACAAGAGGATGAGGTCACCTTCAATGTATTCAAAGCCATGAGACAATCTGGGAATAGAGAGCGATGTGGCGCTTTTTAGTGGACTATTGAGGCTATAATGTATGGCCACAAAGTGGTCCCATCAATTCTTTGAAGCTGGGGGCATGGGTGGCCAGAGTGATTCGTGAGAACTTGAGTGAAGGAGGTCGCCAGGTATGTGAACTGATGAACTCCTTCAAACGACGGAAGGAAATAATATTAACTTCTATGAAAACACTCTGCACGCCACTACCCTTTCTAAACAACCACCCAAGGTAGAGCAAAGCTTTCATTACTCTCGCGATTTAAGGTATGTTTATCTGGGAGGCTGCCAAAATGCAAAGCATGGTGTAAGTCACAAAGGTCCCACTCACTGGGCTTTATTATTTCAAGGCTCACAAGATCGGGACAAGATAGTGTTATTCGAGGCTAGAGACCACAAGGATGCAATTGGTTGGTCTCTAGCCGATTTAAAGGGGATCCGCCCCTTTATGTGCATGCATCGAATTTTTTTAGAAGATGGTCATAAGTCGTCAGTAGAAGCATAGAGGAGACTGAATCCAACTATGAAAGAGGTTGTCCTTAAGGAAGTACTAAAGTGGCTGGATATGGGGGTTATATATCCTATCTCCGACAAGACTTGCAGTCCAAGATGTAGTACCTAAGAAATGAGGGATGGCTGAGGCATTAAAACAGCGTATAATACCTTGTTACCTTCCAAACAACACAGATGGAGGATTTGTACACCACCGGAAACCGAATAAGGCTACTCGAAAAGACCACTTTCCACTTACCATTTCGGATCATGTTGTGGGATCGCACTAGCAAGGCGAATACTAATGCTTTTTGATAGATATTCGCTACAATCGTGACGCCAAGCAGTCTTAAAGACCAAGAGAAGACAACATTCACGTGCCCATATGGTACGTTTGCATTTAGGCGAATGCCATTTAGGGTCAGTGGTAACACATCGTACATTTCGGGCCACATGATGGGCCATATTTTCAGACATGGTTGAAAAGACAATTGAGGTATTCATGGACGACTTTTCAGTATTGGGGAGTTCCTTTGATGATTGTCTAGAGAACTTGAGAGCGGTGCTTGTTAGGTGTGAAGAAACCAATCTTGTACTGAATTGGGAAAAGTGCCACTTTATGGTGCCAAGAGGGCATCAGATTTCGCCATCGGATTTCAAGAAGAGGAATAAGAGTTCACCGGTAAAAATTGAGGCAATAGGAGAAATTACCCCACCATCATCAAATAAGGGCATAAGAAGTGTTCAAGGACACGCGTGGTTCATTGGCGGTTCATTAAAGATTTCTCTCATATTGCAAAACCGTTATCCAAACATGGGGCTCAGTGAGATACCTTTGCTTTTATGAACAATGCCCTCGCAAGCCTTTCAATTTTGAAAGATAAACTGCATCGCCCCATAGTTGTAGCACCGTGACCGACCCCGTTTGAGTTAATATGTGACTTTTCGTTGATTATGTGATCAGAGCAATGCTGGGCAAAAAAGGGAAAGGATATTTCAGGTCATCCACTATGGTAGCCGAACTCTGAATGATGCTCAACTGAATTATGCCACCACGGAAAAAGAGCTATTAGCCATTGTTTTCGCCTTTGATAAATTTAGGCCCTACTTGATTGGCAATAAGGTGATAGTGCACACTGACCACTTAGCCATTAAGTACCTAATGACAAAAAAGGATGCAAAGCCGAGACTAATACGATGGGTACTTATGTTGCAAGAGTTCGACTTAGAGATAAAAGATAAGAAGGGAATAGAAAACTTAGTCGTGGACCATTTGTCATGATTGAGGGGCCTAGAGACTAAGTGATTAATGATAATTTCAGATGAGCAAACTCTTGGTACTCAGCCACATTTAGCCGTTCCATGGTTTACCGAATTATGTGTGAACTTTAGTGGCTAAAGTGATTCCTCCGGAGTTTAGCTACCACTAGAAAAAGAGTTTCTTTGCACAATCGAAGCACTATTACTGGGAGGAGCCTATCTTATACAAACATTGTGTCGATCAAGTGATAAGGAGATGCTGTACCGGAAGAAGAAATGGGTAGTATTCTAAGTCATTGCCATACCTTACCATGTAGGGGGCATTTTGGAGGCTAGAGAACAACAGCAAAGGTACTCCAGTCCGGTTTATATTGGCCTACCTTATTCAAGGATGCTCATCATTTTGTAGCCAGCTGTGATAAGTGCCAAAGGACGGGCAGCATTTCCAAATGGGATGAACCCCCCATGAACCAAATTCTGGAAGTTAAGTTGTTTGACCTATGGGGAATGGACTTCATGGGACCTTTCCCCTCTTCATTAAATCACATGTATATCCTCCTGGTTGTAGACTACGTCTCAAAATGGGTAGAGGCAATACCGACACGCACCAATGATGCCAGTGTAGTAGTCAAGTTTCTTCAAGTAGCCCACATATTCACCTCCGATTCCAAGACTCCACCTAGCACATCACGATGGTGGTACCTGGCTTCGCAATAAGCTGGTTGATAAATTCCCCAGAATATGGTGTGAGACATCGTAAATTCCTACTTTGTATATCATCACCCGCAGTTTAAATGGACAGGCCGAGGTGTCAAATCATGAAATTAAGTCCATTCTACAAAAAACAGTCAACGACTCAAGAAAAGACTGGTCGAAGAAGATTGATGATGCACTTTGGGCATACAGGACAACCTTTAAGACCCCTCTAGGCATGTCCCCCTTTCAACTAGTCTATGGGAAAGCATGCCACTTGCCTGTGAGAACCCGGAACAAACATGTGAGCATATTAGCTAGTAGGTGGTTGAAAATGGATAGCAAATTAGCTGAGAAAAAGCGATTAGGTCGCACCAATAGATGAGTTTCCTCAAGAATGAAGCTATGAAAATGCTCTGATCTATAAGGAAAAAACAAAATTGTGGCATGATAAAAATATTATGAGGAGAGCGTTTGCACCGGGTCAGCAAGTCTTATTATTCAACTCTCGGCTACAACTTTTCCCTAGAAAACTAAAGTCAAAATGGTCGCCCATTCACAAGAGTGCAAGTAGACATTCTATAAAGGAGTTGAGATAATGTGCATCCGTAGAGCACAATTCAAAGTTAACGCTCAAAGGTTGTAAATCAGATTGAGGAGCTTTCCTTATTGGAGAAATTGACACCGCCTAGACACAAATTTATAAGTAAAGTAAAGAAGGTTAGCCAATCCCCAAATGTATTCTATTTTTTGTTTTCAGACTTGTTTCTCTACATTGCAGGATTGTCGAGCTAACGACATTAAACATAGCGCTTCTTGGGAGGCAACCCAAGCACAGAAATTTTCTTTCCATAAACTCAGATACTTCCATTCTTCTCACCGGCTTTACAGAAATTTTGTTTTGGGCATCATAACCTCAATTATTTTAATATCCCGTAAACTGGAAAGGTGGAGGGCAAAACACAATGCCCATATTTCCTTCTCGGGTTCGCCACTGAAGCTCAAGTGGAGGGCGCTTTAGCAGCCTTTGGTCTGCCGCATGAAGCCCGCCGCCGCGAGCTGGACCACACTCGTTCGCAAACTCCGAAGTCAGCTTCACCGCTGCATAGCATGTCTTCGCTATGGCGAAGGACCTTCGTCATGGCCAAGGACTTCTTCGCGTAAGCGACTGTATTCCGTCTCTTTAAATACCCGAGATGGCTATTTTTTTTTCCCTCCACCCGTTTTTATGCACCCCATCTTCTCCTGTGCTTATTGTGTGCCATTTTTTTTTTCCGCATTTGGGAGCCAGCTCGTGACTACTATGGCGCCTAATAAGATCGGCCCAAACTAAGCGCATCAGCCCTGCTCCACAATCCCCTGGGAAAGCAAGACCTCCTTCGAACGACTCGCTGTTTCATTTCTCAGATGCAGCGGTCTCGTCTTCACTTAGTCGCTTTGCATCCGCTCTTCATCTCGTAGAAGGGCTTCCAACCTCGAATGCATTCTTCAAATTTTAATATCCGCATCGAGGTTGGTAGACCTTATGCTCCCTCGACCCCAGGAGGGCCCCGGCCATTCGCGAGTTCTACCCAACCCCGCTGTTTCGGCTCGCACCATAGTGTTTAACCGAGGTAGGTGGGTTCTAATTTCTCGTGGTACGAATTATTAATGATTCTATTAGTCAAGTGAGGGAAGACAAGCAAGAGGAGTACCAGCGCTTTTTGTTCCTACGAATTCTCAAAGGGTTCGACACGTAGGAGCTCACACAAGGTCAGTAGCTGTGAGATTCTTCACCACTTCGACGAAAGGAAGTTCACCACATTTCCGATGATAGCGCTCACGCCCATGGCGAAGGTTTGGTATAATTTTTTATCTGTAAAGGTTAAACCTTCACCGTATCTTAGCATGCTGACTGGGGCGTGACAAGACGATCCTCCATACGCCTACGACTAAGGGACTCCATTGATATCGGATGTCATTGAGATGGGTTGATCGAGACGACTCACACGCCAGACCGGGTGTTCTGATCCATCCCCCTCCCTAATCAGCGAAGCTATTCCGATCACTGAGTTCAAGTATGTTGGACCGAGAGCAGGTGCTAGCCGCCTACACCACTACATAAGGTGAAGTTCGGGAGCCTTGATGAGTCCGGTGACGAGACTGATGATGATGTCCCGACGCCCACACCCAACGCGAGCGACCTAGTAGACGATGACCCTGAGGTCCCCTCTAGTTCAACCCAGTCCCTGGACGACCAGATACATGCACTCACCGCCCACTTCGAGGCTTATTGGGACGAGTCGTAGGAGCACCGGGTTGTTCTAAGCCAGGACATGGACTGCATCCGAGCGTAGATGGCTCATTATTCGAAAATGGGCCGGGACCAAATCACCCAGCGCTTGGTTTAGCTTCGCATTCCACACAAAGATCGCCATCGCCACCACCGCAGTTGATATTTTTACCCGACTTATTCCTTACCTTCTGGCTTTTCTTTCTACCATTAAGGACATTGTCTAATTTGCCTGGGGTGTGGGGCGATGGTTGACTTCGTTCTTCGACTAACTATGTATGACCTAGTATATTTTGGATCGTTATTTTGACTTAGTTTCAGTTTTGAATATTTTTGTTATTCTTGGGTATTGATTAGGTCCATATTTTTTTTCTTTTTATTATCTTCTGGCTTTTGCATGCTTAGGCTAATTTTTTCTTGCCGTGTGTTAGGCTTTCCCATGCCCTCACATGTATGCAAATTGCACATATTAGAATATGACAATTTCCGTAGATTGGTGGCTTGAGCATCCCTGCCTTAATTTCAGCATGATGGCAAATAAAAAAGGGAATTGTGGTAATCGTAAAATGAACCCATGTTCAATGAAGTAGGACCTCGAGATTGTTTGACAATTGGGATCACAAGGGTGAAAAGTCAAGACTAACCACAGCCCTGTCACCTTTAGATTCAAGAATTAATTCCCAAAGTAGGGTAACTTGCACACACACACACGTGATCTTTGAGGTATGCTTTGATTCCGGACTCACCATACAAGAGTCCTACGAACCTTAGGAAGTAAACACCTAAGTGATGGGACACCTTAGAAAAGGGGACGCTCAGCCCCAAATAAAAATAAAAATAAAAAATATATATATATATATATAAGCAGCAGTTATATATATATATATATATATATATATATATATATATATATATATATATATATGTATGTATGTATGTATAATAAGAACAATGGTGATCATCCAATCGGAATCCCGAGCACAGTTTGAGGGGCTTTTCAAAGCCTAATGCCTTAAGCCAACTGGCCGGGAGCCATTGACTTCACTGTCCGCCACATGGGACAGAGGATGGATGATCTACATGATCTAGGACCTCGAGGTTTGGTTGAGTGTTCGGGGTGAAGTTCTAGGGGAACTGAATGCCCGTTGCCCTTAACCAAATGGTGGGGAGTCACCAATGGATCCCTGTTACAAGAACCCTCACCTAAAACCCCTTGGTACTAATACTCTTCCTGAATTGGTCTTAGAGTAAATCCCCTTAGGAGTAACTGAAGTGAATAAATTGGTGTGTTCTCATCCTTCCGTGTTAAGCTATTCTAAATAGGCGGTGTCTGGATGGTGTTTAAAAACGTGAAGTCAAACTATGCATCGGAGATCACATCTTGACCGCAGTTAGACTCCTTGGGAAAGATTATTGAGCACGAAAAATGGGGTTGACCTACTTGGCCAACCGAGACAGTCCCAGTGCAGGTGCTTGAAAGCTAAACAATTAAGATGGTCCCTGGGTCTTTTGAACTGGTCACTATGGACCCTTCACGCCATGGGCGTTTAACCCATATCACATATATTCACATATTCTTGCAAATTCCCAAGGAGTCTATTCTTGCTTGGGGACAAGGAAGAAGCTAAGTTTAGGGTGTTGATCGGAATGAATCATGGTACATTTCAGTTAAATTCTAGGTGATCTTTATAGCTAAAATGCATGATTCACAGCCTTTTTCATTAATATTACTATAATCCCTCATATTATATTATTCTATAGAATATGGCGATGTTGAAATCAAAAGGGCAGCTAAAAGATAGAAAAACAAAGCAGAAGCAGAAATGACGAAAAGGAAGCACCACAAAGGTTACTGCCTCGCTCACCGTGAAGACCCGGGTCGCAAGAAGCAGTCAGCCACTACGAAGACTTCTTCAGCAGCCGAACCAGAAAGCCCGAAACAAAGGCTTCGGTCTGGGCCGCTGAGTTTACCTTCGCCGCTGGGCGGTAAGCGGGCTTCCTTTCCATTACGGGAACTTAAAAACTCCTACCAATATCGATGGGCCCGTCTCGAGGTACAAAAAGGGAGTAATTTCAAGTAAAAAGTGGGATCGATCGCAAGCAAGCATGGAGATACAAGCAGGTAGAGACTGCACAGAGCCGCATTTGGGAAAGATCACGAAGAAGGAGTTTTCTGTAGTTCTCCCTTCAACCTACTTCATGATTCAAATTCTTCAATCTGTAATGAATACTATGATGAATTAATTTTTTTCTCTAGGGTTTTGCCAACCCTAACCACGGTTTGATGGATTGATTTTCAGTTTTGGCTTATTTGATTATTAATATGAGTTCATATGTTTGCTTTAATTATGGGTTTAATTACATGTTATTGTCCTGCCACGTGACATGCCAACGTCGAGTTTCCAGATCGAGAAGATAATCCTGTGACATGGTTAAAGCAACACACGGGTAGTCAAAGAATGTAGATATTTTGGGGATCGCTGAGCGTGGAACTAGAGTTTACATTTAGGCATTTCTCGGAGTCGAGGGGCTGAGGCAGATGAAATACACCCCACTCGGGCAGATAGGAAAATATATCTCGAGAGAGAATATCTTGTAGGAAAAGATCAACCCACAACATAATTCATATAAATAATTCAATAAGTCCTTAACCGACCGACACCCATCAAGAGTGGTGTGAGACACAAGAAAAGCCCCAGCTTTCTCATCATCGATATAATTCAACACACGCAATTCTAAGTTTTTGTTAATTCTAATAATTTAGTCATAATTCACTTAGGATTAGATCCAAATATTGTCGGTCAACAAGGTAGTCAACACATCTCTCTTCATGGAAACGACACTGACTAACTAATTACACTACGCTTTAACTCCGAATCTGCAATCTCAAGCACACCTGCCTGCGCTTCTCCCAATTAATTTACACAACCACCATCGCCGCCGATATCTCATTGGTGGAGATTTTTTTGTTTATATCCCGAAGCTCCAGACTAGGGCAGTTATGTCGATGTCCGCCCAATAATCCAAAGCTCAAGTTCATAACCGGGCTCCCGACTCCCCAAGACCGAGGCGCTGGGAAGGCCCTAGTAAGGTCTTGCATGAGACGCCCAAATTTCCCCTGGGCTTCCCTTTAACGTGAATCAAATCCTGTGTTCCCAAAGCCAGCTTTAGCCAGAAATGCAACTCATGGTCCGCTAGCAGATCTACATCGACGCACTGCTTTTCTTGATGTCATTCAGACAAGTAAAAGTGAGGTCGGTTAGTAAACTTGATTGAGAAGGCTGGTTTGGAGAACATTAGGCGATTGCATGAGATACCCGGAGGCAGAGCGCAATCATGCAGTCCTCCCGCTGCGATGTGCTTATGCGTCCCTTCAGCTGAGTTAGGTGGCAACCCTTTCCTTTATATTATCCACATCAGTTCCCCGCCAAGCCGCTTTTGCCGAGGTCATTGTTGGGAGCATTTTGTTCTTACCGACCCCTGAAGTTGGGAACCTCCCAGCCAGCCTCCTCCCCAGCACTCTCTACTCAAAGAGGGTCTAGCAGCCGCCACAACGACCTTTAGCGAGAAAGAGTCCCGGCCAGCTACCCAAATTCCGGGAGTCCACGTGCCGCCCCTTAGCCTGCAGAAAGGAAGAGAGAGTATCGAGGGCGTGGAAAACAAAGATGACCAGCCAAGCTTAGGCTGTTTCGGGGATTGGGTATGGACTAGTCAATAGTGAGCCCATCGAGGAGGAAGAAATGTTTAGTCTTGCCATCGGGTTTGCTACACAGATGCGTAAACGGCTTGTGACCTTAGAGGATGAGGCCATCTCTAGTTCTGGAGAGAAGCGACCTAGGCAATCTCCTTCATATGAGGGGGCTCAAAAGAACTGGGCCATAGTCTCAGTGGAATCCCCAAATCTAACTTCTAGTAACTAACCGGCCTTGGGGGTTTGCCTCAGCGAGGCTAATACACCTTTATAGGAGGGGGTTTTGACTTACGAATCTTCAATGCGAAGAGGTCGACCTGGCTGCCCCATCGTGGGTGGGCACCGCCTCCGAAGACCCCCGCCCCAAGTCCATCGGGTGCAAGACCAAGCAAAAACGGTCGCTGACTAGGTGATGTAGCGCATGTATGTTCCGCCACCGGAGGGGTGGTTCACCCTCGACGGATAGCGTGGCCCGATCTCGAGAATGTACTTAAAATTTGTCCATCGCTGGAGCCCTTTCAACCAGGAGGAATCTCCGATTACGCACATGCGTGACCTTCACCCGAATTACTTCCGGGTCCCTATGGCGGCCCGCTCAGAGCAATACACCATTCCGCTTCCTATTTATATGGATAAAGAGGACTTCTAACCTGTGGCCGATGATGGGATGCTCATCCGCAACCACAACTTCGCCCTGGACTGAACTCGCAAGTGCTACCTTTAACACGGACTACTGGGGCCTATGTGCAATTTCTGAACTATGCGTTCTTCTTTAGGCCGAGATGGCTGGCCTCTAAATATGCTTGCCGCCACTTCCGAGTTTCCCAATTCCGCCTAATATTCGAGAAACCCGGGCTTCATGCTATGAGCCTGCCGTCGCATCATCAAACTCTTTGAATTGCTTCTCCCGGCCACAAAACTTCGTAGAGCATTGGGAGATAGAGGCCAAAGATGGCGCAACAAGCGTTATCTGGGCAGAGAAAGAAAAAGACGAGACTAAGGAAGAATCCGTAAAGGCTCCAAGAGTGGCTACAAAGAGGTGGTGAGATGCCAATCAGTAGAAGTCGATCCGACTAAGGCCCTAAATTCTTTAACCGAGGAGTGAAGGCTAGCGAGGTCGAGGCTACAAGCCACCCGCTTTAAAGGCCGTAGTTCCAGCCTTCGTAGAGGGTGGAAAGTAATCGCTTGCTTGCTGGAGCCAGGTCAATGAAAGCCCTCCTTCCGCCTCCATCAGGCAGGATAGCTGGTGACTTGGTGAAAGACTACCAGGGGTCCTAGGAGTCACATTGCTTACTTCAAGAAAGTGGGTGTCGTTACTTACAACAACATCTGTGGGGACCAGCCAGAGATCCTAGATGGCCATTCAGAGATCCTGGATGGCATGTCTCACTTTGCTAACCCACTTCCGCTAGAATTTCTTGTCAGCCTAAGGTGCCCCTCGGCCCCATTAGTTGCCGAGACCAAAGACATAGACGTAGATCAAGGCGAGGCGATTGAAGACTCGAAGGGAGGTGTTGTTGCCAAGGAATAGGGCTTTGTTTGATATGTTAGCTTCGGCTACTTTGGGAAATTTTGGTAAGCGGCGCTGTTTGCCATTAATACATATATACTTTATTTGTAATTTATGGCGACACTTAGTGTATTTCAATGAGATTTAAAAATGTCAACAAGGCATGAGCCATGTTTGTAAAAAATTCCAGCAGAACAATAACCATGTCTAGGGAATGCTAGTCAGACAACAACCATGCTCTGACTTTAGATAGTCGAATAACAACTAGATTCCAATATTTATAGATGCCAATCGGATAAAGAACCATACCGACTTTAGATACCAACCGAACAATAATCGTAGATCCGGCTCCTTTTATATGCCGCTTGACAATAATCGTGATCTAGTCTTTTAGATGCTAGTTTGACAACAACCGGTGATATGGTCTTTTTATATTCCACTGGATGAACAAACTGTATTCCTGGACTCTGGGACACAAATGCATAACAACCGTATCTAGTCATTTAGAAAGAAGTAATTGTAGGTTTTAAGAGGAAATGTGTAAAGGATAATATTCTATTGATGATAATTTCCTCAAAGAATACACTACTAATAATACTTCTTGAGGTGCATGGCATTCCACATTCTGGGAACAACAAATAATGCCGTCCCCGCTTCAACGCTGCAAGAACCGGTTGTCTCTACTCGAACCATAGTGTATGGTCCGTTGGGTTAGCCATGTATTCAAAACCCTCTTGTGGACTAAATCCCCACTTTAAATGTATCGCTTCTTACATGTCGATTGTGCAAGCTCTGGCCAACCTCTACATTTTCAAGATAGATGCTACGCAGTATTAACCTGTCGCCCCAGTTTGTTAGCCGCACAGCCCCTGATTACTGGCTTCAAGGTTTTCTTCCTCAAGAATTTCTGTTCAAGTGGTGGGCATCCTTATTTCCATGGGGATGATAGCCTCCATCTCGTATGCGAGGGTGAATGGTGATTCCCCCATCGGCTTTCTTACCGGGTCGTCCTCAGAGCCCATGCATCACCCCAGTAGCTCTTCTACCCACTTTCCTTAGCTGAATGTAGGAATTTTTTCAAAGATGACATGAGTGTTTTGTTAGACGCTTCTACATGGTCGTTGCTTTGCAGGAACCGTAGGGGTGCGGGAGTATGTTTGATTTTCAAATTTCATGTGGTTCTTATATACCCACATATCCTACGACCCATTGTTCGTTACAATTGATTTGGGTATCTCGAACCTACACACAATATTTTTCCATATAAACTGAACGACTTCCTTATCTTTGATGGATGCAAAGGCTTCATCCTCTATCCATTTGTTGAAGTAGTCGGTGGCAACTAGCAATAGCTTTTTTTGAGCCGAGGTGGTAGGCAATGGCCCAACTAAGTGTCAATAATACCCCATTGCCGCGGGCCGTGTGGGCTTGTTAAGTGGTTGTTAAATCTGGGTCCGAGTTTGAGACATGGGCCTATCAGCCGGGCAAAGAATCACACTTTCTAATATGGCATCCACACCATATGGTCGTACCAACAATAAATTTTAGGTATGAGCTCTATGTGTTAACGTCTTGCTGCTTGGATGATTTCCGCATATCCCATCGTGGAGTTCTGCCAATATGTACTGTCTTTGTTGTGGAGTGAGACATTTTTTATAGGGCTTACCCAAGGACCGTTTATACAACTGATCGCAATTTGTGGATAAATCGAGCTTTGACTCGATTCAGAAGCCAGCCTCTATTATACGGTATCAACTTAAATAACGGGCTACTAGAGTAATCCATGAAGGACTTGTTTCATCTATTTCATTCAATCTCTATGGTAATGATTGACGACTCTATTGATAGTATGCTGTGGAGGAGCACAAGCCTTTATTGGTGTGTGGACACGTACCTACTTCAGAAATTTCAAAGTGTTCACCTTTTCATTAGATCTTATCGAGACATGCTCCAACCGCCCAGCCACAAAACTTCCCAATCATAGGTTGATTAGACTCACATACTTGGTCATAATGGGTCTCTTTGTTTCATATTTCGCTTACCCGTCCTACCACCAATCGAGTCACTTATGATGAATTTTTTGAGGGACACGGCGATCATGGTGATCGAGCCCGGCTATGATCACTCTTACATTCGATTTGTTGTTAGAAGCCAGGCAACGTTCATGGCTTGGTGCCCATGACTCTCCGGTCGGGGCCTTGTCGCACCTTAGCCTGCCTCGTCTACGCGAAGAGCCATCCACATTCAGAGTCCACCAGTCGAAGCTATGTGGTTCCAATTCTTGTTGAGGAATTTCTACTAAGAAGTCATCTAGCACCTATCCCTTCAACGCCATGCGAGGTTTAAATTGAATACCGAACTCACTTAATTCAATTGCCCACCAAGTCATTCCCCTTGACAGGTTAGGCTTATATATAGTCTTCTCGAGCAAGATCGCAGTGCCGCAATAGTAAGTGCGCCGAAATAAGGGTGGAGTTTTTCGGGCAGCTAACCTCGAGGGCCAAGTGTCGCCCGCTTCGACACGAGTGGCACGGCTTTTCCTGATATGACCCTGTTTATAAAGAATATGGGTCACGTCTGGTGTTTGTCTTCTTTGAACAGTTTTACCTCATTAAAACATCATAAACAATCATAGTGTAAAGATAGAGCCGCTTTCACCTATCTTAGGGCTACAGCCGTGAATTCACGGCTCCTGGAGTTACCGCTAATTTCTATATGGGCCTAGTCAGATTCTTTATCCCTACCGGTTTTCGGGCCCCTTTGGGAGTGGTGAAAACCACTAACCGCCTCCAGAAATGAGAGATGAATTGCCCCTAGCTACCAACCAACCAAATCGGCTGTCAGACTCCCTTTTGGTGGTAGAAGCATGAGATTCCATAATGGCCTTGAAGTTGAATAAGATTGGCTCTAATCCCCTCCGTCACCAGCGAAGCCCGTGAATTTAAATTCGACTTGTTCGAACGTACACTTAGGATTGAGTTTCACTGCTTCGCAAAGAACTCAAAAGTTTATCATAGTGCTCTATATGATTGTGGAGTTCTTTGGACTTGACAAGCATATCGTCAATATAGACTTCCATTGTCCTACCAATCAGTGGCCGAAATATCTTGGTCACCGATCTCTAATAAACGCCTGGCAGCCCTTCAAACCAAAGGGGCAATGCTATAGCGTATGAGATAGCCTGCGGCGACGAATGAAGGCCGCTTTTCCGCATCAAGTGGGTGTTTGAACTGTGATAGCCGGAGAAGGCATCCAAAAATGACAGCATCCCATGATCGGTAAAGGTATCAATGATCTGATCTATTTATGGCAGGGGGAAGCTGTCTTTTGGGCATGCTTCATTAAGGTTCGTGTAGTCCACGCATACCCGCCATTTACCGCCCTTCTTCGGGATCTAGACCACCACGCTTGGTGCCCTTCAGATGCTTCCACCTCTCCGATAAAACCTGCAGTCAGTAGATTATCTACCTCTGTTTCAATAATCTGATGGCGATATGGGTGGAAGCGCCTTATCTTCTAGCTAAAAGGCTTTGCCGTGGCAATAATGTTAAGTTTATGAGAGGCCAACGTTGGGTCAATCCCGGCCATGTCTGAGTGACTCCAAGCAAATACATCTGTGGTCCCCAATAATATGCGTCGTAGCTGTTCTTTTTCTTCGCTGGATAATAGGGTGCTGACATATGTGAATTTCTCTGGTCCGTCTAGCGCTACTGTCTCTAGAGGGATCCTACGCCAATTGTATCCTTTTTCTTCCGTCTTACTTGGGCAAGTGAGTCAGAGTTGCTACGCAGGAATGTGATACCCAAGGGGAAGACCATCTGAACCCTTTTCCTCTATCTGTTCCCGTATGGATAATTGGTAGCATTGTCGTGTGGCCAGTTGGTTGCTTAGAAGATCGACTTGCCCCATGCTAGTTAAATAACTTACCATTTATTGATATGATGAAGGGATGACCTTCATCGAGTTCAACCAGTCCCGCCTACTATGCACTGTATGGCCCTGGGTCTTCGACACTGACAGAACAAAAACTTACCAGATCGGCCCGCTTGCACAAGGGGAGGTGATATCTCCCGTAGTTGTGGTTGTCGCTACTGCTGAAACCTGAGAGGATTCGTCCGAATCGGTTCAACATTAGTCGGTTTCATTCCGGTTGAAAGACAGTGCACGGTAACAAATGCGGGCGTTGCCGATCTACCGCATCTCTATGTACATCAAAACCGTTCATACAAAGGGTGAGTACAAGTGCATCATAATAGGGAACAATGACCCTATTTAGGTTTACTGGGGGAAAGGATATGGGGTTGTCTATAGGCTTAGTCTCTTCCTTGCTAATGCCATATGTGGACAAAGTACTCGGGCTTTGACCGTGGCTACTCAAGCTTTTGTTGTCAGCTTTGACTGTATCGACTGTCAAGAGGCACCCCCTCCCTCCCCGCCCACAGATATAGTTTATGCAAGTGTGCCTAGATTCGAGCGATGCAGCCACATTGGTTATGATTCTACCTGCTGTGGGTACGGGTTCTTCCTCGCTATCAACTTCCCTGATATATCTTCTGAGGTGCCCTGCTTTAATCCGGCCTCACTGTGAATCGAGGCCGGCACCTGTTGATCTCATGCCCATGATATTTGTGATAATTGCATCAGAGTGGATGTGTTTCTATGAGGGGTCCATCTGATCGCGTGCCATTTGAAATCGGGTGTCGCGAATGAGAGGCAAAGAACCTCCGTAGGTGATAATCTAAAGGAGTGAATTAAGGGGCTCTCTCTCCTTCTTCTCTCGTAGTTAGTCCCGTGGTCGCTTGTTTTTGCCCCGTCTCTTGTCGGGCTCAAAGTGTTTCTTCCTTAATTCTACTTACTCGCTTTCTAGTCGGCTTTGCTTAGTGATCAGCGATAGTTTGCTCGCTGTACCTGATGTTATCTTCCAAGGTTGAATATCTATCTGCCCGTCTGTACAATTCTTCCATTGTAGTTGGGGGTCTAAAGACAACGAATGGAAAAACGGAGTAGACTGTGCAAAGCTCTTCTTGAAGTTTTGAAGGACTGTGTCCATGTTGTAAAATTCTACCTACTGGATAGCTTACCCGAATCTCCTGGTGAAGTCCTCAGAGGAGCCTCTTCTTGTTTTATTAGTCTCGCAGTTGAATCAATATTCCTCTTCATTGCACTGGAACGACCATCGAATTACGGAGAGCTCAGGGAACCAAGCTAGCGCTGGTCCTTGGAGAGTAGCTAGAAAAGACTTTGCATAACAGGTGATCATTTTCGGCGTTTAGAGTCATTGCCTGGTTGTAATGGAGCATGTGGTCAAAAGAATCGCTAGAGCCATCGAACATAACATAGGTTGGCATGATGAACTGCGGGTGGTCAGAATCAAAGATGCTGCCCTAGCGGGAAGAGAGCATGTCATCTGGATTCTCGAATCGCTAAGCGCAGGTGGTATGTAGAGCGCAGACTCGTTCGAAGGCGGTGGTAAATCAAGGGCATGGTGGCATTGTGCCCGTAGGTAAAGTAAATGCGTTCCCAGACGCTTAGTTTGACTGATTCTGACCTTGGCCCATTGCCCGGCGGAATGTACCATTGTTGGAATTGCTGAATGCAGGGCGATGTGAGTGTTTCTAGTGCGATATATCCTTGTTGCTTTTTGGAGGGGAGATATTTGACGAGCTACCTAAGGATAACTCGTCGTCTTCCGGGAGATCCATATCGTTAAAGGCGATAGCCTTCTTTCCTTTATCATGAACTAATCGGGCCTTTGCTTGACCGCTATCTGCTGCGGTTTCCTCAGTCAAGCATTACTTTCTTACTTGGGCCCATAGGACGATCAAGCTTTCTCGAACAAGTAGGTGTTCGCCGCATTCATTCCTTCTCATATGTTTTTGCTTTGCTCCCTCCTTATTTCTTTCTCCATATCTTGACGCCAATGAAGGAATTGATCTTCTCGTGGAGACCGGATCATTAAGTTATAGTCATTGCTCCCGTATCATCAATCGATGCGTAGAATGGGGAATCGTCGAGCTAATGGGGTGGTGGAGGGCTACCGGATAGTCAAGGGAGCTAAGACGCTGCACGCCGTCGATGGTATTTTGCTCTGGCTCCCAGACGGGCCAATTGTCGCACCGTTCGTCTAACCTCTCGCATCAACGACGCGGGTATAAACGCAAAAAAAGGGATCCCCAGGCGTGGTGTGCCGACGCTTCCAATGCTTAAGTCAGCCAAAGAATAGAGAAGAAGAAGAAGAAAGTACGACATTTAGGCTTGCCTACCTTTCCCTCAGGGGGAGTTTCTATTTTATACTTGAATTTCCTTGATTCTTGAAAAAATAATCTGGTGATTTGGTGGCGATAGAATCTCTCCTTCCTTATTAGAGACCACCCTCTTGATTAGATAATATCATGAACTTAGTGATAAAATTTGTCTTTTTTTATCAAAGACCAATTATCCCTTATTAAGGATTAATGTTTTAAGACGTACTAAACTGGGATATTGTGAGATCCGTGGAGAAATATCCTGTATGTGGTAGGGCTGCCGATTAGGGGGCTCGGGACTTCAGATGGGGTGTAAGACTTTCCCGTCTAATTAGTTCCCGTATGGTTTTAATGTAATAGGCTATTTTAAATGTATTAGTTTGAATAAGGCAATAGGACCCATGTGTCGGGACTCAATGAGTAGTGGTATTAGGCCCAAAGCCAGCGATACTACGTGGGCAGGTCTATAAATTCCAAACCCGCCATGTCCGAGCTTGTTTGAATCTGAAAATTCATTAGTAGCTGCCCCATTGATGCTACCTCCATGAAGACAACAATTTCAGAACCCCAATTACGGGAATTCTGTAAAATTGCGGAAAAGTGGTAGACTAGTAGTGGGGGTCACTCAAATTATGCAAATATGACTATGTTGACTTTTCTCCTCATCTATTGCATGAGCTGCCTACTGTTTGTGTCCCGGTTCTCCACTGATAATGGAGAACAACACAGGTTGTTTCCATGGAAAAATTTCATGCTTCTAATTCCAGTAAGGAAAAGCTTTTAGCAACAACTTCATTGTAAAAAGTACCAGAAATATTAAATCACTGCAGTACAAACTTGAATTCATAAATAATAAATCAATCTCAATATAGATGAACATACCTTGACAGAAGGGGTAGCTTGTAAAAGCAAGTCACCCAAATCTCATGTTGTGCCCTACTGAAAAATGACTCTCCACCTCTCGCCATAGCAGTATGCTCAGGATCTCCTGGGAATGCAGATTTCCTTAAACATTACTGCATGAATCCAAAGTCAGGTCCCTGGTGCATTGTACAAGTCCATATATGGTATCAGACCTGAAACTTTGACTTGATCAGTCCCAAACATGCAGCTTAGCAAGGATCATGTAGCCTTATCGATAAGATTCCGCATTAGATCAATCAGCCCATTGTGTTAGACCGTGGATTCGATATATTTTTCTCCTTATTATTCCACAGTGGAGGTTTCCAGTACAAGCATCCATACCAGACAGGATCCGGTATGAATAGTGGACTTGGCATGATTCATACCACATATAATTGCCTCGCTCTGCATTCCTTCATGATTTCCCCGAAGCCTGCATTCTCCAAGTAAATCCAAGCAAACTTTATCGGGCGACATCCCCTCTACATAGTGCCCCCATTCAGAAACCCGATTGGCGTCATTTTAATGGCGGTTATATTAAAACCTGTAAGATGTATTGGAAGGTAGAGATTGCAAACAGGTGTTTGAGGTTATTTTCAAATGTGCTGTTAGATGTGTAATTACTGGTTCCATGTCACAAAATGTATACATTGGTTAGCGATAGTAGGTGTGCTGAGAAGGAACAGAGGCAGAAAGCAGAAAACATGGCTGAAAGTGTTTTTGCCTGGCCTTCAGAATCCTGAACATGCTGGATCATAACTTTTACCAGAAAGAACATATTGAAGAAATAAAACAAGCTCAGGGAAGATCCAGAGGGTGTGTAAAATGTCAAGCAAATTTAACAATATTTGAGAAAATAAGAGGCTGAGTTTAGCTTATTTTTTAGATATTTCAAAAAGAAACTCCTCTTGCTGGGGCTTCCAAAGAATGTCCTATGAGTGTGATATCTTCTGTGGAAGAAATTATCAATAAATTGCTGGTTTTTGGACTCATTATAGAGGGCTAGCTTCCACATTATTTTTCCAAATTATCAAATTATTTTTCAATTAGTTTTCTAAGTTTATCTCAAAGAACTATTTTAATTACATGCTCTTCGTCTGGCATTTAGACAAACAATAGTCACTTTCAGAGCACTGCACCATCAAGTAATTCACTGGTTCATGGGAAATCAGTGAAGGATTACCAGGACTTCTCTCTTGTAGTTATCCCCCACAACACAAGTGGATTGCCTGACAAGACAGTGTGAGTGGGAAAGTCTTTTAGGTTGTACATTTATATGATATTGTGTTATTATCTATATCCATGCAACAAATAACTCAAACTGAAAATCACATTAGAGAGAAGCATCCCTTGGAAGGGAGACTGTAACACCTCAAAAATACCCTAGAATTTTTATAATAATTTTATTATATATTCCGGGTAGGAATTAAGTCAAACTTGGGTTTTTCCGGGAAATTTGATAAATTGTAGAATGTAAATTGAAATAATGAGCATATGATTGAATATTATATGCTAAATAGAGAAATTGATTGAACCCGGAAATAAACCCAAGTGAAAAAGGGCAAATGTGAAATAAATGATAAATGATAAGGAAAGTGAAATAAAGAGTTAGAATGCCAAAAATAGAAAATTGGATATATTGAGTGGCCAAACAAGGCCTTATGAGGAATAAGTGATTAAGACCAAAAAGGGGAAAAATGAGAATTGAGAATAGGGTGGAAGGCCAAACATGGCCTTACACTTAAGTGGGGTTCTAAAGACTAAAAGAGGTATTTGGGAGCTCATTTGTGAGCCATCCCATTTTTGGAGAAGAAGATAGGAGAAAAAGGGAGAAGGAGCTAGGGTTTCCAAAAGATCAAGCTTTGGTGTGCTCCTTTCCCCACTTCTTGCTCCTAAGAGATCAAACAACTTGGAAGAGAATTAAGGTAATAAATCAAACCCTAATCTCATTCTTTTTGATTTGGAGTTGAAGTAAAGCCTAACTTGAGAGAAAAGGGGTTTTCATTGATTCTAAACCACTTTGGAGTTGTTTTTTGAGGGATTCAATGGTGTATTTTTGATATGGGACTAATTGGAGAAGATTGTGGAAGAAAATGAGTGAAAAATGAAAATCCCGCATTTAGCAAACCCATAGTGTACCGTACCGGCTGAGTGGTACCGTACCGGACGCGGTGGGCAATCGGGTATCGGGTATCAAGACAAATCTAAGATCAAGACCGATCAAGTACTGGTAACCCAGACCGGGTACCATTACCTCCCACAACCCTGTTTTGACATGTTTTTGCATCGTTAAATCCCGTATTCGTACTCCGAATGTTTAGGAACCCTAAGAAATGATTAATGAGGGTTCAAGCGGCGATAATAGAACAAGTGAAAACGCACTCATACCTCACCGTCGAGCGGCTTTCTTCGTAGACTTCTAGTGTCTTAACCCAAGACCGTCAAAGGAAATAAACTTGTAATTCACTAAAATTGTTTAACAATTGTTTATCCACTAAGAGTGGCGTGAATGTTATTGACTAGGGACGGGTGATGATCGCCTAACCTAGGACCGAGATCGAAGAGAAGGAAGCTAGATTCGACAGCTTCGGTTTGTTCTCTGACTCTATTCTTATTTCAAGTATTCTGGTAGTTTACCAAGTAAATATGAAATGAGTACATAAATGAGTATATGAAATGAGTACGTAAATGAGTATATGAAATAAGTACATAGATTTGAGCAGGTCTTTTGAAAAGATAATACGAAGTGAATATGGAATTGAAATGTGATATTTGAAAACCGAATGAATGTGAATGATGATAAAGACGGATTCATTAAACGGAACTGGCCATAATGCGAATTTATTGATATATCGACGAACCGCCGACGGGGTGCACAAATCGCATCCGTCAATAAGGCACCCCGAAAGTGTCCAATGTCCCACTTGCATGGATTTAATTCAATCGCATCCAAACGTGGTACATCATGATGGCGTATGACATTTAATTGATACCACATGTAGGGGTGTACCAAACGACATCCGTCATGATGGGAGACCTAATAGCGGATACCTTCCGCATGTCGGGTGCACTAAGCGGCATCCGTCCCGATGGGAGAACTAATTGTTAAATGTGTGTAAGGCATTACCTGACGTTAATATGGACGGGATTCATCAATGTAATTGCCGAAATAAATTGAATAGTCAAGGTGAAAGAACCAACATTGACGAGTGTAAATGGGATTCTTATGTATATGCTTAAATCTCATAAATTGAATTGTGAATTGAATTGTTGCATTGAAGATGCATGTTGTGATATAGTAAATGATTTGGAAATCGAAAGCATGCGAAAATGAATAGCATGAGTATATGTTGATATAATAAGCATGGTTTAATGTTAAATGCATGTCGAGTACTTAAATTGAATATTGAAATAGAACTGTATAGAACCACTAAGCATGAAAATGCTTAGCGTATAGTTTTTATCTATCCGTGTGTTTCGAAAGATGTGAAGGAAAAGACAAGATCGTGAAGCGCAGAGTCATAAAGAAAGTACGGCGTATAAGTATATACCCCATCATTTGCATATCATTCCTTTTGAACAAGTGGTATTTTGTGGACAAAAAGGGTTAAACTTTGAACCTTGATTTTTGTATATCATTTTGAAAAGGCATGAATGCCTTCTTTATAAATGTATTTTGTTAAATGTTTATGGGCCTACCAAATTGTATTGAAATTGTAAATGATTATGGGCTTGCCCAAAATCAACCGCCAGAACGAAATGCATATAATAATAAAATGTTTTGATAAGATAAATGAAAAAGTCGGAGTAAACCGGGCTCCGGTTCGGATCCGCCATTCGGGTCGGGCCGGGATTCGGGTCGCGACATTTTTGAAAAAGAAAATTTAATAAAATGGAAAATAAAAAGAAATAAACGGGCGTCCCTAGGGTTTTCGTTCGACTCGCTCTTCGAAGCTCCGACTGTGTCGGGTCGCTACAGATATCCAATTTTTTCTGTGCATGCATTCACAAGTCCCCAGCCTATTGATTTCCTCCCCTAAGTAGCAACCCAAGGGTCTCACAACATTGCTAGTGGTCCCTTGCAATTAAAGTAAATAATCCTTTCTTCAACACTTCAGCTTTAGACCATAAGTTCCTCATGAAGGCTTTCAAATGAGCAATATCCTTTCCATCTGGTAAATCAACTGACAGCAACTTTTCGATTCATGTAACACACCAACATAAGAAAAGAAAAATGCCTTTTTGAGGGTATTAAATGATAGCTCCACCAAGAATTTAAGTTCGTTTGCATGACTGATTGCCTTGCCTTGTCCTTGTGGGAACATGTATATATGCTAGGCAACATGTTTTAGCCATAGATATAGTCCAGTGTTAGCAGTGCTCTATAATGATAGTTATGGTCTTGTACGACCAAAGAATATGAATTGCTTGAATTGTTGAATTGCGATAAGGAAATCGATGGTAAAGGCCAAAGGTAGAGTACCATTTTGAACAGGGCAAATAATCTACATATTAGATGAAAGCGACTTCAATTTTTTGTCTTCAAGCTTTTTGCTTTGAAGTCTTTGGTCAGATCATCTAGAAGTACAAAGAAGAGAAATGAGGGTCAAGTTGAGTTTAGAATCGATCCTATGATAGAAAGAAGATAACAAAAAACAACGAATATGTATGGTGGATGAAACTGGCATTACTAAGAAGAATCCAACCTCAATCTTCAAGAAGAAACTACTAGAGAAATCAGAGAGATTCCTGAAAAGGTTTGTCCAGATCTGGAGGACATCACATGTTTTTTTTTTTTTTTTTGTAAAAGAGTAAAATTATCAACTACAAGATGTAAGTATAGATGATCATTACAGATGACATGGTTGAGCTTTCAAATGTGTCTTCCTGAACACACAGTGACTCAACAGTAGCATCTCAAAAACTAATCTAGGCAAGACACAGTAACCCAAAGTCGGCATTTGCCCCACTTTTCTCCATAAGACTATGTTCCTCTCCATACGAGCCACATATTAAAACAGGTGTTTGAGGTTCCTTTCAAATGGGCTGTTAGATGTGTAATTATTGGTTCCATTGTCACAAAATGTATACACAGATTGTGCAGTATCAGGTGTGCTGAGAAGGAACAGAGGGAGAAGCAGAAAAACATGGATGAAAGTATGTTTTTTGTCAGTCTTGAGAATCTGGGAACGAGGAGAAGCTTGAAGAAGAACTGTGTGGTTTAAAAAACAGCAAGCAAAATTACCAATATTTGAGAAAATATGAGGCCGATTTTATTTATTTTAAAAATATTTCAAAGAAAGTATCCATTAGAGAGAAGCACCCTCCCTCCCCCCCTCCCTTGAAATTTTTGGGCAAGGATGCTCATGAGAGTTTTTTTTTTTTTCTCACAAAGTTGCCGGACTCCTATCTGAATCTGTTTATGAATTAGCAGACAAATTCAAGTGCACTTTCAGAGTTCTGATTTGTTTTTTCCTTACTTTTGTTCAGTAATAAAACTAGCAATCAAATTAGTCATGTCTTACTTTGTTCTAGTAATAAAACTAGCAATCAAATTAAGTTGATGTATGGAGAAGGAAAACATCCAAGATATTTTCTAGGCATGTGTTCATAAGAAGCAACCCAAGAGTCTCACAACGTTGCCATGTTATAATCTTCCAATTAAAGTGACATTCCTTCTTCAACTCAACCATAAGTTCCTAAATTCTTCAAACAGCAACATCCTTTCCATCTGGTGAAGTCCCCTGAATAAACTTTTGATTCAACTGTAATAATACACCGAAATAAGCAGCAAGAGAAATGCCTTTTTTGAGGGTATTGGCGTGAGCTAGCTCTCTTAGGATTTGAGTTCCTCTGCATGATTGCCTTGTCCTCGTGACAACATATATATATGCTAGGGATCAACATGTCCAAGTCATAGACAGAATAAGTCCAGTGCAATTAGCAGTGCTCCCTAATGATCATTATTGTCATATATGACCTAATTAAGAATATGAATTGTTGAATTATGCTGTAAGGAAATAAATGGTGAAGAGCTGGAGTTATGATTGATAATGCAAATCTAAATATTCAACTAGAGTGACTTCAACCTATGGTCTTCGTTTTCTTGGTTTGATGCCTTTAAATGTGGTCATCTGGAAGTACAGCGAAAGATATGAGGATCAAAGAGTTAAATTGATCTTGTGAATGTGATAGAAATTCTATAAGAAAAAAATCACTAAACCGATATGTATAGTGGATGAAATCGGGTTTACTGAGAAGAATCCAACCCCCTGGACTTTTTAAATTGTACCGTAAATATAGTTAAAAATATTTAATTTTTTCATTGATGTGGGGTTTGAAAATAATAGGGTGCTGTAAGGCCCAAGACGCAAGCTCGTAAACGATTAAAACGGGCCTAGTACTAGCACAGGCTCTTGATGACAGATCCCTTAAATATAGGCTCAAAACAAGAGCCCATATCCTATAAATCAAACCAAATCTCACCAATAAGGGAAGTAGGATAATTCCCAATAACTACTTATCCTATAAATCAAACCAAATCTCACCAATAAGGGAAGTAAGATAATTCCCAATAACTACTTTCCAATTATCCCTTATTAATCTGACAGCGATAAGGAAAGAAAATCCCTCATCCAATAAGAGAGAATCCTTATCACCATCCAATTGGGAAAAACATATACTATAAATACGTGCCACCCTACCTAAGTGAAAGCGTATGCAAACTTATGCACCAATACTTCATTCCCTTGCTAGCTGATATTCTCTTTTCCAAAGGAAAGAACTGACTTGCATCGATCGGGCACGCTTGTGCCCCGCCGATCCTCTTTCTTTCTTGTTTTTGTAGAGGAGTCCAATGTCCAGAGCTAGCGGACCGGCCCAACGACAATTCGAGTTCCGACCAACGATTTCCAACATCGCCCACCCGCTGGTTGAAAAGGCATCATCATTGGCAGCCACTGTGGGAACCACAGCCTTTTACAATGTGTCGACCTCTCAAATAATCGGGATAGTATCAACTCGAAACATAAGCAGGAGCAACGCCAATCCTCCAAGGATGCAAGACTAGCCAGGCAATGTGGACAACCAACTTCCTGCAGTACGCTGCAGAGACTCGTGTGCCAACACCTGACGAGGTGAGGTGTTTCACCGCCAAACCAACACTACCGAAGAGTTGCGAACAACTCACCGGCAACACGACGCCTCAAGAGCTCGGGCCGAATCAGCCATGTAGCCACTGAAACACAGTTCAGGAGCCCAAGCAGCTCGTCAATTGTGCAATGTAGCCACTCGGGATCCAAGTAGCTCAGAGCCCAAAGAGTCTTCAATAAGGCCGCGAAGTAACCATGGAGCCAGCAGCTCAGAGCCTAGTAGCTCATCCAACAAAGCCAAGTAGCCATGTGGGAGCCGTAGCTCAGAGCCCAAGAGCTCTGCAGAACAGCCATGTAGCCAAGGGAGCCTCGCAGCTCGCCAAAAGCTCAACTACTAATCCATAGTCTCAGCCCAGAGCCACTTTAGCTCGGGACAGATAATCACCTGAGTCTCGCTAAATCTCAATGAAACTTCAATCCGTAGCCTAGTAGCCCAGGGGCCGCCTCACGTGCATTAGCCTCACTCTGAGCCTGCAGTTTAGTTTTCAAAGCTCAACCGCTTCAACCAAGGTCCCAGAGCCCAAGAGCCGGGCCCAGCTAGGCGACAGCCCACTGAGCCTGCAGCTCCGCCTCAAAAGCTCAACTCGGCTCAACTAAGGCCGTAGCCCCGGCAGACGCCCAGCTCAGAAGATTAGCCCACGAGCCTTAGTAGCTCGCCAAAGCTCAACTGCTCAACTAAGGCCCGGTAGCCCAGGCCGCCAAACAAAAGCATTAACCCATGACGCGGGAAGCCTCAATAGCTAAGTTTTCAAAAGCTTAACTGTTCAACTAAGGCCTGGTAGCCCAGGAGATAGTTCAGCTCAGGAAAATTAGCCCACGGAGCCTTAGTAACTCAGTTTTCAAAAGCTCAATTGCTTAACTATGGCCTGCAGCCCAGTGGGGCCGCCTCAAATGCCAGCAGATTAGCCCACGGAGTCTCAGTAGCTTAGTTTTCAAAAGCTCAACCAAGCCTCAACTATACTGCAGCCCAGAGCCGGGTCACTGCAAAGTGGATGAGAGCCCACTTAAGCCTAGTAGCTCAGCCTTTCAAAAGCTCACTGCTCAACTAAGGCCCGTAGCCTAGAGCCGGGCCTTCAACTCAAGGTATTAGCCCACGTAGCCCCGCAGCCTGCCAAAAGCTTAACTACTAACTAAGGCCTGCAGCCCAGAGCCGCCCAAATCTCAAAGTGACAGCCCCACGTATCTTAGTAGCTTAGTTTCAAAAGTTAAATTGAGCCTAACTAAGGCCCAGCCCAAAGAGCGCCTCCCTTCCGGGGCCAGCAGATTAGGCCTACTGAGCCTCGTGAGCTCAGCCAGGCCTAACCAAGCTCAACTAAGGCCTATAGCCTAGGGAGCCGCCTCAGCCAGCAGATTAGCCCACGAGCCTCAAGAAGTCGGGCTTCGGCGAGCTCAATCAAGCCGCAGCGCTATATACCAGAGTCGCCTGGGCCTATGGTAGATTAGCCTACGGAGCCAAGCCAAATTTCGCCTCGACACAGGGCCAGCCACGAAACCAAGTAGCTTAGTGGTCAAGTTTGAATCAAACAAAGCCATGTGCCACGGAGCTGGCAGTTTCATTCGCAGAGCGTAACCGCTCAAACAGGCCATGTACCCACGGAGCCAAGTAGCTCAAGAGCCCAAGAAGCTCAGCGCTTATGTGAGCTTAATGGTACTGTGTGAGGTCGCCAAAGGCCTTTAGCCGTGAGCCCAGCCTGCTCGCTTTGCAGCTTAATGTAAATTTCAGAAGACCCTCGCCGCGCAGGAGCCCATCATGAAGTTTCGTCGAGCTAACAACTCAGAAGGCCTCATCGCCCAGAGCCCAACATTTCGCCATATAGCTTACCAAACTCCCAGAAGGCCTCAATTCCCGGCCTAATAGTTTCGCTAGAGCTAACATCAGAAGGCTCTCAACGCCCGGTGAGCCTCCAATCAAGCCAAGTTGTGTGAGCTTTAATAGCTCAGAAGGCTCAACGCTCAAGAGCCCAACAAAGCCATTGTTGAGCTAACAACTCGGGGAAGGCCTCAGCACTTAGGAGCCTAGTAGCTCGCTCATGCAGCTTAACAACTCAAAGTGTGCCTCAACGCCTGTGGTTTCTCCAACCAAGCCATTAAGAGCTCACTAAACAGGCTACTCACGCCCCAAGAGCCAAGTAGAAACGGTCTAAGGCAAATGTTCTGAGCAACGAACCCGTCAAAAGAAGTGGGAACAAATCAGAGGCGTATTTGGCCCCGGAGCCAAGTGTCGGCTTTAAGGCGCACAGCCCAAGAGCGAATAGCTCAGTTCAAAAGAGTATAAATAGCTCGGGAGGCAGAATAGCCCAAGAGCCAAGTAGCTCAGTTTCAAAAGGTAAAGTAGCCAAGGAGCCATGTAGCTCAGTTTTAAAAGAGCCTCATAGCCATTCATGGAGCGAATAGCTCTCACGCAAAGGCCATAAACCACCCAAAAGGTAGAACAGCCCTGGGAGCCACAGCTTCCGCCCGTAAGGCACAATGCTTTAAAACCAAGCAAAGCCAAATTGGCAAGATAATAAAAGAGCAATAAACCCACTAAACCCTTCCTAAGTAGCCACGTGGATATCGCCCGATTCGAAGCTATTACGCCGCTAAGCCCACGCGCTCTAGTCAAAGCCTGTGGGGCAAATCGATGAGGTTTGAAATAATAGGTGCGCAAGCCTGCGACGCAAGCCCAAACGGATTAAAACGCCCAAGATTAGCAATAGGGCCCTAGTAGATATATCCCCCAACATAGTCCTCATTCCATCCTGTGAATCAAACCAAATTCACCAATAAGGGAAGTAGGATACCCCCAATAACTACTTATCCTGTAAATCAAACCAAATCTCACCAATAAGTGAAGTAGATAATTCACAATAATCCGTGTTTATCCAAGAATCAAACCAAATTTTCAATGAATGGGAGCGCAAGTAGGATACTCCACAATCAAGCTTCCACTGGTCCTTTATTGAATCCGACAACATAAGGAAAGAAAACCTCATCCAATAAGAGAGAATCCTTATCACCATCCAATGGAAAACATATTATAAATACCGTGTCACCCCATCGGTAAAAATGCCAGACTTATGTGCACCGATATTTCCATTCCCTGCAGCTTGATCTTCTCTTCCACAGAGCAACCGACTTAGGCATCGGGATTTGAACGGCGAGCCCCCGCTGATCCTCTTTCTTTCTTGCTTCGCGTAGGAGTCCAATGTCTTCCAGCCGCTGGACCTGCCTAGCGATAGTTCCGCTTCGCCCAAATGATTCCAACACGCCCAAACTTCACCCCTCGTTGAAAAGGCATCATCATCTATTATTCGACTTTAAAATCTAGATATAGCTTATAGTTAAAAATATTTAAATATCTATTTTTTTCTATTATATTGCTCCAATCGAAATAAAATTTTAAACTTGCCCTAATCGGCTCTACAAGGCCAACCTACTAATCTTCAAGAAAAGAAACTCGTAAAAGAAATCGACATATTCCAAGAACGGTTTGTCCAAATCGAGGCCCTTAAATACATGATGCAAGTATAGATGAGCCGTATGACATCGCTTCATTTAACAAATTCCATCACCAGGCACAATCCATAGAAGCTCACCATTAATAAGAAGGCATGTTGTTTGGGTTGTGGAGGTTCACAAGCCAATTTCTTTAAACATGATCATTACAGATGACATAGTTGGCCTCGTCTGGCGCGCCTTCCCAACACAATAACCCAATATGGTAGCATCTCAGAAACTCATATATGTGAAAATCGTGGCTCTTAGACCCATACCCATTACCTCAATAAATCAGGCACCGCATGGGTCCGTACCACCTCGCCCACGCGAAGCGTGCTCAAGATAGCCCAATTATATTAAAACCATGCGGGGATTAAATCGTGATCAGAAAAACTTAACCCGTAGATAGATCCCGAGTCCCCAGCCTGGCCATCCTACCGTGATATGAAAAGGTGCTATGGATAACTATGGTTAGGAGGAAATTACGCTGTAGGATATTTATCCACACCTGTGATCTCCCAATATCTAAATCTCATAATGCCTCAAAAACATTAACTTTAAAAAGGGAAGAATTAGTCATTGATACGTAAAGAGAGATTCTATCACCAAAATCACGAGTTTATCTTTCCTAAAATAAAGGAGAAATTCGAGTATAAAACAAAGACTCCCCCTGAGGAAAAGGTATGAAATTCCAATTGCGCTAACTCCCTTCTTTCTCTTCTCCATCCTTTTGCTGACTTAATCATCGGAGAAGTGGCTGGCACACCGCCGTCAGACCCCCCTTTCTTACAGGTTTACATCGTGCCCTTGATGCCCTGAAAGTCAGACGATCCAAGTAACAACAATTGGAGCTATCTGTGGGAATCGAACAAAAAGTCTCATCGACGACGTGCAAGAGCTTGGCTCCAATGGCTTTCTAGTAGCCATTCGCCACTAGTAGCTCCGATGGTTCCCCTTTCCACATTTGAGTCATTTGACACAATTGCAATGACCAGCAACCCAGTGATCCAGTTTCCCGAATATCAATTTCTTCATTGGCGTCAAGACATGGAGAAGAAGCAGGAGGAGCAAGCAAGGCAGATGAGGGAATTGCTGGATCGCGTTGAACATCTGCAGTGTGAAAACGATTGTTTGCGGGCCTAGGTAGAAAAAAGACGCGATCTTGGTGAAAGAGACGTGCAAGACAATGGTCAAGTAAGGCACTCGATCGCTCGCAATAAAGGAAAGGAGACCATTGTCCCCGACGATGTAGATACCCCAACAGATGATGATTTGTCTCGAGCAAGCCGCTAAACCTCTCCCAAAGAAAAGTAAAGGTGGCTTTGTGCCTGTACAGACACTTGCATCAGCCTCGCATTCAAAGAATGCCAATAACGACATATTCCTTTGGGCAAGAAGAGAAGTAGGCCAAGGGAAGAACCAGCCAAATGAAATGCCCGGAACGCGTCTACATTACCCACGGGCATAGCGCAGCACATGCCGCCAGTATACCCCGCCTTCGGTACAGGACCTACGCTTTACATACCGCTTACAGCAACGATCCGGAGTCCCAACGACATGCTTTCCCTCGTCCTAGGGCGACACATATTTTCGACTATGAGCCGCCACGTGGGTTTGTCATACCAAATTTCACTATGTTTGATGGCTCTACTGACCCTTACGATCATATGCTCCATTACAATCAAGCGATGACTTTGAATGCCGACAATGACCTTCTCCTATGCAAAGTTTTCCCGGCTAGTTTGCGAGGCCCTGCACTAGCCTGGTTTCACAAGCTCCCGCAAAACTCAATAAATACGTTTTATGAACTTTGGGGAGCATTCACCTCGCAGCACCTATGCTCAGTGCGTCAAAAAAAGAATATTAGTTCCTTATAAATTGTTTTGAAACACGAAGAAGAGTCCAGGCTGTGGATCCCACACAAGGATCTAAGCAAGTCATTTGAACAAATAGAATTTTATAGCATGGACGCTGTCCTTCAAAACTTTAAGAAAAGCTTCGGGACGTCGACTCCCTTCTTCCACTCGCTAATCCTAAACCCACCAGCCACAATGGAAGAGTTATATAAGTGGGCAGACAGATACTTAACGCTGGAGGGTAATATCCGAGTAGCAAATACGTACAATCAGCGATCACAAATCATCCGCTTAAGAAAGATAAAACCGGGGGAAAAAAGTCGTCCCGTGATCCAACAAAGGCCTTCCAACGAGACGAAAGAAACCCTAAGACTACTCGCAAAAAATGAGAGAGCCTCCACAATTCAACCCTTGAATATCTCATACAGAAGGTTGTTGCCCCTCATTCGCGACCTACCAGATTTCAAATGGCCTGCACCCATCCAGACGGATCCCGCTTAGAGAACGATGCGATTATCACAAGGCCCATGGACACGTATAATCGTTTTGTGCAACCCCAAGTGTGGCTAAGTGATTGATGTGCAAAAGGGAGAATTGAAATTTAGGGTGCAAGACCATGAGAACGTGCCCACTGTATCAATGCAAAAACATCCAACTAGAAGTATTGCATGTTTATGATAGAGGACGATATAGTGTCTAGCCAAAGTATTTGACTAACCCTTTAGAGACTAGCTCAGGTAAAAATGATGGTGAGGAACCAGGGGTGAAGAGGCCGAAAAGTATGTGAAATGGATGGAATCCTTCCAGCCGAATAGAAGAAAGTATTATGAGTCGTTGGGAGAGAACACCTAGACTTCGGTGCCTTTAATGGAGTTAAATCACCACAACTGAGCAAGCAAAAGCTCATGCCTAAATACTCTGAGGTATGCTTATCTAAGGGAATCCTCAACCTTACCAGTGATCATATCATCATCTTTGACAATAGTAGAAGAGGATAAGCTTTTGACAGTACTTTAAGATCACAAAGATGCTTAATGGTTAGTCCCTTTAGTTGATTTGAAGGGATTTTGCCCTCTATGTGTATGCATCGATCTCTTTAGTTAGCACGGTCATAACCTTTAGTGGAGGCTCGAAGACTTAACTAAAATGAAGGAAGTGGTAAGGAGTTAGAAGCATTGAAGTAAGGATGCGTGTGTAATCTACCCTATTTTTATAGTTCAGTAAGTCTAGCACAAAAGTTGTTCCTAAAAAAATGAGAGACCATAGTGATAAGGACGGAGAATAATGCATCAAGCTCCTCGAACAAAGTGCAGAGAATCTGCATAGACTATCGGAAATTGAATAAGGCAACTAGAAAATATCATTTCCCACTTTCGTTTCTAAATCAGATGCTGGATAGGTTGGACAGGCTGGTAAGGGCATGAGTATTATTGTTTGGGACGTATCAGCAGCTAGAATCATATCACTATATCCATAGAGGACCAAGAGAAAACAAAATTCATGTGCCCGTATGGTACGTTCTCATTTAGGCAAATGACTTTTGGGTTATGTAATGCACCGGGCACGTTTCATCGTTGCATGATGGCTATATTCTCAGACATGGTTAAGGAAACAATTGAAGTATTCATGGATGATTTCTTGGTGTTAGGGAAGTATTTTGACAATTGTCTTGAGAACCTGAGACATGCACTAATAAGATGTGAAGAAACTAACCTTGTGCTGAATTGGGAAAAGTGCCACTTCATGGTGAAGGAAGGCATTGTACTGGGGCACCGGATTTTAGAAAGAGGAATTGAGGTAGATAAAGCCAAGATTGAAACAATGAGAAGCTTAACTTCCATCTTCAGTGAAAGGAATGTATGAGCTTCCCTAGGTAACGCCGGATTCCCGGCAAGAGATTCATAAAGGATTTTTCCAAAATAGACAAACCCTTGTCGAATTTGCTTGTTCAAGGAGTGCCTTTTGAGTTTGATGATCAGTGTATGCAAGCGTTCTTGTTTTTGAAAGAGAAATTGGTGTCATCGCCTATTGTAGTAGCATTGGACTAGGATATTCCTTTTGAACTAATGTATGATGCGAGCCACTACGCAATAGGGGCAGTACTGGGTCAAAAAAGGGAAAGAACATTTCAGGTTATCTACTATGCGAGCCGGACTTTGAATGATGCGCAACTAAACTATGCAACAACTGAAAAATAGGTTTTGTGTTTTCATTTGACAAGCCTGACCGTACTTGATTAAACAAGGTAATAGTGCACACCGACCATTCCCGCCATAGCACCATGACTAAGAAGGACTCAAAGCCGAGACTGATAAGGTGGGTGTTATGGCTGCAAGAGTTTGATATGGAAATCAAAGATAAGAAAGGGACTGAAAATCTAGTAGCAGACCATCTCTCATGATTGGAAGTCTCACACCCCCACCCCTACTAGCGATAGGTGTGCCGACCACCCCACAGAAACCCCTAGCCGTTACTTTCAATGACTAGAGAATCGGTGGAGTTTAAGTAGTGTTGCTTGTCGAAACCCGTGATGTAAAATTTCTTTTTCTTTTCTAAACTTATGATTTTATACCCTCAGTCAAAGATAACAACCGCATACAGACATATCCCAAAACCCGGTATATACGCTTACACTTTTCAAAATAAGTGGCAACCAACACACTCTTTTTAAAGAGCCTCAGCTCACATTTCACAATACAAAACTATGTACATACTATGCTCAACTGTACAAATTCCAAAGTATTTCCTTACATAAGTTAATTAATACAACACTGATACAAAAGTCAAGAGAATCCTAATATGTTCATGCTCTGCCACGTGTTCGAACCTGAAAAATAGTTTTTAAAACAACAAATAATGCAGCCAAACCGAGCCAATGAGTGTATGCTTTATAAAATGTTTTCTTTTTCTAAAAATATCTCAAAACTGTAAAACTCTCTTTTACAAGACATTTTTTAGAAACCTTGCTTGCTTTGCTTTAAAAGTTTCTAAAACTTTTTATACTTGCTTGCTTCGCTTCGCTTTGCTTTGCTTTAAAAGTTTCTAAAACTTTTCATATAAACTCTGTTTGCTTGTTTTTACTTTGCTTTTTAAAAGTTTATAAAACTTTTCATAGACCTCTTGCTTGCTTTGCTTTAAAAGTTTATAAAACTTTTTATAAACAAAAATTTTTATAAACACGGGAGCCTGGGCTCAACCGCTTGCTTTAAAAGTTTATAAAACTTTTTATAAACACGGGAGCCTGGGCTCAATCGCTTGCTTTAAAAAGTTTCTAAAACTTTTCATAAATGCAGGAGCCTGGGCTGAACCGCTTGTTTACCAGTGGTTGATTTTCAAAACTGTGTGAAAAATGTTTATATATCAAGATCAACCACTGGAGGCCTTTCTTGCTTGTTGTTCCCTAGTAAAACTGAGCCCGGGTTTCAACCGTGTCAGCGAAGCGACCCTGGGTCCGCATCACCTAGGTGTAGAAAGGGCCTGGCTCATTTCTCACCTTTTCCCAGAATATGGTGGAAAGACCTTGGTTTACGTCACCATACAATAGCTAGCGCGCTAACCCTATATACTCTAGTACGTGCCACGATCTCCTTTAAATGCCATGATGCATGAACTAAGTTTGCCGACCAGGAAAATCTAAAATGCATGAAATGATGTCCTAACACCACCGCGCATAAATGGAATACCCCACCTATGATGCTTGCTTAAAACTAGGATTTTCAAGTAGGCCTGCTTTATAAAATATACTTTTGTTTGCTTGCTTGCTTGTTTTGAAATATGGTTTTACAACTCAAAACCACGCTTTCTTGCTTTTTAAAAGTATGGTCGAATACATCAAAACCATTACTTGTTTGCTTTTCACATATGGTTTAAATCAAAACCATTGTTTGCTTAAAAACTCATTGCTTGCTTGCTTTAAACTATGGTTTACAATGAAAACCATTAAACAACAAGTAAAACAGCTTCATAATAATACACTACTATTTGAAAAATAGGTTTGTGTTCACCTTTCACCTTTGTTTACCAAAACTCGAAAGCACGACTCCACAACTTTCCCGCCTTTGCTTTTAGCCTACACACTCAAACGATCACATAAAACATTAATCGCCCTCGCAGAGGCGTAAAACTTAACGTACTTCACATGCAAGCTTCACTAGGGTCACACAACATTCATATAATCCAAATGAACAAATTGGGCCTGAGTACCAAAAGCTTCTCCTAACAAACCACTCCATTCAAAACCCTTTTCCAACAATACCTGGACTTTATTTACCCAAAATTCATTATCTCAAACGGTCTTCAAAAAGTTATGAAACTCTCCATCAGTCCTTTATATATCCAATGACATCTCTTTAAATTTTCAATTTAAAATTCCTTCTCTAAGGGCCTCAACCACATAACACAAGTTACAACAATTTTTTTTTTTTTTGCCTAATTGGTTAGCTCACTGAATCACCTATTGTTATCCTTGATTTATGGGGTCTTAACTCCATAAATTGGAAATGGTTTCTTCACTAATTTGAATCTATGGTTCTAAGGCTCTTCTCCAATTGGAACATCCACTTTTGGATCACCAAAACTCAAGTTATTGTATTTTACATCTAGATTACTCAAATTGGAAAACGTAATCCGCATTATTAGCCCACTTTCTTGAAAAATTTCTTTAGGGCACTTTGGGGTTACAATTTGTATGCACTTCCTTCAGATAACCTATTCCTGAAGCTCCATTTTACCCATACACTTGAATCACTCAATTTGATGAAAGAACTCCACTTATGGCCAAAACACTACAACAATACCTGGTACAGATGGCAACCAAGTGAGCTACACTTAGCTCACCTTTCACCACAGGTTTGGGAGCCTTAGAGCTACAATTTGCTCTTGGTCCTCTTATCCATTTGTATCCCCATTCCTATTATTTTTTTACCACTTCAACTCAATTAATTTGATGATTGGCAATCCTCAATCTTATATAAAACAAAAACTGTGGCTTTGACAAGATTTCTTTAAAAAAAAAAACCCAACATTCTCCTTTTACAACCATTCCTCAAAACCAACATGGAATTTTACCCAAAACAACTCCAATTAATAATTTGTATTGCGGTTTAGAACTTATAACCAAACCCAGGTAAAATCCCAAACAAGAATTCATACCAAGGTCCACCAATCCATACAAAACCATAGAAATAGAAGACTCCTTGTTTATCTCATACCGATTGTTGTTTTACCCACATGAATGCAAACAAATCTGAATAGGCATCTCTCAACACAATCCTGGTGAAAAAAGGAGAAACTTAATCATCCATAGAAAATCCATACCAAAACCTCAGACATCCAAAAATACACATGATCAGATACAAAAATTCAAAGATTCATACTCTTGCTTCTTCTCCCTCTTCTTTCTTTCCTCTTCTTCCTCCTTCTCTTATTCTCTTTCTTCCTCTCTTACGGTTGCTCTAGCCAAAATGAGACCAAAATGAACTAATTTTTTTTGTCTCATCTCTTTTAGTATCATCATCTAAATTTAACTGGAAAGTCAAGCCTCAATCACTTTAATATTTGAAACTAACTTATGTTATTTCTACCTTTGGCATAATTTCTCTTCTCATCTTATATCCTTTATGTCCCATTTTGAATCAATTACAACTTTACCCTTCTTCTAGTGCCAATATTTCTGTTAAATAATTTGTATGATTCACAATTTCATCCCGAACAACAACTCCCAAAAATAATATTAATGACACTTAAAAGATATGTGCCCCTATGGTTAAGTGGCGTTATACCAGACACCTCTCGATGAAAAAGTGCACAGGAAGGGTCTAGTAAATAAGTTCGCATTATTATTAGATTTTCCGATGAACAACTCTTGGTGTGATTGAATAAATAAAGGTAGTACTCGTTCGCCTATTATGAACTATTACAAAGAGTGCTCCCCTGGCACTTAGTCGGTCAAATAGAAGAAAAGATTTTTGCAATGGGCCAGCTTACTACTAATAGAGAAATATTGTATAAGCACCGCGCCGGGACGTAATAAGAAGATGCGTCCTAGAGGAGGGAAATTAAGAGTATAGCCAAATCTACTACCAATAATTTTAAGAGTAAGGGGCATTCCTTGGGGGCATAGGACAACTCCGCAGCTGTAATTTCAATCGAGATTCGATCGGCCTACCCTATTCAAGTATGTTCACCAATTTATAGTCTACTTCTGTGATAAATGCCTAAAATGGGGAAGTATATCGTTTGAATGAGTACCTTGGCAAACCATCTTAGAGGTAGAGCTCATGATATATAGGGATGATTTTATAGGTCCCTCCTTCCTCATTCAAAGAACCTATAGCATTCTTCTGCAAATGATCACGTCTAAATGGGTGGAGAGGGCTATACCACCCCGTGGAATTCAATGATGCCAGAGTGGTAGCAAAGTTCCTTCGTAGTCACATATTCACCCGGTTTGGAACTCCACGCGTGTTGATTACAAATGGAAGTACTCACTTCTACAACAAGCTTGTACGCCATTCCAAAATATGGTGTGTTCAAAAGATGGCATGTCTCTGCACATCAATCAATGTGATCAATGGACAAGGTAGCTTCAAATAGAGAAATTGGGTGTCTCATCTTGAGAAAAATGGTTAATAGTTCGAAAAATGAAGTAAAAGATACGATGCACTGGCGGGCCTATAGAACAACATTCAAGACACCCCCTTAGACGGCTCCTCGACGTACCCGACCTACCCTGAGGCCGAACCAAATCGATGTACCCTATTGACCCACCTTCTTTTCTTTGTCGGCAAAACACATTTCAATGCTCATATTGTAAATGATATTTGTCTTTATGAAAATATATTTGTATATACTAATTCAACTTAAAGGGGGCCCATCTTTTTGTTTTCAATACACATTTTTCATTAAATATGGCATTACATGCCCATTTGGTCCATTTACCACCTTTAAACATTACGGAATTATAAGCCGTTTTCAATACCAAAATATTTACAAAACAAAATCAAGGTTTGTACAAAAAATGTCAAATATATTTAATGAATGCATGATCAGAGCCACTTCAACTCCGTGAGGCCTTGACGTTGACTCTGAATCATTGCGATCTTTTCCATCGTACCTGTTCACTCGGTACCTGTGCGATTATAAAACAATGCGCTAAGCATTTTTATGCATAGTGGTTTTATACAGTTCTCTCTTCATTTCGCTTAAGTAAACGTTGCATTTTCTAAATCAATGCCTTTGTATAATTTTTCAAGGACCAATGCGCATAATACATATATGTATATTTTTTTTTCGTATATACATTCAAATTACACCATTGGTCATTTTTAATCATGCGCTTCATATGCAATAAATCATTAAAAAAACACAAATCATGCATTTCACATTTTTCTTTCTATTTTTCCCCTAAGCGAATTTAACCTATGCTTTGTGCAACATGATAACGATCAATCGTACCTTGGCCCCTGCTAAAGTCAAGCAGGTCAGTATGTGCCTGGTAACATAGTACGATCCCGCTGGGCTATTGATTGGTTATTAAAAATCATTTCATGAACACTACCGATATTGTCCCGCCAAGCTACGGATCGGAGTCACACATCATTACGCCTGCCAAGATCGCTGCCATTTGACCCTTAGTATTGGTATGCCTAATCTATCCTTAACTCGAATTTACCGAAGCCAACATTCTATTAAGGGCTTAAAAATCATTTATAGAAATTCTTACAACAGTTGTAATAAATATATTTATATCCAAATACTTGCCAATACTCATACAATTTTTCATGTGCAAATCATTTCATAATTAATGTATCAAATCAATTTAAAAATCATTATGCAATTTATCGTGACCATTTCAATAAATCCACTTATTTCTTACATAATCCTTCAAACATTTAGAAATAGAGAGAGAGAGAAGTGGAGAACAAACTAATTCATTTATGGCTCAAATGGTTACAAAGTTAATATTCATATAAACCTTTAGATTTATTTTGTCAAACAAACACAAAACTCAAACAAGGAAGAAGTGTGAATAAATTAAACCCAAAGAAATGCCGCTTCTTTGATTCCTATCCTTGAACTTATTCTTAGGCTTCAAGCTTCTCGCTGTCACCAACCCTAATTCATCAAATATGTCACTATCAAAGAACAACCGAAGAAAAACGCTTGTGCATTATATGATTTCTTGGTTAGGGCTGATGTCTACCCAATACACCTTCATAATTTGAAAATTTTCCCCGGGACACATGAACCATATTTTACTCATACTTCCTTTAAGAAAATTATCTCTATGAGTCGGTTTTTAGTAGGAATTGGAATCATCCTTTAGCTTGATCACCTTAAACTCTGTTACGGCATTTTAATGCCAACCGGTCGGTATGTCCTATCACTGCGCTACTTCATTATTATTCTCGATTTCAGGGGTCTTAACCCCATATATTGGTAATGGTTCCTTCTACGAATTTGAAGCTATGGTTCTAATGTTTCTTCTCCAATTGGAAAAATCCAATTTGAATTACGAAAACTCATGTTATTTCATTTTACATCTAGACTACTTGCACTTGCAAAAGCAGACCGGGATTAGCCCTGCACATAGCTCTACTTTGACAGACGATGGGCACCTGCATAAATTGTTTACATTTCCCTTCATATGTAATTATTCCCAGAAGTCTAGCTTTACCCATACTTTGAATCACTCTAATTTGGATGAGTGAAACTCAACTTACGGTCAAACACCACAACTTACAATCTGCAAATAGAGCATACCGCTACCTACTCCTTGAAACTGATCTTTAAGCTCTTCATATTCTGAGCTTTAGAGCTACAATTTTCTCCTCATCCCTTATATACATTTTCTTCTCTAGCTCTTATGGTTATTTACCAATTAGAATCACTTAATTTGGATGATTATAACTTAACTTATAGCTAAACTAAAATTGTAGGTTTTAAAATTTTTTTTTGACAAAGAACTCCTTTAGAAACTGCCTTTTATACAAAAGTTCTTCAAACAATCATAACTCAAAACCAGTTTGAAACTTAACCCAAAACAACTCCAAAATTGATCTACAACCAATCAAAATCACCTTTACATAAGGTTAGGGTTTTTCCCCAAATCCAAAATCATCAAAGAGGGAGTTAGGGTTAGTTTTCTCACCTTAGCTCTCTTCAAATCTTCTCTTCTTCTTGCTGAACAAAGATGTACTCAAGACTGAGAGAATCACACCAAAATACCTTCTTCACAAGCCCCAGCTCCTTTCTCCCTTGCTCCTCTAAAACATGAATGCCCAAATGGGTAGCCCACACCACTTTGGTCTTTATTCTCATGTCATGTAATGCCATGTTTGGCTAGCACATTAATCTGTTTTTTTCATTTTTCTCATTTTAAAGCCTCATTTCACTTCCTTTCTTATTTCCAATTTCATTTCATTTATACTTTGGCACTTACATTATTCATTTTATGACTCTTAGGTCCCTCTCATATTTGACATTTCCTTTTACTAAATTTATTCTAGCTCCCGTAAAATTTCAAGGTTTTTATCATTTTTCTTTTAGCCATTTAAACACCGGGAAAGTGGCATTATAATTTAATTTATTTTACACCCCGAACATGTGTTATAAAAACTCGTTAGTATTATCGTGGCTTTCAACTCTCCTCTTCTCAAATAATTTCGTCCTCGAAATTACCTTCATTGAACAATTGAGGGTATTGTTGCCGCATAACTTCTTTGCTTTCCTACGTGGCTTCCTCGGTCTTGTGGTTTCTCCATAGCACTTTGACCAATGGGATTCGCTTTTTTCGCAACTCTTTCACTTCTCGAGCCAAGATCTCTACAGGCTCTTCTTCGTACGTTAAATCCGGTCTAAGATCAATTGTCTCTGAAGAGATTACATGCGATGAGTCTGACCTATACCTCCCTAAGATTGACACATGTGAAGGGAAGAAAAAAAAAAAAAAAAAAAAAAAAAAAATACATGAATCTTTTCCAACTCTGGAGGTAAAGCTAATCTGTATTCCACTAGACGCACTTTCTCTATCACGTCATATGGCCCAATGAACCTAGGGCTCAACTTGCCCTTTTTCCCAAATCCCATTACCTTCTTCCAAGGTGATACTTTCAAAAACACTTTTTCACCGATCTCATATCGAATATCCTTTCTTCTCATGTCTAAGGTAGGATTTCCAAGTCCCGTCCTCTGGGTGGCCAATTTCAATCTTTCTTTAATCATTTTCACTTTTTCCTTGGTTTCTTGAATCAAATCGAGGCCAATTATCTTCTTCTCACTTAACTTGGTCCAACACAATGGTGTTCTGCATTTTCTTCCGTAGAGAGCCTCATAAGGCGCCATTCCAATACTCGACTGGAAGCTACCGTTGTACACAAATTCAACTAGAGGAATGTGTTTATCCCAACTACCCTCATAGTCAATCTCACAACTTCTTAGCATATCTTCCAACACTTGGATCACTCTCTCTGATTGTCCATCCGTTTATGGGTGGGAACAGGTCGTAAATTCTACCGAGTGCCCAAAGTCTCTTGCAACTTTCCCCAAAATCTCGAGGTAAATTGATCTCTATCCTCGAAAATGATCGATACTGGAATCCCATGTAACCAAACTATTTCCCTTATGTAAAGTTCTACCAGCTTGTCAAGTGAATAGTCAATTCTCACTAGTAGGAAGCATGAGTCACTCTAGCTCAACGGTCTACCACAACCCAACCGGAAGTCATACTTTCTCCCTATCACTGTACTCAACCACAAAAATCCATTGTGATTCGTCCCATTTCCACTCTGTATTTTAATAAGATGCAATAATCCGTAAAGGAACTTGATGTTCCCGCCTTCACTTTTGACACACCATACATGGTTACAAATTTCGATACATTCTTTCATTCGACCACCCAAGCAGAAGTCTTTAAATCCCGATACATTTTGTTCTACCGGGATGTGTAATATTGCAAAAAGGTCCACCGGTGTGCTCTCTTTAAGGATGAATTTCTTCAATTCACCTGCCATGGGTACACAAACTTGATCTCTATAAGATGTAAGAATCCATCCTCTTTCTCGCTGTAAACTCGCTTTCCTTAATTCTGCATTCTGATTTGCCAATTGCACTAATTTTCTCATCATTCTTGTGCCCTCTACTACTTGATTCAAAACCCGCTTATATCAATTCCTTCAGCACACTATTTCATCATTGCCTTACAATGACAATGAGCATTCAACGCCTGCTGCCATTGACTTTCACTTAGAAACGCCCGCCACTACATTAGCCTTCCTGGGATATAATCGACTCACACAATCATGTAATCCTTGATCAATTCCACCCATTCATATTTGTTTCAAGTTAAGTTCTCATTGTGAGGGCAAATACTTAAGACTTTTATGATCGGTGTAGATGAAACACTTTTCTCCATAAAGATAAGAGTTCCATATTTTCTAATGCGAACACAATAGCTGCTTAAATCTCCAAATAATATAGGTAGTTTTTTCGCAAAGTGCCTCAACTCCGCCTGAAGCGTAAAGCTACCACTTACCTCTTGCATACAAGGACACATCCACAAGTCCATTTAATGAAGCATCACTAAAAAAAATCACGTATTCTTTAATTAGGTCTATCAGTAAGAACCGCGCCTCGATTAAGAATGCTTTCAACTCTTTCAAAGCCAGCTTTTCTTAACACTTTTAACTCTACTCAAATCTCACATTCTTCTGAGCAATCTTGTCACCTGGGGTCACTTTCATCAAAAAACCCCTTAACGAACCTCTCAGAGTAACCCCGCCAATCCTAGAAACTATGTAACTTTCGTGACATTTCTGGTTTCCCATTCAATAATCACTTCTATCTTCCTGGCATCCACTCAAATTCTTCTTCTCCTCCTCGACATACAAAGGTGTCCAAGAAAGGACACTCTCTCTAACCAAAATTGCATTTGCTCGCCTTTAGTTATTATAATCGCTCATTTCTCAAGGTTTCTCAGTGCACTACCCGGCGGTGTGTACTATGATCTTCTCCGATCCCTTGAATACATGGCGTGGTGTCATCAATAAACACCACGACAAACTGATCTACATACGGTCGGAAAACACGGTTCATTAAGTCCATGAAAGCCGCTGGAGCATTTGTCAACCCAAACGGCATTATAAGGAACTCATAATGTCCATACCGCGTTCTAAATGTCGTCTTATGCACATCCGCATCCTTAATCCTTAATTGATGATACCTAGATCGCAAGTCAATCATCGAAAAGACACTTGCACATTTCAATTGGTCAAACAAGTCATCAATCATGGGTAACAAATATTTGTTCTTCATTGTCATTTTGTTCAGTTACCTATAACAAACACACAACCAAAGCATACCATCTTTCTTTTTAACAAAGAGCATTGGAGCTCCCCATGGTGAGCACCGACGACAACCATACTTCTCTAACAATTCTTGTAATGGAAGCTTCAATTCTTTTTACTCCACCAGAGCCATTTGATACGGTAGCTGGATCGGCAGCCTCGAACAACGCCGATTGCGAACTCAATTCTCTCTTGAGGCAATCCTGCAACTCCTCCAAACACGTCCGGATAATTCGCCTCAAATCGTGATGTCCTGATGGCAGGACTGATCCGCCTTTTCAGATCAATCACATACGCCATGTAGCCTTCACACCCTTTCTAATAACCTTCGCTCTAGCAATAGTGTCCGATATGAAATTAGAGGTGTTTCTCACCTCTCACCGATAAAAGTCACTTTCTCACCACTTATAGTGTCCTTACAATACTATCTTTGTTCTACAATTAATCAATACTTGGTGTCGAGACAACCAATCCATTCCCAATATCACATCAAACTCTATAAATGACAACTCGATCAAATCTCTCGGAAACTCATACTCTCGTATTCTAATGGGACAATCTCTATAGACTCTATTCACAATGACACTATTGGGGCCTAAACTTTCCATGCTTACCTATTAAGACCGACAAGATCCGCATCAAAGTCACGTCATCCTTTATATGCAAATGTAACACACGTCATAAACAATTTCAAAATCATTTACAAAAATTTTAAAATCATTTTGTAGAATAGCCTGAACCAATGCTCTGATACCACTAAAAATGTGACGCACCCGCACCCGCACTCCAACCTAACTTGGAGGTCGAACTAAATCCGAGACGCGATCCTCTTTTCAAATCCAATTCCTTTTTCTTTGTCAGTAAAACACATTTCCAATGCTCATTTTGGAAAGTGGATATTTGGTCTTTATGAAAATATATTTGTATATACTAACACCAACTTAAAAGGGCCCATTATTTGTTTTCAATACACATTTTCCATTAAATATGGCATTACAGGCTCCATTTGTCCATTTTACCACCTTTAAACATTACGACATTACAAGCCATATTTTCACTACAAAATATTTACAAAACAAAATTAGGGTTTGTACAAATGTGTCAAATATACCATGAAAGTGCATGGCCCAAGCTTTACTTCAACCTCGCGGAGGCCTTGACGTTGACTCCCACCACTCGCGCTCTTTTCCTTTTGTACCTATTCACTAAGAATCGCACAATGATAAACAATGCGCTAAAAATTTTCATGCCTAAGTGGTTCTATACGCCTCTCTTCATTTCGCTTTAAGTAAATCATGCATTTTTCTAAATCGATGCCTTTGTATAATTTAACGATCAATGCGGTACAATACATTATGTATATTTTCATTTCTCAGATATCTACCATAATTCATTACGCTTCCTTAATCATGCAATTTCATATGTACAAATCATTCAAACACAAATCATGCATTTTACAATTTTCTTTCATTTTTCCTTAAGCGAATTTAACCTATGCTTTTCGATGGACATGATAACGACCATCACTCCAAGCATGGGCCCCGCGGCCGCAAGCCTCGTATAAAAGGTTTTATAACATGTAACGGTCTCACAAGGCCGACAAGTTATTAAAAATCATTTCATGAACACTACCGATACTGTCTCGTTAGGCTATGGATCGGAGTAACACATCATTACTGCTCGTGCGTGATCGCTTCATTTTGATCTCTTATTGGTATATCAATCTATCCTTAACCCCGACCCCAATACAAGTTAACATTCTATTAAGGGCGTCAAATCATTCATATCAATTTACTACAGCGTATATACATTTATATCCAACGTCTGTTTCCACACTACTCATGCAATTTTTGGTGTACACCATTTCATACCATTGTAATTAAATCAATTTAAAATAAATCAATATGCAATTTATCGTATAAATTCATTTCAATAAATCCACTTATTTCATAATCCTTCAAACCTTTAGAAATGGGATAATGTAGAAGTCGAGAACAAAACCATTCATTTATGGCTCAAATGGAGCACACGGGGGCATATTCATATAAAACTTTTAGATTTTTATTTTTGTCAAACAAAACACAAAAACTCAAAAACAAGGGAAGAACAAACCCAAAAGGTTGTCACCTTCAGCCATTCTATCCTCGAACCCAGCCTGGGTCGTCTTTCCTCGCCACCAACCCCCATCCATCACAAATAGGTCACTATCAAAGAACAACCAAAGAAAAAAAATCAGTTGTGCATTATATGATTTTTGGTTAGGGTTGATGTCTACCCAATACACCTTCACTTGAAAATTTTTCTGGGGACACATGAGCCATATTTTGCTCATGCTTTCTTTAAATTATAGCTCTATGAGTCTATTTTTATTAGGAATTAGAATCATCTCATTTGGATCATCCAAACTCAAGTTATGGCATTTTAATGCCAAACTGGTCGGTATGCCCAACTCACTCGGTTACCTATTGTTATTCTCGATTTCAGGGGTCTTAACTCCATAAATTGGTAATGATTCCTTCTACTAATTTGAAGCTATGGTTATGGCAGGTTTCCTCCAAATTGAAATCATCCAATTGGGATCAACCAAACTCATGTTATAAAGGTTTCTATAATCCAGACTAGCTCTAATTTCCAGGTAAAGCGTAATCGCATTGTTCTTTTGTACATAGCTCCACTTTCGACATTTCTGGCACTTTGGGATTACAAATTGCATAATAATTTCCTTCAAATTAATTATTCCCTATAATTATAGTTTACCCATAATTTTGAATCACTCAATTTGGATGAGTGAAACTCAACTTACGACCAAAACACCACAACTACACCCAAATAGAAATGCACCACCGCAATTTAAACTCACCTTTAACCCATATTTGGGAGTTTTAAAGCCACAATTTTCTCCCCATACCTTCTATAAATTTGTATTCTAAATTATGATATTTAACAATCGAATCACTAAATTTGGATGATTATAACTTAATTTATAGTCAAAACAAAAACAGGGGTTTTTAAATTTTTCTGACAACAACTCCTTTGAAACTTCATCATTTCCTTTATACAAAAATTCTTCAAAAAACAATCCTAACCCAAAAGCACTTTGAAAATTAACCAAAAACAACTCTAAAATTGATCTACAACCAATCAAAATCACCTTTACATAAGGTTAGGGTTTTTCCCCAAATCCAAAATCTTCAAAGAGGGTTGTGGTTAGCTTCTCACCCTTAGCTCTCTTCATCTTCTTCCTTCTTGCTTGAACAAAGATGATTCGCTACGCAGGTCATTAAAATCAACAAAATTTATATACACCTGTTCTTACTACTCCGCCGTAGTCAAGCTACCGTATGGTGGTCTAGGGCCGAACACGGGATGGGTTTTCATCCTAAAAAAATGGTTTGCATCAGTGCATGAAGGTAAGGCTTTCTATTTGGACCTTGAATTGTGTTTCAAAACAATGGGAATGAAGTTGAAAACCCAGAAACCTAAAAACTGAAATTAAAAGGTGAAAAAGTTAATCTTTGAAGATTTAGGTCACTAATCCTGGGTGTTAGGGAAACAAGTCCTTGTTTTATCCTCGCGTTATGACATGCAACCTATAGTCCATGGTATAACCGATCTATATTTAACTAGCAAACCTCACCCATGAAACATCTCCTATTTGAGTCAATACAGTGTATCATGCGCTTATGGCCCCTTTAGTTTAGTAAACCCTAACATTTAATTATCATTTTCGTAGGCTCAGAAGACCATCTAAAGAACAACAAATCAAAGCATGGAGAGTATTGCCAAACTAATAATATTAAATGCGTGCAACCTTAATTTGAGAAACCTAACATATAAATATCATTTTAGAGGCTCGGGGAAAGACCATCTTGCAAGAATCACAAAGTGGGCTTTCTCACTGAATATAGCACTCGATCCTAAAGCATGGAGAGTATTGGCCAAATTTAATGATGCACCCCAATGTTGTGCAACCATGACGGAAACAGGGCACACAAATACACTACCATAGCTTTTAGTACAAGAGGACAACATGGATATGCCCCACCACCAAGCTAGCCTTCCTCTTCAAGTTAGCGAGGGCTAGCCAGCACTTCTTGAGTCATCATCCTCAAGAGGTGTTTGGCAGCCGGGAAAGGGAGAGAAAGAAGAGAGAGAAGAGAGAAAGAAAGCAAAACCTAAAATAAAAGACTTTATTTTGGCCAAAAAATAAAAACCACAAAATATCTTCTCCACGCATTGTTCCTCTTTATTGTCCATAGATTAATAAAAACACAAAGATAATTATATAAAGCTCTCAGTTGCATGAAAATACCAAAACCTATGAAATTGGCTAAGTTATTATCAATTAAGTAATACACTGTTTGAGGCTGCCTGGCATTAATTACAAAGCATGACGAGGCATCGACTCAAGATCGAGGAATTTCGCTAACCAGCGAAATCAATCGTATTAGCTTAAACAAGAAATTTCGCAGAGTTACACTCGCTAGCTAGCTAAATTTTGCTAAGCTAGCGAAATCTTTGAGAAGCGAATCATGTTTTTCGCTAAAATGGTGCCTAGCGAAACGTATGGTCTAGCTGAATTTTGTAATACTAGGTTAGTGGAATTTTTTCGCTATATCATAAATTTTCGCATCCTAGCGTAAAATTTTCGCAAGCCAGCTTAAAAATTCCAGCCTTGTTGATCCTTCACCCATTGCCTCCCCGCCTTCAACTCCATCATATTTTTCTCATTTTTTACTTGGGCTTTCATTGGATTCTTGGGTCGATTGATGGTCGAGACTTGAATTCAACTTCATGGATTCATCATTTGACTCACAGATTGGATCAAAAAAGTGCGCAAACACCGCAAAACAACCAAAAATACCCTCTAAACGGTATTATTGGTAGTTACTAAGAAGACTAGAACACTTCACTGGTATAAATGACATGATTAATGAGCAAAAGCACTTTCAAAACCTATCTAATATAGGGTTCAAAATTCTAATTTTTCGTACTAATCACACCCCCAGTCCAAAACGTTATAGTCCTTAGTAAATGGCAAAATAAAAAGGAGATGCATGTGGTGATTTTCAAAAAGATTATGATTCAAAAAGGTTGATGTACTTATACACAATACCTTAAACTGAACAATTGATATCAAATTTGAAAACTGATATGAAAAAAAACCAAATTCATACAAGAACAATTCTAGGTCAATATTGTATCCATAATTTTCAACTTGAATTTCCACCTAAGTCTAATGGATCTTTTATGTAACCAGATTAAGCTAATAAACTGCAAAAATGCCACCTTTCCAACCTATAGCTAATCGACATGAAGCCTTAAGTTGCTGAACAAACTCAGATAGGCTAGTTACACTCTTCCTATTTATTCATCAACATCATAGAGTCAATGCTTAAAATCCGACTTCACCAAAGTCCGTGCAGAATCTGGTCCACCGATGACTCCTCAACCACTAAGGTTTAGGGGCATCGTCAAAAGGATCACTTGACCACTAACTCTTTAAAGTGTTTGAATTTAATTCGAATGACTTCGAAAATTAAGCACCCACAGTCATTAAACTTCAAATTTATCCACCCATGTAATGAACACTAAATGATGACTTTGTACCAATTAAGGCTTAGGGCATCTGCTCAAAGCTTTCGCCATACACCCCTCGACCGTGCTCGGTTTCAAAGCAAAAATTCACGACTTTTATTTTTCTTCTTTTCTTCTTTTTCTTTTCTTCTGCTTTTTCTTTCTTTTTTCTTTCTTTTTTCCTTGAAGACAAATATCAATTTTAAATGGGTAACTCAAACTATCCAGGTGTTCAACATACCTAAGGCCTGCTTTTTATGTGAGCGGAAGTGAGGTATGCAAATTCACAAATTACCTAAATAATCCTGAGTGCAAGGTGTGAATTAGCATACAAATGACCAAATGTCGCTACGGAATTTGTCCAGCATATAGGTGACAAAAGTGATTCAATTTCAACAGCAATTCACTGGTCTAATCAGAGCAATTCAATCATTCAATTGAAACAATTCAATTATTCAACAGCAACCAATCGTCTAATTGAAAAGAAAAACATTTACACATGGCAAAGCACAAAACATGAAATACAAAGTTTCCAGATATATACACACTAATAGTTGATATAGCCAAAGTGGCTAGCATACGAATATCAGTTAAGAACAAAATATCACGCCATTATGGCATTACAAAAATCTCAATCAAAACCGCGAGCGCTGATAAAACCGGAGCAATCAAACAAAAATAAAAGAAACTCAACCACCTCACCGCCGTGCGGTGGTGGTCGAACCACATCACGAGCCGTACGATCTAATGAAGCCGATCGTTATATCTTCGCTGACCAGAACACGAGAGCACCCAAAGCGGTCATAACCGAGTCGCGATAGAACGGCACCGGCCAACTCGATCCGGCAGTACGGACGGCGACGATGGTGATCCGACGACGACCAACTATTCTTCGAGCTGTACGGATGTACCCGGCACGATGGCCAATGGCATACCCGAGATCCGCCGTGAAGCCGCCATGCAGACGCGGAGGAGATGGAGGTGAACGACCGAATGGGAGTCCTCGCACTCGGGCTCGGGTGACGCATATCATCCAGATGGTGTCCTCGTACCGACCCTGACCCCGGTCCCGTGGTCGTGATAGAAAGAAACGCATAGTCATAACCGCCCATCGACACTACGTAGGCATTCAGGCTCATTCAAACACCGAATCCCGATCCATCGAGAACACAGCGAGAGTCTCGCATCAAGAGGGATGTTCCGTCGTCGTCCCCGATGGACCTTCTCCTCAACCGCAACAGGAAGCCATCACCGCCTCGTATGGGATGAACCAAAATCCCCGAGATCCGCAGGCAGAGCGCCTCCAGATGCCCTCCTCTGCACATACGCCGCAGAGTAATAAGTCGGTACGCAAGATGGTCGATGAGCAAAGATTCGAAGGGTCGCTCTCAGAATACTGACCAAAGAAAGATGTCTCGCCGTCACCATCTCCCGCGGGAGGCGGTGGGCCTGCTCTATAACCTCAATTGCTACGTATGCGCAATCCCACGTCATGAAATATCGGGCCACCGAGTACACCAGGCGGTCACTATACCGAACCGAATCTCTAGTGGACCATTCATTTCGATGTCATAGAGCGGTAGAACCGCCGCACTAATTTCGTACAAAACTCGCGAAAGTCACGGGCGGCAAGGAGTGAATACCCTCGACAATCTCAAAGACTCCGATATCCGGTCACCACGCGGGATGTCATAAATGACTCGATGAAACTCACGTGGAGTCGACATCCCTGAATTCGGTCTCACAAATAGTGGCCTCGATCCGACATGACACCGCGGTGATAAAGTCAGCCCGTGAGCGGAGAATCGGAGACGGGCGGAGGTCCGTGGAAGATGACCACAGCCCGGATGCAAGACGGCCCGAGGGTCGGCCGTCTTCCGACCTCCAGACAGCGACGGCCCGGTCCCATCCGAAGTCTCGACACGTTTAAATCCCCGGAGGCTCCCCAGATCGCCAGTGACGTGGAACTGCATCGCCGACCGAGTCGGTCATCAGCGTATAATCACCGAATAAGACGGACCACCAGCACGAATCCATACCAACACTAATACCCGAAGAAAGCTCGATCATAAGATATAATCGTTGCATCGTAGTATCGAACTGAGTTTCGAGGTTAACAACCGACTTCGGCGGCAACCGAATCAGGCTCATCGATCAGAGGTCGGTAATGGTTCTTGACCGGCAATCGTAATTACGAATGATCGAGCGCGCGGCGGTGGCACCATAACCGGAACCGGTGGTCGGACCGCAACCGATGGCTCAGCCGTAGTTCACCGACGCCAGCGAGGCTCGCCGTACGGTGTAAACACCGACCGTGAACGGCATATACCAAGACGCGGAGAATGTCATCATATTCGGAACGAGGCACGGTTCGGTTCAACCAGATCGACGCAGAAAGACCGGTCAAGCGGCAATGGAACGAGGCGTTCGGCGACGACGACTATGAGCGGACAACCACGCTACGTGACGATCTGGTATCAATGAGCTCAGCACCGTTTCAGATAACGCGTTTATTTCGGGAAGACGAAGCACTGACACCCCAAATTAGTTGATAAGACCAGAACCGGCAAACTAAGTCTTCAAAATTCACACCCAAATGACTCCGCCCGATCAATTTCCCCGTATTCAAAAAATTTTAAAATTATTAGTTACTAATATAAGAATTATTATTATAAAATTTAAAATATGTAATCAGAATTAAAATTCAAAGCACAACACTACGCTATACTAACACAATTAACTAACTTAAGACGTAAAATAAAACGCGAACCGCAACGTTTTTGAAAACACCAACCGCCCACTGACGACGGCAAATAAGGAGAATGATCTCTCAACCCCGCAGAGTCGGAGTCGTCTGGTTTCGGAAACAAACGCGATCGGCCTCAGAAATGACACTGAATCGGAGCACCGGCTTCGCAGCGCGCGGCAAGATCAATATATCTTCATTTCGCCGATCACTCCTTGCATTTCCTCGACACCGTGCTTTCCTCGCACAATCGAACAATTGGAAACAATTTCATCGTAATCGGATTTTCACCGCAACCTGTTTGCTGTTCAAATGAAAGATATTCAACTCCATGGTCATGTTACCGTGCCACTGTACGACTCCATTCGCAATTTATTATTGCATTATACGTAATGGTCTTCTCCTAAGATGATTGGTACATGATCGGGTTCACTAGCACTGGTTCAAGAAACAAGTACTACAAAATCTACCGGTAGTAGAATTTGTCTATCTTCACTAAGAGATCCTCAACTATCCTCGGAGACCGATCTATCGCCAATGAGAAAGTGGGATGTCGCAGGTTTAAGTTCACCCAGACCTAATCGCGCTTGCATAATGGATTACCCAGACAGTTCACACCGGCTCCTAAATCAAGCAAGGACTTTTCTATGCAATTCCCACCAATATTGACTGAAATCGTGGGAGACTCCAAGATCTTTCAGATGGATAGTGGCATTTGCTTTGAATTATGGCACCGGAGCATGTTCAAAGGAGAAATGCTTTCAATGCCTAATCCTCTCGACAGCAAAGATCTTCAAAATTTTGCATAAGCAGAACTTGTTTGTTAGGTCCAAGAAGGTACAGCACCTTCACTTGCCTTAAAACCTCAAGAATGCCTGCTGGCTGAGATACCTTTCTTACCTCTAAGTGCCAGGGAAATGGAGGTATGCGTATTTCATTGAATCCTCCCCAGAGAATATGCCTGTGCTGCAATTTTTCCCTACCTAGGTTCTTCACCGTGTTTTGGCATAGCCGATCAACCCTTTTCCACTTAGGTGATTATGGCCTTAACTCATCCATTCCCGAATTGTCGATAATCCTACCTCATGAATTCCTCAGATTTGGAACCGTTATGATGGAAACTCTTTCAGACTTCGAAGAACTTGCTGATCTCGTGATCGAATATCAGAGGTCACAATTTTCCGCCGAGATTGCTCAAGCCCATCTATTCTTTATTCGTACTTTCTACAAGATCAACCTGCGCGCTGCACATTGATTCCTTTTTGTTCCTCAACAAAGTTGCCCACCACCTACCAAATTCAATACGGCTTGCCTAATGTGGAGAAGAGGATGGTCATTGGTGGATCGTGAGGGGAAACCAAACTCAGGTTCGCACTGGGGCACATAAGCAGAGGGTTGGGTTCTATGCAAGATTAGTGGTGATTCTTCCCAATTAAACGGTAGGTATTACCATATGGAGCATATTGATTGTTGCGGGCTTGTATTGTCCTACAAAGCTGTTCGCATTCGACATCAAAATCCTTTCACCGCAGGAGCCATAGGACACTGCTCTGGCTGTGCAAGGGATTGGAAATCGTGCAAGGATTGGATCGCAGATTTTCAGTCAATGCATGCACCTTTCGAGCTGCTTGCCTTCAAGCTCATCTACCTGCCAGGCTGAAACTTAGCTCTCATTTCATATCTTCAGCAAAGGCAAAACATCCCACCCTCGTTGACTCGGGTGGTTTCATCTCATCCGCTCTGGTGGTTGGGTCTATCCCAACCCTAGAAGCTGCTACGAATAAGAAACTATGGTTTACTTCAGGATGTTTGCTTAAAAGCTCCCCCACATATGAGCCAAGAGTTGCCTCATGGCAGAGACATACCACCATAGAAGTGGTTCACCAACATCCATGTGTCAAACCCATGGTGTGGACATGCACCGATGGTTTACAAATTTCTCCCAACACCGTAAAATCTCACCATCCCGGTAGCCGCAGTACAGATAATCTATTTTCAAACAGTTAGTCTTATGAGTACTGAAAAACTTCTTCAGGAATTCAAATATACCAAATCTCAATTCTTACGGTTCTGTTTTCAATTATTGAATGATATCTTGGCTCATTCTTAGAGTCAATGGAAATGCCTTAGCTTCAGCAAACTATCCATCATACCTTCTCAAGGTAGTGGCAAACTCTCAAAATCCCTAATATGAGTGTATGATTTCATTTTCCATACCATGATATGTGGGAGTAAAGGGCATTAAATAAGGCCTCACCGCTACATCTTTCAAGCAGGAGGGATGATACAGCACTGTGGCACTAACTCTAGGAGGATGATCCCTCATGGTTCTATAGGCATTCGGATTCACGGGGGTTCCCATTGACTCATGTTCGTATGATCCATATCGCCAGACACCGACTTCACTAGCGGTCAAGTTGTGTACTTATCCTATGCAATCTACCTCGATGTGTCTCTATCCCATCACAGATACGCTGTTAAGCACAATTAAAGAGACAACAAAGAGCAACAAACAACCTGCAAAAAGATTAAAATTAATTAACAAAAATAAAACTACCTGAACGAAAAACTGAATCGAACAAAGGCGCACGCGAAGCAGCAAATCGGCGCCTCTCGCAGAACCGAAGCCGCAAAGATAAAAAGGTTACCTTCACTTGTGATGTAGATCACAAGTACTCTTCAACTTACCATTCGTAGTTTGGCACCATCCCTAACGGCGCCATTTGATCTGCGCCACAAGAGGGCTGAGCTAAAATCAACAAAATTTATATACACCTGAGCCTTACCATCACGAATACAACAAGGCAAGATATGGTCTAGGGTCGAACACCGGGATGGTTATCCTAAAATGGAGCCAGACGCTGCATGAAGGTAAGGCTGATTGACTCGAATTGTGTTTCAAACAAGGAATGAAGTTGAAAATCGAGAAATCGTGAAACTAAATTAAAAGGTGAAAAAGTTAACTTTGAAGACGAGTCACACCCTAAAGTTAGGAAACAAGTGTCTCGGTTTTATCCTCGCAAGCAGACATGCAACCTATAGTCCGCGGCATAATCCTGATCTATATTTAACTAGCAAACCTCACCCATGAAACATTCCTATTTGGAGTCAATACAGCATCATGCTATGGCCCTTTAGTTTAAACCCTAACATTTAATTATCATTTCAGAGGCTCAGAAGACTATCTAAAGAACAACAAATTCTAAAGCATGGAGAGTATCAAGCAACTAATAACATTAAACAAGAGGTAACCTTAATTGAGAAACCTAACATATAAATATCATTTGGGAGGCGAAGACCATCTAAAGAATCACAAAGGCTTTCAATTAATATACATCGATCCTAAAGCATGGAGAGATACAAATAATGATATTCAATGTCAGGCAACCATGATTTGAAAATATAAAATATAAATACACTACCTATAGCTTTAGTACAAGAGGACAACACGGATATTCCACCACCAAGCTAGCTTCCTTCCTCTTCAAAGAAAGGAGGCTTAGGCCACATCTCTTGAGTTGTCATCCTCAAGAGGTGTGTTTGGCAATGGAAAGGGAGAGAAAGAAGAGAGAGAAGAGAAAAGAAATAAAAAGCAAACCTAAAATAAAAGACTTTATTAGCAAAATAAAACTACAAAATATCTTTCCATTGCATTGTTCCTCTTTATTGTCCATAGATTACAAAAAGAGGGGCTTATATAAAGCCTCGCGTATGAAAATACCAAAAACCTATGAAATTGGCTAAGCATTTAATACCAAGTAATCACACCGCTCGGGAGGCGGTTCGGGCATTAATTACAAAGCATGATCAGGCATCAATTTTCGCCAGGTCGAGGAATTCGCCAATCCAGAGAAATCATCAAAGTCTAGCGAAACAAGAAATCACATACGATATCGCGATAATACCGCGTTAGCTAATTCAGAGAGAAGCGAACTGTTTTTCATAATGGTGCCTAGCGAACAGAAGTAGTCTAGCCAAATTTTGTGTTTTCTAAGGTTGCGAAATTCGCTAAGGTTATAAATTTTTCGCAATCCTAGCTTAAAATTTTCGCAAGCTTAAATAAATCTACGGAAAGGACTTCTTTCACCGCATTCGTCAACCGCATCATTTTCATTTACTTTACTTTCATTGATTCGGTTGATCGATGGTCGAGACTTGAATTCCAACTTCATGATTCATCATTTGACTCGAGATTGACTCCAAAAGCGCGTGAACGACCAAGAAACAACCAAAATACCTGAACGGCATACAAGTGTTACTAAGAAGACTAGAACACTTCAATTGGTATAAATGACATGATTAATGCGCAAAAAGCACTCAAAACCTATCTAATATAGGGTTCAAAATTGCACTTTTTGGGTATTAATCAAAAGATAGACCAAGAATGGAGAGAAACACACCAAAAATACCTTCTTCTCCCAAGCCCTAGCTCCTCCCCTTGCTCCTCTAAAAAACTTGAATGCCCAAATGGGCATTTCGTAGATCACTTTGGTCTTTATTCTCATGTCATGTACGCCATGCTCACAGTACATTAATTGGCTTTTTCATTTTTCTCATTTTAAAGTTTTCCTATTTCACTTTCATTTCCACTTCATTTCATTTCATTTATACTTTGACACTTACATTACTCACTTATGACCCTTAGGTCCTCATTTAACATTTTTACCAAATTTATTTGGCTCGTGTAAAATTTTCGGGTTTTTATCATTTTTCGTTTTTAGCCTTTAAACGCAAAAACAATATAATATAATTTATTTTACACCCTGAACATGTTATAAAAACTATCGGGCATGACAATGTGTATGCTACACCTCGGGGATGCCATTTAGGCTTGCATTGGGAAAGCCGCACACTTCCAAAGGGAATTAGAACACAGAGCATATTGGGCAACTAGGTAGTTGAATATGGACAGTAAGGTGGCCGACGAGAAACGCATACTGCAACTTAGTGAATTAGAAGAATTCCGCAATGAGGCTTACGAAAATGCTAAGATCTATAAAGAAAAGACGAAAGCTTGGCATGATAAACATACTGTGAGGAAAGAGTTTGAGCTGGGTCAACGAGTCCTCTTATTTAACTCACGACTCAAACTCTTCCTAGGGAAATTAAAGTTGAGGTGGTCGGGACCATTTACCATGACTCAATTTTTTCCCTACGGAGGGGTGGAAATCATGCACCCAGAGAAGGGGAGCTTTAAAGTCAACATGCAAACTATCAGTTTGATACTTGGAGGCTACTTTCGCCAAGCAAACAAACATCAATCCGAGCACACCAAAATACACGCAGGAATTCGCAATCCGCAGTCCTCGTGACACTGAGACTGTGAAGTCGAAAGCAACAACATGATTAGTGCCCAAAAAGTGCCATTTTTGAACCTCATTTTCACAGGTTTTGTTTTGAGGTATTATTTATATATGAATTTACTTGATATAGCCTGTTTCTGGTGGTGGGCTTTGTTGATAGATGGTAATTTTAGAAGCGGTGAATTGAAGTTAAATTTATCGGTTAATTCAATTATACCCAAGCCGGCATTTAACAATTTCATATGGTTTTCCATCAATTTCAAAGAATAGAATGAAGAATATCGTGCTTTCTTGGAAGAAATGGAAAACAAGAGTCGAAGCGTGGGAAGTCGAACAAGAGTCACATTTTAGTAGTTTTATCTCCTCGCTATGCATTTTGCATTTTTCGCTATCATAGCTTAAGTTATCGTGGCATAGCGAAAATTTGAAATTTCATGATAGCACAAATTTTCTTTAAGCTAGTGAAATTTCATTTAGCTTACTTAAAATCTACTGCTTCATATAGAGAAATTTTTATTTTCATATTTTGCATTTTTCTATATAGCTACTGCTTATATAAATTTAAAAAAATCATGCACAGCTAAATTCCTCATTTTTGTTTTGATAGCTAGATTCAAAATCACTTTGTTTTGTTTATTTTCTTACCATGTCATTCCTATTGTAATTCATATATTTTAGGCATTTTTGGTATTTCACATATCTTGTATGGCCATATGTCAACTTTATAGATTTTTGTAACCCTAACTTAATCTTTCAAGAAATACGTTGTTCTTTCTCTCTTTAGGTTTCATGCTTTCTCTCTTCTCTCCTTTCTCTCACTTTCTTGGGTGCCAAACACCCTAAGGATGACAACTGGAGGATGAGCTGCCAGTAAAACCCTTTCCTCCTTGAAGTGGAAGGTAGCTGGGGGAAGGATCTGCAAGCTGCTGGTGGTTCCTCGTTTTTTCACGCAAAGAAGCTTACATTTGCTCTCTAATTTCAATCCTAGGCTTAAAGTTTTTGATGTACTTTTGGTCATTTTGCAAGCTTAGGTTTAGTGTATTCTTAGCTTTAGATACACTAATATCCATTAGTCGCTTACTACGAGCCACCGAGGTAGGTTAAAGGGTTAGATTTTCACCGCAAGTGCATCCACTTTTGATCAATACTTGCACTTTTTAGGTTTAGTGATTCTTATTTTTAGATCCATTGAGACTCATTAGCTACCCTTTATGAATCATTGTAGGATGAGTTAAGATAGATTTTCACTGTAGGAACCTTAAATGCCAAATAAATGCTTTCTACAAAAGGAAATTATTAGGTTTAGTTTTTTAAAAGTTAAATGAAGATCCTAGTTTCTGAATGACTATATGTCATTCCTTCCACTTTAGAAATAGACTGAACCTCGCTACTATAGGAATCCAAACCCCAGTGACCCAATACTTCAAGCTTTATTTTCTACCTTGAAACCACTCAACCCATTGCTCTCTATCCCCACCTGCACTCCAAATTGAATTCACCATTTTTACCATTTAAATCATTCAGACGAAGAAAACCCATCCCTGTGTTCCTAATTTCTAGATCGGCTACATCACAAGAGCTTCTGACTACTACAGTAGGAGGAACATAGGATACAAATTCCTTGTTGATTCCTGATCACCCCATCATACCTAATCAAATGATGCATGTCGATTGAGCCTGCTGCATATGATGATTTGTTTAACACTATAGATCCCCTATCACAAGTTTCCCGTGGAATTTTTCCTTTTATGGTTTCACTGCTTTAGCTTTTTTTTAGTTCATTTCACTATAAAAATAAAATAAAAAATTTATGCAGGATCGTTGTGTCACATATTTATACTGCAGGGTTTGAATTGTGACCAATGGAAGAGGGAAAGCAATACAGTGAGTATTCAGTGGAGAGTACCCCTAGGGCATATATGACAATGAGGGACTATAGGAACCTTGCATGGCAAAATCAGCAACCTTGGGAGAGAAATCCAAACCCACCTAGATCCATGAGGGACTATAGGGATCAAGGGATGAGTGCACCCTCCTACATGGTGCCTCCACAGTATACCTCAACTCCTCAGCCACCTCAACCACCACACTTTCAGCTGAGTGTTCTATTTTGGACCTTACTAAATCGGTGGTGATGCCGTGGATGAACAAAAGAAATTCAATGCCCAATTGAGTGAAAATCCACGCTAAGGAGAATTCCTCGACTAAAGATTAGACAGTTGAATAATGATTTTGAGCACAACGGGACAACTCCAAGACTCCATTGAAGCCTCATCAACAAGAACATGTCCACTTGAGGATGAGTGCTTGACCTAAACAATTTTGGGTGAGCAAGTTCAACCGCAAATTTCAAGAGGAATTGAAAATGGAATCGTGAGAAGCTCCCGAGTGAAGTGCAGATGCCCTGTAATCGTGTTACTTTCTTGGCCTCGAGTACAATTGCATCCTTCCCTTGGCGAGTGAGGAAGTAATGGAAGGAACCAGGGGAAGAGCCCAAAAAGTCCACTGACCACCCCCAAAATAACCCACTGCCAGTAGCCCCCTCAGATGACCAAGTGTATATTCTGCCTTCACCTGCACCAAAATCAACACATGCAGCACCTGCTCCTAACCATAAGTCCAACCCATCACTGCATGTCATGCAAAAATTCAAGAAGTTAGTGGCCAATGTACAAGCTTTTGCCACTACATCAAAAACAAACAGTTGCCTACATTGCATGGCACAGCGGTTGGTTCGGGTGCCGGTTCGGATTCGACATCCTAACCCTGCATTTCTAAGCTCCTCCCCACTTTTGTTTTAATTTTTGTTGTTTTATTTTATTTTGTATCGTATTTTATTTTTTTGATTTATTTAGTTTTTCTTATAGATTTTCTAATTTTTAATTAATTTATGTTTTTAAATTAATTTCCACTTTTCTGCAATTTTTCTTAATTTTTCTTGCATTAATTTTTGCAGTTTTTTGTGAAATTTTGAAGCTTGAATGGAAGATCAGTAAGTAACTGATGCAAACATGATTTTCATAGTTTAGCAAAATAAGTAACTATAGAGAAATTTTCGCAATTCTGTGCTTAAAATGCCAAAATTTCTATAGTGAAAATTTTACAAAAATTTTCTGCATTTAATAAATTTCAACATAAGCTAATAAACGATGGTTAGAATAGTGCTTCACTACAGACAAAATTGCAACAAGAGCCTATTTGTATTTTATTTTAATATTTTTTATTATTTTTTTTTTTTTTTTTTTTTTATTATTATTATTATATATATTAAAAAAAAACGTTTGTTTCTTTTTTATATATTATTTTTATTTCAAAATTTATTTTTATTTTTATTTTTATTTAAAAAAATACTTGTCTATTAAAAATGTAAAAAATAAAATTAAATTATTTTTTTTAAAAAATAAATGTTTATTTTTTACTTTATTATTATATTATTTTATTTTTTATTTTTATTTTCATACTATTTTATTTTATTTATCAATAAATAAAAAATGTACTTATTTCTTACTAGGCTAGTTAGCTAAATTTTTCAGGCTCTACTTTGCCTCCAAATTTTGTTTCGCTCATCTTTTCATCCGAACTCCGTTTTAGGCGTTCTTGGTACCGCTTGAAGTTTATATGTGAGAATCCAAATATGGCCAAAAAAGAACATTTTTGAGATTATGAGTGCTGTAATTTCCTTAAAATGCTCCAACTCACACTTTTCCTCTCTTTTCTCTCTCTCCTAACTTGTTTATTTGAAGCCCAAATGAGTGAATAGGGTGCTCTATGAAAGCTTATGCTTTCCTATCCAGAAATGATCACATCTCATCATGATAGCAGTAAACACTTCCTTCTCTAATTTTCCAATCCGAGTCTCCATTTTATTGACCGAGATGTTTGAGGTCAGGTGAGTTAGCTAAGGAAGTGGCTTTTGTATTCATGTTTTGTTATTATTTTGTAGTGCCTTGTGATGTTCAGTGGCTTGATAGTCGGGTCCCCCTCTTCTATAAAGTCTATACTATACAATCCATTTTTCAAAATTTGACCACTTTGAAAATCCAAATTTGTACAGCCCAGTCCATAGTTTGAAAAAATTGGAAACTTCTGTCCACCCTATTGATGTTAGATTGTCCAGCTCAATTGAGGGACAATTAGTTGAACTCCTTGTTGATTTCTAATTTTTTCTCTCACCTTAGCTAAACCAACACACCTATACAATATTAGGGGTCTCAACATAGCTCAAAACGCAACCTCCTTTACTTAGCACAACTCCGGCCTAGTTTCACGACCGCCTCTGACAGGTTAAGGGACCCATGTGGAAAGAAGGCCACAAGGTCTTCAAGAAAAAAAAAGGGGAGAAAAGAGAAAAAGAAAGAAAAGAAAAGAAAAGAAAAGAAAGAATAAATATTGCAATGTTTATTTTAACTAACGTCCAGTGGGTATATGGTGGTGTCTTTCAAAGTCTGGTCTAAACCTTCATCGTCAGAGCACCAACTTAGTGTGCTCGCTACATGGCATAGGTGAGCTGGAGCAAGTTGTGTGTGCTGGAGCCTCTAAAACCGCTCAAGTCCCAAACCCATATTTGGTGGCCTAAAGATCCTTGTGACTTGGTGCCCTAAGCCTTAATTGCTGGGAGTCACTGTAGATCCTCTCAGTATGGACTTGCGTAGGTTTCCATTCCTTAGCATTGCACTTACAACACAGCTGTGGAATAAGAGGTGGGTCCTGACTATTTAGGTTGTTAGCATGCTAGGTCGTGGGTAGTAGCTAAAGTCGGGAGTGCAGCTTTATTTAGCTTGTCATTATATTTCATAAACAAAATAGATTTTGGTGAAGTTTCTGCTGATTCATTAAGATTTATGACCTTTTGATACTCAATTTTGCATGGCATTCATTCTTCCATGATAGTTATCGACACTTGTTTTCTTGATTTAAATTCTATCTAGTAGTTTAGGCACAATTAACTGCCAACCTTTGAAAATATACTCATGAACATTATTCTGTTATAGTTTCTATAATTTTCATATTTTCTTCTCGTATCATTGCCAAGGGACTCAGCAATGCCTGTTGGGGGTGATTATGCCTGTGCCTCTATTTTCAACCCTATTTTTAATAGGTTTGGCTTACCACCTATTATAATTAACCCAATTGACATGTTCTGGGTTCCATGGTACTAATGATCATGATTTTGTAACTTTGTAGTTTTTATGTGAATTGAAGCCAAATTTATCAGTCATCCAATCATAACCAAAGTCGGGTTGATTTCCATCACTTCATATGGTTTTCCATCACTTCATAAGCCGGAATGAAGAATATCAAAGTTTCGAAGAAATGGAACAAGCAGTTTGAATATGAATGAATTAAAGATTTATTGTGAGGTACACATACGCTTTCGCTATCATAACAGTTACTGCATAGTTTAAATTTGAGACTCATATATACAATTTTTGTTGTTAGCCAATTGCTAGCTTAGCTTAAAATCACTGCTCATAGAGAAATTTTTGCTTTCGCGGCTCTGCATTTCACTATATAATAAATTCCTCGCTATATACCAAATCATCATGCACACAAATTCTGCCCGTGTTTTTGATGAAACAGACCAAAACGACTCTCGCTTTTGGTTTATTTCACTATGTCATTCCTATTGTAATTACATATTTAGGCATTTTGGTATTTCACACATCTCAGATGGCTATATACTAACCTATAGATTTTTGTAAACCTAACTTTAATCTTTCTCAAAGACATACGCACTTTCTCTTTAGGTTTACGCTTTTCTCTCTTCTCTCTCCTCTTTCTTCCTCACTCTGGCATAGCCAACACCCTCCAAGGATGACAATCTGAGATGAGCACAAAACTTTTTCCTCCTTGAAGTGGAAGGTAGTCGAGAAGGATCCGTGGCCGCCGGTGGTTCCCCGTTTCACACAGGTTTTGACATTCCGGTTCCTTGACTTCCAACCCCCAGCTTAAAGCTCGATGTACTCCCTTCTTTTGGTCAATACTTCTATGCTCTTAGTGGTTTAGTGTATTCTACTTTGTATTACACCATCCAATAGCTGTCATTTACTAGCCACCCAGGCAGGTTAAAGGGTTAGATTTTCACCGCAAGGGCATCTCACTGATCAACACTTGTAATCTTTAGTGTCTCATTCTATTTTTGATCCATTTAAGACTGCTTAGTTGCCTTCTCACTAATCATCAGGATGAGTCAAGATAGATTTTCACTCCAGATGAACCTTAAATGCTAAATAAATGCTACAAAGTAAACATTATTAGGCTTAGTTTTTTTTAAAAGCAATGAAGATCCTGTCGGGAAATGACTATATGTCATCCCTCCCCAACGCGAGGAAATAGACCCCGAACCTCACTACCATAAGAATCCAACCCCAAAGGACTCCATCAAGCCTGCAAGGAGTTCTATTTTACATTTTATTTCGCCTTATTTTCATTTTGAAAACCACCAACCCACTGTTTTTATCCCCCCCTAAAGATCCAAATTGAATTCACCATTTTTGACTTCATTTAAATCATTTGTACGAAGAAAACCCATCCCTGTGTTCGACCCTAGACCGCTATACTGCAGTAGCTTGACTACGGGAGTAGGAGGAACATAGATACAAATTGTTGATTCCGACACTCCTATCAAGTACCTAATCACAACATGTCTGTTTTTTGTTTTCAGTTCAGATCTAAACGATTTCACAGAGAGATAACTCAAGAGACCTATTCTGGAGTTGGACAAGGAATGAAACTTCATCAAGGGAGTGCACTTTAACATACAAATTCTGTATCAAAATGAAAAAAAATGAATGAGCTAATCCTCTCATAAGCTCATGACATCAAGTTCTCAATCGCCGCAACATTAAGAAAATGAAACCATAGCCCTTCGAATGTCGTTAACGTTGGATCGCAACGCTATGCATGCTAAAACCATTTCAGCAACTCTCGAACGCCGCGGACGTTAGCCTCAACGCCGCGACGCTAGCCCCAACGCCACGCTGGAAATCTGTAACCTCCAATGCCTGGTCGATTGTAATCCTCGAATGTCGCAACGTTGACCCTAACGCTGACATTGCCCCGCTTTAAGAAACTTAATGCCATATTTTCGTACCAAACTGAAAACCCCTAACCCCCTCCCTATGTGATTTTGCACTTCATCCGTCGCCTTTCCAAGGTCTCCTAAGGTTTATGAAAGCATCAAGGAGAGATAAGAACCACTTCTTGATATGAAAATCTAGGTTCTTCATTCTGTCATCAAAATCTCGTGTGCAAGACATTTTATTTTTATTTTTAAGTAGTTAAGGTAAAACATTAGTTCTTTGTGCTTCCTTTTGATTTATTTTAGTTAAGAAAGGAATTAGTGAGAGTTTTGAGGTGGTAGAAGCCTTAGTTTTTAGCCACAATACTATTCATAGTGCCTATTAGGTGTTTGATTTTTTCCTATGAGATTTGTGTGATTTTTATTATTATTTTTTGTAGAGTTTCATCACACTAGGTATTTCGAGGCTGTTGTGAGTTTTGTTAAAGCTTAGAATCATCCAACCCTATTCCTACTATACAATGTTTGAAGAAAAGTGGCTAAGTTTAAAGAAGTTATTTGAAGAGCTTTTCATGACACATCATATAGTTTATTACTAGTATTTATAAATTTTGCCTCATCTCTAAGAACCGGTCCTTCATTAAGGAGAAGGGATTTCACCACCCCAACAATTTCTTTCACCAAACTATAGCGAATAAGTGTGGAAGATCTTTCGCAAAACCGCCTAGGCCGGCCGCATATGGTGGTGTACGAATCTCTACTACATTTAGCCGCCACACAAAAAGGTACTAAAGGCATGGGCTTCTGCAGACTTTGTGCGAATCGATGAGTTTTATAACCTTGAGCTGGTTAATCCCGAAGAATATGATAGGCTCCATGAAACCCCAAACTACCTTGAGGTTCTTAGAATGCTAAAAAACCGGAAAGGGTGAATGGAAACTAAACAATGAAGTGCAGCACACAAGCACTTGCAAACACTTAGCCTACATCCCCATGTATGGTATCACTTCATCACATCCCGTCTCATCTCGCACGCACTAATGTGTGAAGTGGATGTGTGTGAGGCTTCCAGCCTCACTATGCCATCATTCACATATCCCTTGATGTCAAGCCAAGTCATGAGATGTAAATCCTTCATAACAAAGATGCTAAGATGTGAACTTCTGCACCCCTTTCTCATTTATGGTCTATAAGCAAGTCAAGTCTTCTTAGAGGACAATGAGGCTTGGGTACACCAGATCAAGGCGATAATGGTTAAGAAAGACAAACCGGTGTACTACAAAGGAAGTGTATGATTCGGCAATGAGCCTCAGACAGGAAGAGCTTTAGGCGCTACCACCCAGGTTTAGGATTCGAGCAGGGTGCTCATGAGAGATGACACTATCCAGCCAGCCCCCACCCCCACCACCACCATCACAGGAGGAGGACATTGTTAGTCCTTCTACTACACTGGAAGACCAGGTCCATGACCTGACGGCTCGATGTGATGTAGACTAGGATGAGACCCAGGAACACCAAGTCTCCATCAGCCAGAACATGGACACGCTAACAGTAGACATGAACACCGTCCTCCACAACTGCGGCACTCAACAACCACTGGCCCATCCAAAGAAGAGCTTGCCTTTTTCCAGTTTCGCTATGTCGCCACCGCCACTACTCATCGTAGTGATCCGAGTGATCACTATGAGTTCCTTCCACCCTATTTGATATTGTTCTGAGGACAATGTCCCATTTTTAGGGTAAGGGTGATCGGGTTGGTTTTCGGTTTTAGTTTGTTTTATGTGTTTAGGTTGTGTGTGTTTTTGTTTCTATATATAGTTTTTTTGTGTTTGAGTGTTTTTAGGTTGTTTTCATAGTATTGGGTGTTTTAGGTTTGTTTTAGGTATTATGTGTGAGTGGATGCCACGATTGTTAATGGGAGGTCATTTTGATCCAAAATTCTTCAAAAGAACTAAAGGCAAACAGTGGACCTTTGTGTTGCTCCATGATCTCAATCATTTTTTTAGGAAGGTTGTGGTGACTCTAGTTCACCACCTCCTTTGCATTTGAGGCCATTTCAAGAAGTTTCATTCGCACACACACACATGTGATCTCCTAGGTATATCAAGGCTCTAGACCTTGTTTACAAGAATTCTATGAGCCTTGAGGATTTCACACCTGCGAGGGACACCTTCAAAAGAGGATTTGCAGAGCCCTACATAAAAAAATTAAAAGAAAAAAAGAAAAAAACATGAAAATGATCAAAAAGACGTGTGTGGATAGAATAAGTGGGATTGTCCAATCGGAATCCCAAGTACAGTTCGAGGGGCTTTTCAAAGCCTAATGCCTCAAGCCAACTACCGGAGCCACTCCAATCTTATCGTCACTACACCTGACCTATGATGATTCTTCCCAGTCTAGGCATTTAGGCTTGATTGAGTGTTTAGTAGTTCGAGTGAACTAAATGCCCAAGTGCTCCTAATCATTGGTGGGAGTCACCAATGAATCTCTTACTATAGGACACTCGCTGAAACTATAGGCACCAGTTTTTTCTTGCTAGTAGTTAACGCAATGTGCGGTGCTATCCTTCCAGCAAATCTTTCACAGGCGAATTTGACTCGCTTCGTGGACACTGAACCCGTGCATATGTCGTGATCACATGAACCGCACATAGACTTCGAAAGGTCATGAGAACTGGGAATTGAATTGCTTGGTCAACCTGACCTGTTAGTTGCTCCTAAAGCTATATAATCCACATCCCCAATTTGATATTGCTCAAATTATCAAGTTTGGTTCATTTTGACTCTTGGTGTTTTGTGTATCATACTCATGTCGAGGCATTTTGGTGTGTCATTTCACATGTATGTTTTATTATGAGTTTGTTTCGTCAGACAAGCAAGAACCTAAGTCTGGGTAATATTCTAAAACACTCATCATATAACCGCTGCTTTTATCATGTTTCGTTCATTTCATTTAGTAATATGTGCTTATTGCCTTATATATGATACTGCTTTTATCATAGGAAAGATGCGGCATTTGGAGGCTGTGAGGAGACTTAGAGAAGAAGAATGCAAAGCCCAGCTCAAACGTCGCTACGTTGAGGTCAAACAACGTGCCCATCTCCATCAGCCCAATGTCACGACGTCGCTGCAGCTTAGTCAACAAGATTTTTTTTGATATAATGAAAATAAGGAAGTGATGAAAAAAATAGAAGAAAATTTGGAGAGAGAGGTGATTTGAGGACGCAGAAGACAATAACGGGAATCGAGAGATCGTGTGCAATTCTCATACATTCATACGGATTACAATTATTAATCTCGCTTCATTCAAGATATTAAAGGATCCGTTATCGATCTTACTTATTTTCTGATTATTTACATGGTGTTCTTGCCACACTTTAACATGCCCCTTGTCGATATGAGATCTGAGAGATAAAGATTCCTAGTGATCCTATAGAGCAACATTCTAAAATTTTATGAGACCTCCAGCCTGCCGTGGTGATTAGTAGGTTTAGTCATTCAAGCTGCTTTCTAGTCCTGTACATGCAGAGACATCAATCCATACTAGCGAGATAGGCGACATACTCTCAAGAGGATATCTCGTAGAAGACTAACCTGCCAAATGTGGAATCCGTGAATGTATTAACTTAATAATATCATTCATATTATAATCCATTGAGTGTAGTATGGTATGTTCTAGTCTCTCGTTAATTGATATAGCAAACTATTTTAGGTTGGGCCTTTCTTATATTAGTATAATCTACTCCTCTGAATTTGAGATCCGTATAACATTCTAGAGCCCATCTCTAGTATTCTGAACACACTTCTCCTGGCGGAACTTATTACACTCTGACAAGTCGCTACACTATGAACCCTCAACGCATACTTCCTCCAAGATATGGCCACGTTTTCACACCAATTTTACACACCTACCTAATGCCCGTCACTTCCTCGTGGGGATGTTCCCACTGAGTAAAAAGCTGTTCCTAAATCTCCTTTCTTCTCTAAAGAATCTCCTTATCTTAGGATAAAATCTCTTTCCCTATCAATGACTAATTCTTCCTTATCATGACCTCCTTCCTATAGCCATGAACTAAAATATAAACAACTGACAAATATCTTCACATTCCCGCTCTCATCTATTTATCCTTACAACAAACTTCCATATGTAATATCAACATGTCTGGGACCCTTAAAACCCCAGACAAAGCCAGTTCCTGAAACCAGCCTAAGAAGACACTCATTACTCAGCAGACTATGCTCCATCTCCCATCTAGGCAAGGCCTTCTGTTTCCACATGGCAGGGCCTGTCAGTTTCACATCTCTGCAAGGCCTTTGGACCAAACGAGCCCTAGGCACATTGAGTAGTGTGTCTAAAGACTAGGTACACAATGCCCTATTTTCCTCGCTGAATTTGTCAGAAAATATGTTTTTAACCCTCGAGTACAAATATCAAAGTGACTTAGAAATTAATGCGTACATCGAACCTACCTGAAGGTGAAGCGTGTTTTGTCACAAAGCGTGTGGGTAGCGCACATTTCCCAATATGTCTACGACGCATGATGTTCTAATGTCACATTTAATGTGCCTGTTGATGTTTCACCCCTATATATAAGAATTAGAATGTTTCTGCCTTTGCTGAGGTTATCCATGTTGTTCACAGGCTCTAGGACAGCTTTACAGGCGGTTTCTGTGATATTACTCGAGTTCGTCATTATGAGTTCTAGAATGAGCGAGGATTTTAGAGCGAGAGCAGAAATGTTAAATTAGTGGGCCCCAGGCTCGACGCCTTCATTACATTAAGGTCCTCAAGCTGATCCCTTTTTTATTTTTTATTTTGTTTGCTTATAGTATGGCAAGAGGTTAAGAAGAGACTTCTACTTAGTCAAAGCAAGTATAGGAGGGAAACCCTCAATCGCACTTCAAGCAGCTTGGTTTTGTTATGTCTGTAGAGGACTTAAGATCCTTTTGTCAAGTCCCTGTTGACATTAGAGTTAGCAGAAGAAGTAGCCGTCTTAACTGTAGGATGGGTAGATAATACCGTCTACTTTACCTGGAGTAGTTTACTACTGGACTTCACTTTCTCATCTCATCGTTGGCGAAACAATTCCTGCACTTCACCCGAGCACCTCCTACGCTCATACATCTGAATGCCTTTCGGATTCTGATGGGTTGCAATGTAATGTACTTTCTTTACCAGTTGAATATTTCACTGGTAGAGATTTTCTTTATTTACACTTTGAAGCTTCGGATTAGGGGCTGCCTATCTATGTGATTAGTCAAATAAGTATTTTTGAAAGCCCCGTTCAGCTGCGTGTTTTGATACTTCTTTGTGGTACTATCAACTTAAATATCCCAACGGATACACTAAGGTCTACTATACTAACATCATATTTTGTGGATATTTTCAGAAGCCTTGCAATCAATTACACCTTTATCTTCGAGTCAATTCAAATACGAAGAACCCTAGCGAACTGTCGCACAGACAACCGGCAATCGAGCTAAATACAGAAGTAGAGCCGACATTGCAGATTTTGCAAGGTTACGACTTCAAGAACTCGCGAATTAAAGAGCTATAATTTTTCGCAACCCGCAGACTCTCACAGTTATAAATTTCCGCAGCCTACCTCGGGTTGTCGACTACTTTGATTGCTTCGTGGTTTTGAACAATCGGGCTCTCAATGTACTTCTTTTGTTTGATACTTTTTGTAATTTCCTTGACTCGAAATATATATGCTTCCAAACAAGCTCGTAAAAGCAGTGAATCCATCAATCGACAAAATTGGCACTTAAAGCTTTCACTTTCACGGTGACTTTCTTATTTTTCTCTTTCGCATTCACATACAAAACACCCCTGAGGATGAAAATCAAGGGATTGCCAAACCCCTCAACTTTGAAGAGGAGGGCCACTTGGTTAAAGTTTTGAGGTAAAACACTATCCTCCTGTTGCCAATGCAAGCATTTATTATCATTTATGCTTGCGCATGTTAGGTTTGAATCGCGATGTACTCGAAAATGATTTCGCAAGCTTTCAAGGTTTATGGATACTTATTGCCAGATCCACTGATGCCTACTTTTAGTTGCCATTTATTTGCCCTAAGGTTAGATCCAAGGCCGCTTAACGGCTTCAAACATTAATGGTTAATAAAATGCCGATACTAGGAGAAAAACTTAAGGTTCACTATGGCTAAACATAGATCTAGTTCAGAAATGACTATAGGTCCTCCTAACACGAGGAAAAGGACCGAGGACACATGCTGCCTTAGAACCCTAGGCCCATCGTCCAAACTTCAAGGAGTTCTTTACTTTATTTCTACGCTACGGTTTTTCGCCATCAACCTCACCGTAATAAAACCCAACCAAAGTGGAACACCATTTTCAGTAAACCGTGACTCATTTTGGTATCAAGAAACCCATCCCCAGTTCCTAATTTAAAGATCACTATACGCAGTGAGATTTGCTAAAGAAGAGAATCCTAGGATATAAATATTACGATTCTAGTACACCTATCAGGTCCGAATCAAATGGGCATCGTTGCCGGGATGAAACAAGAAGGTGAGGAGAAGCTGAACTTGTGATCCACATCAAGTACGTGAATTCTCATTCTTTTATTTTACCATTATTCCCACTTCATACCACCGCAGGGGAAATTGAATTTTTATACCGTGCATACCCTGTTTTTCTTTGTTTTAAGTTTAACCAACTATAACCCTTGTTGGTAGCCTTGTTTCGCTCACGTTTTGTGTCAGGTTCCTAGACTATGCAAACACTAGATAGAACACCAGCAAGCTAGAGAGAACCCAATGATCCTGCAACATGCTAAGAACAGGGTGTGAAGTCACACAGTAATCGATGGAGCCTCCACATGAGGAGCAACAGTCGTGAGGGGGTACCAAGAAACCCTAATGCCTATAGGTCATGAGGGGGACCATATATGTTCACCGCTGGGTGAGTGCACCTCATGCATTATACCCCGCAGAAGATGTAGTTCAGGTCTTATTAGTGTCAACCTTTCCATGGTATGGAAATGAGAACGATACACACATCCGGAGTTTGATGAAACAGACAACTTTTTAAGGAGTGGCAACCTATGGATTCGCTTAAGTCGGGGCGTTCCTTCCCAAACCTCAAAGACAAAGCAATTACCATTCTCTTAAGGCCAAGAACCATCCGAATCGCAGAATCGCAGCAGAGTTTTTGGAAAAGTTTCAAGGCACACAGACTAACAAATTTTGAAGAGGCAAATTTATACATTTGCAAACATGATAATGAGAAGTTCTACCAATGCCGAGATATATGGAACCATCAAAGGCATGCTCACACCACGCTTTGATACATGGATGTCAACCACTTCTATGACGGAACGTCTCTCACATGAAGCACTATTGGAGACCATGTGGAGGGGACTTCGAGCAAGAATCCGATGGCTTCACGGACTTCTCAACCATGAAATAAACCCAAAGCTTTGGATGGAGCCAAACTTAGGAGATAGACAGATGAGGCCAACACCAAATCGTAGAGGCACTACCAGAGGACATGGAGATGAAAAGCAAAGTTGTCCACCTTGGCTAGGAGGTTGGAAGAGTTTGAAATGAGGAATCAAGATGAGGTACAAGAAGCATCGAGGCATCTATGCCTAACCAACCATATTCAACCGCAGAATCCATTGAGCACCAAGGAGAGCATTGCCTGGGCGTTCTTCAATGAGGACTTCGTGGCTGAACAAGCCAATGGCAATAATACACAATGACTGAACACAACCCACAAGACAACTGATAATCCTAACGAGAACCACCTAAACTTCTGAACCAAAACCTCCTCCCAGCCTCCCGCTCGACAACACAGCATGGATCCTCAAGATAACCACCCACCACCATCTTCATCTCCGTACGAACAAGCCATTATGAACTCGAGCAAGGTGGTGGGCACCAGGAGGAACAAAAGGCAAGGAATGCCTAGGCTAATCAAGAATCACACATCGAAAGCACACTACTAAGAAATGAGCACCTACACTTAGAAATTTCTCAAAAGCATGACAGCCTACAATATGAAATTTCCCAAAAATATGACAACCACATATTCAACACCAAGACTATCCAACCAAAGCAAAGAGGTGCAGAAAGGGGAAATTCTCTCGTGACATCCTGTGGGACTATTACATGAAGTGAGCTCCTCCAATGAGCCAAATTTTAAGATAGATGAAGTTAAGGCAATCATCAAATTGAGAAGTGGAAAGAAGCTCAACAGCACCTAAAAGAAGAGAACAAGGCCAGAAGCTAAAGAGATCTAACTAGAGGATGTGGTGATCAAGCAGACTGCAGAAAAAAATAGCACACCCCCACCTTTTCCTCAAGCACTAAAAGCTAAAAAGAAGGCCATTAGTCGCAATGGAAAGTCCAAGTAAACAGATCCTTCTCGCTGGATGATCAACAACCCACCCCACGCGAAAAATTTTCAAGGACTGGTGTACAAGGAAAGAGGGCCAATGTCGACAAGAAGGCCTCTTCCTTACTAAAACAAGTCAAGTTATCATCCAATGCAGACTGAAGTATAAAGATCCGGTTGTCCAACCATCTTACATTACCGAGGCACTTGTGTGAAAAGGCACCACAAACCTAGGTGCAAGGTGAATCTCCTCCTATTCGATGTACAAGCAAAATTGGGCTGAGAACTAAGCCCACTCTATCACACCGTTTCGCGATAGATCAATCAAGATACCAAAGGGAAAGTGGAAGATGTCCACACAAGTGACAAATTCCACTATCAAGGGATTTGCCACTTAAGAGAACCACCACCGCTAGGCTAATTATGTGCCTATCATCTCGGGAGACCATTCGCCACTTCTAATGCAATTATCAACCGCCGAAACGGTGTTATGCAACTCACTCGTAAACATGACTTAGAACTCAACATCTTCCACTTGAGCAAAAGACATTGTTGGCAAGGAAGATGGCCTAAAAGAAGTTTGCATCATTGACACAATCCTAGAGGAACAAAGGATCACAGGATGCAGGATGTGCTAATCAAGAATCAAGGAGATTCGTAAGGGCAACAGAAGCCTGTGATACGAACTCAAAGGCACTGAGAAAAAGAAAATTCTCTGAGGATCGGGAGAAGGAACAAGTGAGCCTCAGAATTGGAGCTTAAAACCTTGTACGTGGAGTTGAAACACTGGTTGAAGAGCAGAGCAAAGGGTCCAATTTTCATTTCATCTCGCTTCAACACTTCATAGAAGGCAGCCTCGCACATCCTCGGGGAAAGGCCCCAGGGGTGGAAGACATTAATCAAGGGCATTAGCCCAAGAATGCACTCATCACATCTACCCAGAGGAGGAGGCAAAGTCAAGAAGGCAACCATAGAGAAGACCGAACCACATATGCAAGAAGTGGTTAGGCGTAAGTCCTAGTCAAGGCTGTAGGTCAGTATCATCTAATCTCATATCATATATGCGAAGACCGGTGGAGTCCAACCTGGGGGAGTAAGAAATCGGCAATCACGGTACAACGAAAAATGGCAGGAGATGCCAACTACCTACCACGGGCCGGAGGGTATGCATGACAGAAGGCTAATGATGACATAATGATCACTTCACCTGCGGACTTCACTTTAGAGATTTCACACCTTTCTACCGCTGATATTATTCATGATAATTTCAAATCGAATTATCAGAGAAGACCAGAAAAGACCACCTTCACATGCTCTGGAACATATGCACAGAGAATGCCTTACATGTGTAATCCCTACCACATTTCAAAGGATGTATGCTCAAGATTTTCAAAGTGATTTGCAGAGCGCATTATGGAGGTTTATGGATGACATTATTTTATGAGGAGCTTTGAAGAATGCCTAATCAACTAGAAACTGTCTCCGCATAGTACAGAGAAACTTGGCAATTAAAATGGGAAAATGCCATTTATGGTCAAACAAAGGAATTATAATAAAGATATTATTTCAGAAAAAGGACTCCGCTGATAAGGCAAAATCGACTTGACTTCAAACCGCTTCCCCACAAATGTCAAGATCAGAAGGAAATTTTATACGCGGTTCTACAAGAGGTTCATCATGGACTTTTGGAAAAAGATGCCAAATTTATTTGGGATGCGGGGCCCCAGCTCTAAAAGAGTTTTGAGGAGCTTAAAGCTGTTGACCGCTACACCGATCTTGGGAGCCCCCGGCGCGGTTACCCTCCAAGGTGATGTGATGCAATGATCTAGCCATTGGAAGCGATTCTCGGACCAAGAAGGAGGAAAGCCATATGTGGTCTGTGTCCCAAGCAAGACACTGAATGAGGCACGGAGGAGTGCACAGCCATAGAAAAGGAATTTGTAGCGGTGAATGCATGCCTTAGAAAAATTTTGAGCTTATTTGGTTAGGTCGGACATAATAATATTCACGAATCATTCAGCCTTGAAATACCTTCTTACCAAACAAAATGCTAAGGCTAGGCTTATTAGATGGGTTCTCACACTACAAGGAGTTGACACGCGAATCAAGAACTGAAAAGGGTGGAAAATGTTGTTGCCGTTACTATCGAGATTAACAATTACTGCGACGCTCTGACCCTCCAATCAATGTTAAGGTTCCACAGTCACTTTGCTCACAGTTGAGAAAGGCACCACTAGTATGCCCACATTACAAATTACTTGGCTACGAGGCTACGTAGGTGGAAAGCCTGAGATAAAGAAATTCTTCTTCTTGAAAATTACTCCTATTATTAGGAAGAACCTTCTTGTAAATACTATGCTGATCAGGATGTCCCGGGGAGGTGTGTGCACGACGAACAACGGGGAATACTTCGATACTACCATGAGAATGCTTGTAGGCCATTTTAGCTCGAGGAAGCGCGGGAAGGTCTTGTAGTATGGATTCAACTGGCTATCTGCTCAGGATGCCCATACCATGTGCAGGGAATGCGACAAATGCCAAAGGTTGGGGAAGATTTCTCGCCGTCACATGATGCCTTTAAACCCGATTTTGGTAGTTGACTTATTCGACATATGGGGGATCGATTTCTTGGGACCATTCCTTGTCATGGATACCTCTACATTTTGGTGGGAGTTGACTGTATTGTCCGAGTGGGTTGGAAGCGGTTCATACGAGGGCGGCGATGATCTTGAAATTCTTAAAGGGAATATATTCTCGATTGGGAGTCCCCCGAAGCCATAATTAGTTATGGAGTTCGCATTTACGCAGCAAACCTTTTGAGAGCCTCCTCGGCCAAGTATGGTGTCAAGCATAAAGTAGCCACCCCAGCCACCACCCTCGGACCAGGTGGCCGAGGTTAGGCTAAACATGAGAGAGATCAGAATAAATCACCCGGTAGAGCGGTGAACTCAACCAAGAAGGATTGGTCTCTCAAGTTGTTGGACTCTTTGTGGGCATACAGAACGGCCTACAAGACCATTATGGGCATGTCTCCTTATCGCCTAGTTTATGGCAAAGCATATCACCTGCATGTGGAGATTGAGTATAAGGCATGGTGGGCAGTGAAGAAATTGAACTTGGATATGGGTAGAGCTGGTCTCAACAGGCTCCTCGATATCAGCAGGCTAGAGAGCGAGAATGATGCCTCTCTCTTTGGCTTCAAAATTGCAAAGATAAATGAAGAGGGTGGCATGATCAAGCTAAGCCAAAGCTCATAAACAATTTCAAATAAAAGAGACTAAGTGTTGCTCTACGATGCTCCACCTCTTTAAGGCAGAAAACAAATCAAGATGGATTGGCCCATTCACCATCTAGGAGGTCTATCTCAATGGATCAGTGGACTGTTGATCCGAGACCTACCGGGGTATTCAAGGTTAATGGGCAAAGGCTGAAGCCATATGCAGTGCAACACTCAACTGACAAGGAGGAGATCCTCCTCCTTGACCCTCCATGATTGCTAAAAACTGTCTTACATGAAGTGGCTTCTGCAGTATCTCAAAAGCCCCTAAAATTTTGTTGCTGCAATTTTGGTTTCTTTACTTTCAGTTCTTGTTTTTAGAGATTTTCTTGATTCCCTTGCTTTTTGCTTGTTTTTCTTTTGAATTTTTTCTCATTTACAAGTTTGTCTTCTCACAATTTTTGGTTTTCTGTTTTGCAGGTGTTGCAGTGGGCTGGGGGTGTTGTTTTTCTACTTGAAAATTTTCCAGGTTGTGAAATTTTCGCAACCTGTGGAATTTCATAGGTTGTGAAATTTCGTAGCCTACGAAATTTCACAGGTTTCACTGTTCATCTCCCTGCCCCTTTCATCTTCCGTCTACTACAAACCCTTCGTTTCCTGCACCCACCATTAATATTTTTTTTTTTCCAAACCAGCCATTAAATAGGCACTTAAGGCCATTAATTAGCCAAGACCTTTCATTTTCCCCCTTCCCTTTATAAAACCCCCCTTTTTTCTCTCCTTTTCATTTCACATCCCCATTTCCAGTTTCTGAAGCCCTTGCACCCCCCCCCATCCATTTCTTCTCCTTCTTTGGCTCTAGCATGGTAAAGACCCTCGAAGGACGCGCTTTCAGGCCTCGGGTGCTCCGTTCCTCCCCTTCCCCTGCAGGCAGCTCCAACCCAGATGCTCCCTCCACCGTCGCGCCTCTAGCCTCTGCTCCTGCCGTCACCGCTGCTGCTCCAACAGCTATGGCTGCCGCCACCGCCGTGACTGCCCCTGCTGCTGCTTAGGGCAGTTATGCTGTGGGTTCCTCCTTTGTTGCTCCCGCCTCCCACCCGGCGTGGTATTGCCACGACCTCGGAGTACCACCGCGGGGTTGGCCCACTCAGCTCTCTCCATCACATCCACTACTGGCCGCATCCCGAAGGGCCCACCTGCATCAAGAGGCCGGACCTGCGGCCTGGGGAGTTCCTCTGAGTCGAGACCTCGGGGCCATAATCGGCGCGTCGGGCGTTCTGGAGCCCTATCTGGACTTGTCCCTTTGCCTCTGTCGTCAATTGGCTATGCTTCCCGCAGCCCTATTCCGAGATGCGATTGTAGTGGAGGATTTGCCTTCTGAGGGTTCATTATGATCTCCGGCCTTTTAAGAGACCGGAGCTCAGGACTTGATGCTCCTTGTGCGAAATTGCTCCTGGAGCCGTTCGTGACACCTCGTCGGTTTTCTACCCTCGGGTGGTCATCGGAGTTCTACGATGACATCAAGCGCGAGTCAACCCATTTACTTTTCATTTTCTCCATTGAAGGTCGGCGGGGATACTCAAGGCCTCGAGACATCGCGTGGTAATCTGTCGGTGGTCCTCGCCAGCTCGATCAGCTTATAAACGGTGGCCCCGTCCCTCGACTGGGGAAGTAATTAAAGTCTTCTCTCTTGGGAACACTACCCTTGGAGACGATTATGTTCGGGGTAGCTCCGCCGTCATGCGTCTTATAGATCCCCATTCTGGTCTAATCTTTCAGCTCGACATATAGTTCGGAGGAGAGGAGGCAATGGAATTACATGTCGCATCTCGGGAGGAGAAGCCACAGTTCGGCCAGTCAGACTATTATGACTTCTTTATTCCATTTTCGAGGACAAGGTCCATCGCGAGTCTGCTCGAGTGAGTCACGCCTCTTATTCAGAGACTTCTGTCAGGAGTGCTCGAGCATATCGGCTTCCACTGATGAGCTGACTGTTCAGATGTAAGTAGTGGCTGTGAGGCCATCACTTAAAGTCGTCGGTGCGGAAGCTTATGCCGCTCTTATCACCTTCGCCTCCGGGCCCATTCGAGATTGACCCAGTGTCGATATTCTGGCGAGGGCGACCCCTCAGTGGAGCATATTGGGGAGCTTCAAAGCTCAAGCGACCTCGATCTGACATCTCCCCCTCGGCTCCGATCTGCTTGACTTTGCTACCCTACATGTTTTTAGGGCCCCTTACCTCATCACTTTCTGGTTGATCGTCCAAGCATAGCACCACCTCCGCGGCATATCTTCTTTCCACCGGAAACTTCCCAAACCATCATGGATGCAATCCACACGTTCTCTTCTACATCAGCATCATTTGCGACTACCCATCGCGACCCTCGGGGAGCCAGGGGATGACTCGCCGCGGCGCCACGGCGCCATACCGGCGCTATACTACGCCTGGTCGGCGAGTCATCCTCTGTGTGGGTTTCGAGTCACCTAGGCCTCCCTACGATCTCCCCATATGTACCTGCTCAGGCCGCTTCCGCTCCTACTCCAGCAGGACCGGTACCCCTTCCATCGCCGGCCCTGCGGGACTCCTTGATGTCTGTTGCGTGATTCCCAGCCACTCCACGGCCACCTCGGCCGTCAGCCAGGGACGCCTCTTCATGGCTGGCCGGAGGTAACCCTTCCTCCACTAACTTTCCAATCCACACCCCATTACGGTCAATGGCACACTTGATTGGGGGGAGAGTTAGTGAAGGAAGTGATTTTTATACTTTTGATATCATTTTTTACACTTTTTGAATCTACTACATGTTTAAGCAAAGCCCATTTTGTATGTTTAGTGGCTTGCTTTTTGTCCTTGAGGCTGTTTTTGAAAAAAGCTGAAAATTTAGTGACACACCTTTGTTATACATATCAGACCCATTTCGGTTCTTAACTCATTTGCAACAATTTTGCCCTAATTTTTGTGTGGTTTTTTGCTCTGAGTTGAAAAAGTGAAACACTTAATGCCATTGATGCTGAATTAGTTCATGCATGATTAAGTGGATGGTCGGTTGAAATCTCTTAGTATTGATCTTTTTCTTCCACCTTTAGCTAGCCACCCTACTTTATGCACATCAGTTTTTGTAATATTTGGCCGCATAACTCCCTTTTCGTGAAGCCTACCCTAGTTTCATTGACCATAAAAGTTATGGTTCCCCGAGAAAGAGGCTTGATGAAGTCTTCGAAAGAAAGAAAAGACAAGGAAAAAGAAAAGAAAAAGAAAGAAGAGAAAGTCGCGGCACCTTGAAACCCGAGACGAGTCTAAAGAAGGGGTTTACCGGCGAAAGTCTTTAAAACTGGTGCCTAAACCAATTGGTTGGAGCCCACGAAAGCTGGTCTTTCATTACATGGGTGAATGGGTAAGGTTTAGCGAGTTGTAGGTGCTGGAATTTCGAATTCATTCGAAGTCTGGGATGAAATCCAAGGAGTTAGTGGTCGAAGGTCTTTGACATTCACTAAGCCTTGGTCGGTTGGGAGTCATCGGTGGCCCAGATTACGGACTTCAGGTGAGGTCGATTTCTCACCATTACCGTCATCTGATAAAAGGAAATATGAAATAAGAGTGGAACCGAATTTATTTAGGTTGGTCAATGTACTAGGACTTGGCAATAGCTTGGTTGGGGGGAGAGCAGTTTAGTAGGTTATTGTTGAAAATTGATCACATAAACACTTAGATTTTGGTGGAAGTTTTAGGTCGATTCCCTTGGGATGGATACTCTTTTGAAACTTGGTCCTGTATGGCATTTATTTTCCTAAGCTGGTTGTTGTGCAGGGTCTCAATCATTCACATTGAGGATAGGGCATTACTTATCCATACACTTTTTGAAAATACCATTCCTTTTGCATGAGCATAACCTATCTACTCTTTCTTCTTTTTGTCATTGCTAAGGGATTAGCAATGTGTCGGTTAGGGAGAGTGATTAGTGCGAATAGTCTTTGTTTTGAGCCACATTCACTTTAACGAGGTTTTGAAACGCTTTGTACACTAATCAACTTAAATAGCTTGATTGATACACTAAGGTCAGGCTATACTCACGATCATATTTGTGGATATTTTTGTAGTTTTGCAAGCCAATTACACCATTATCTTAGTCAATTCAAATCTGAAGAACCCGAGCAGACAAGCTGCATGTACGATTAGAAAGCGATTTGGGCTTCATCTGAAGGAGAGTGAGCATTGCGAGAGATTTTGCGATCGTACGAATTTTTGTAACTTGCGAAATTCAGCGACTTGCGAAAGTTCCGCAACCCTGCCTGTTCTTTGTGTTGACCACTTTTTGATTGCTTTTTGTGGTTTTGTACCAAAATTGCCCTCAATGTAATTGTGTTGTTTCATACTTTTTTGTAATTTCCTTCAGTCAAGCTCTATAAAAGCAGTCAATCCATCAATCAATAAAATTGGCGCCAAAGCTTTCAGCTTTCCCGTTGGTATGACTTTCTCTCATTTTTCTCTCCATTTCTCGCATTTTCTCACCTGCTAAACACCCCTTGAGGATGACAACTCAAGGGATGCTTGGCTAAACCACCCTCATCTTTGAAGAGGAGGCCACTAGGTTAAAGTTTTGAGGTAAAACCTTGCATCCTATCTTGTTGCAGCCCACTTAGGCATTTATTATCATTTATGTTTACGCATCTCACGTTAGGTTTGAATCTGTGATGATGTATACTGGTGGCGATGCAGCAAGCTTTCAGAGAAGCAGTGGATGCTTATTGCTAGATCACTGATGCTACGCTTAGTTGCCATTTATTTGCTTAGTAAGTTAGATCAGTAGGTTTAGCGCGAAACATTAATGGTTAATAAATCTTTGTATACTTGGGAGAAAAACTTTTAGGGTTGGTCTTTATGGCTAAACATAGATCGGTTCGAAAAGTGACTATGAGTCATCCTCCAATCCTGCGAGAGAAAGGACAGAGGACATTACCGGTTGCCTTAGAACCCCTAGGCCCGCGGCGAAGCGGGGAGTTCTCTTACACTTTATTTCTCTGATTCTTTGTTTTTCAAGCCATCTTCTCAATTGTTTTACAGAAACCCTATCAAAGTGGAAACACCATTTTTCGATCATTGTGACTCATTTAGCATGAAAACCGTCCTTGAGTTAGGCCCTGAACCACTATCTTTGCGGTAGCTTTGCTACGGTAGTAGGAATCCTAGGATATAAATATTGTTGATTCCAGTACACCTACTGTGGCCCGAATCACTATGTCAACCCATAGTCCCTGGCTATAATTTGTAACCTAGCTCTTAAACTCCCCTAAGACCGAAGCGAAAGGGGTCGTTTTGGTTAAGGGTCTGTGCTACAAGACGTTGGGCTCTCTCGGGCTTCCATTTGACCTAAACCAATCTCTCTTCTTCCAAGATTTGTCTTAGCTTAGCGGGACTTATGCTCCCCTTGGCCGTCTGTGTCTTTGATATGTCCCTCATTTCCGAAATTTTGCGTGTTTTAACATGTTCTCAAGGCAGACTCGTTAGTTGGGTTGAGAAGGCCAATCTGGAGCGTATCAAACTACTTTTAGTGACCACCGAGGGGGAGCATAATCATGAGCTCCTCTCTTATCGTGAAGAACTTCTTGGGAATTAGGTGCGACCCTTCCATAAATAGTTCTTGTCATCCCCCTCTCGATTAGAAGAGGCTGCGAGGGTGAACATTTTTCCTCTCAGGCCTTCTACAGTTGGATCGAGACGACTCCTGCAGCGGTGTCCTCTAAGAGCCTTAGGAATTTGAGATCCTTTGGAAGGAGCCTTGGTCAGCTTTGTCCAGTCGGATCAATCGCCTTTGGTTGTCCAAGACCTAGAGCACCGCTCCCAATCGCGAAGAAGGTGAAAATAAGAAGGAAAAATCACAGCAGGTAGGTCGAGGCCACTTACATTGTGAGGAGTAGAAGGCTTTGTGGATTGGTTAGATCCACATGCTAGTGACCCGATTGAAGAGAGAGAGGAAGATATGTCTAGCCTTGTTGCTAGATTCGTCTCCGCAGGATGTGCAGCGGTGTAGTGCTTGAGGGTATCCTGACTCACGAGTTTATGGAGAAAGTGCCAAGGTTGTGCGGCCCCGGAGGAAGAGGATTAGAGGTGCCCGTCAGTAATTATTGTAGACTCCCCAGAACGGTCCTCCGATGCTCTATCAGCTTTGGAGGATGGGGTCCCAGCCTGGGGGTCTCCCAATGTTGATGGAATTATGGTGGAAGTTCCAACAGAGATAGCCGTTAGGCCATCGTTCTAGGTCAGGCTTGCACATGCTGGCCCTCCCAAGGCGAGGCTACCTAATTGGTTAATGCTATGCTCATATGTTCTATTGTAGGAGTGGGATCGTCCTTTGGAGAACACATCGGCTCTTGGTCCAGAGGCTGCTCGGGAAATCATTGACCATTAGAGCCCCTTTAACAAGAGGGAGTCTTCAGTCGCAAATATGCATGACCTCTACCTTATTCTCCTCTGAGTACCATTGGTGGCTAGTGTCGAGGAGTACTCCATCATATTTCTCGGCTACTTGGATAGGAAGTCCTTCCGACGCGTGGCCGAGGATGAGATGCACATTCGCAACCATTACTTTAGCTAGTCAGCTGAGCTAGTATGTTTTGACTCTTAGTACATGAACGTGAGTTTTGTGTTGTAGTTTTCTTCTAACATCTCCTATTTTACAAGCTATCACAGCTATTCGAAACATGGCTCACTAGCATAAGGAATTCCATGCCCAGTTGGACGATACCGAGAAGTTGAGGCTCTATGCTCAGTCGGCCATTTCCAAGCACCAGGCCTTGGACGCCTCCTTGGCCAAGGCTAAATCTAGGTCTAAGCATTAGGAGTGGGAGGCTAAGTCTGGTGTAGAGAAGACCATTGGGGCTGAGAAGAAGAGGGATGAAACTAAAGAGGAAGGCCAAGTCGCCCGGCTTGCTTCCATTACCGAGAGCGACACCAAGGCAAGACTCCTTCTAGAGCTCAGGGTCACTAAGGATGAGGTTTCCTCTCTTCACTCTTAAGCGGGCAAGGATAAGGAGGCCTTGGAGGAAGACTACAAGAAGGCCCTAGAGTTGATTTTTTCTTATGGTTGCGGGTGTTGTGTGTTCAAACACAACATTTGTGAAGACCAACCAAGGTTCCGCACGGTATGCCCGACTCCTCTGACCCACTACCTCCAGAGTTTTTTACGAACCTTAAGTCACCCCCCCGCCCCAGCTCCAATAGACATTGAGGTCACTGCAACAGAGGCAAAGCATAGCGAAATGACAAAGGAGCTTGAGAAGAGTTCTCCGGCTGGGAACCATAACTTATTTTTTCCTTTCTTTTTCCTCTCTCTCATCTTTTTGTAATTGGCCCATTTAGCTGCAAGAACATTTATGTAGTCTGGTCTTTTGAAAGTGCCAGCAGGCTTAGAGCCACAAGTCTGGTATTTTGAAAGTGTCAGCAAGCTTAGAGCTACAAGTTTGGTCTTTTGAAAGTGCCAACAACCTTAGAGCCACAAGTTTAGTCTTTTGAAAGTGTTAGCAAACTAATAGCAACAATTATGGTCTTTTGAAAGTGCTAGCAGTCTTAAAGCCACATCTGGTCTTTAATACGAGGATTATTAAAAGAAAACACTTTAAAGGAATTTTAATTGATAACACCTTTACAGGAAATTTTATCGATAATATTTCAAGAATCGAAAGAAAACGTTATAAAGGAAACTTTATTGATAGTACCTTAAAGGAAAAGAATTTGTATTGATAATACCTCTTAAGATGCGTAGTATTCCAAATCTTGGGCACTAGCGTCCCGTCCATCTTATCTAATGTGTACGATCCGGCTAGGCGCCACTCTAATTATCATGTATGGGCCTTCCCAATTTGGTTGGAACTTATCGGCTGTTGAGTCTATCGTGCTTTCAAAAACCCTCATTAAGACTAGGACCCCTGCTTGGTATGAACACTGTCTTACCCTCCTGTTGTATAATTGTTTGTTCTTCTTGAGGTGATACCGTACGCCTGATTCTTTGCCAGCGGATCACAAATGCGTCATATCTAGGTCTCTGGCATGGGCTTTAGCGTTAGCCTCTTTAGGGATTTCCATTCGAATTGTGGACATTCCAATTTCTGTAGGGATTATGGCCTCCATCCCATAGGTGAGGGTGAATGGTGACACTCTAGTTGGCTTCCCGCTAGTTGTTCTATAGGTCTAAAGAACTTTGGGTAGCTCTTCCACCCACTTTCCCTTAGCCGAATGTAGGCGTTTTCTCAAAGCTGTTAAGAGAGTTTTATTAGACGTTTCGGCCTAGCCATTGCTTTATGGGTACCGTGGTGTCGAGTATTATGATTTTCAACCCATGATAGAAATTTCTGTATACTTTACTATCAAGCGCTGGCCTTTTAGGTTACAATGAGTGCGGGTGTGAGGCGGCAAACAATATTCTTCCACAGGAATTGGATGACGTCCTTGTCTTTGATGGAGGCGAAGGCCTCGGCCTTTATCCATTTGCTAAAGTAGTTGGTGGCAACCAATAATAGCTTTTTCTTTGCTGGGGCAGTAGGCAATGGTCCAACTATATCAATTCCCCACTGAGAAAAGGGCTAGGGGCTTGTAATGGTGGTTAGATCTTGAGTCGACGCCCTTGAGATGGGGCTTATCGTTGGCAGCGGTCGCACTTTCTGACGTAAGTGGCTGCATCCATTCTCATGGTTGGCCAATAATAACCTTGTGTATGGGCCCTATGAGCTAAGGTTCTACGTCCTAGATGGTTTCCGCATATCCCCTCATGGAGTTCGGCCAATACATACTGTCCATGCTGAGTGGTAAGAAGAAATTTAAGATATGGCCCGTCCAGAGATAGTTTATATAATGCCCGTTCATAAGGGAAAACCTAGCCGCCTAGACCTAAATTTTATGGGCTTCAATATTATTGTCCGGTAGCTCTCCTTGAGTGTAGATAGCGCATTATAGGGGTTAGCCAAGAAGAGGATTCTTCGTCTATCTAACTCACCTGGTCAGTCATAATGGACAACGTAGGCTGGTAGTAGATAAGAAGGAACATTGTTTCTCTTATTGGGATGGACGCGACCACTATTTCCAAAACGTCCGCCTTTTCATTTGAGCCAGTCGGGATATGCTCAAGCTTCCAAGCCATAAAACTTCTTAGTTATTACTTGACCATGTGCTAGTCTCGTGTTTTATATTCCTGCGTTCGCTTGTCGCTCTGGATTAGAGTTGATGTGTACTGATGAGTTTTTAGGGACACAGGACTTTGCAAAATTAACCCAGAGCAAAGTTGTTTCATATTCGATCCTCATTTTTGATGTTGGGAAGCCCAATTGTATGGCTTGTTTGATCCTTTCCCTAATCAAGGCTTTAAGTTGCAGGCCGACTAAAGCTCCTGTTTGGCAAGAAGCGTCGTCCATGTTAAGGATCCACCAACTAATGTTATCTGAGTCCATATTTGGTTGGGGTAGTTATGCTAGAAAATCTACCAGTACCTACCCCTTCAATTCCAATCAAGGTTTAGACTGAATACAAAATTCACATAGTTCAATCGCCCACCGAGCCATCCTTCCTAACAGGTGAGGCTTGTGTATGGTGCTTCGCAAGAGGAGATTGGTCAGCACGACGAAAGGGTGTGCTTGGAAGTAGGGGTGAAGCTTCTTAGCTGCCACACGGAGGGCTAGTGTTGCCTATTCAAGACAGGTATACCGTGTTTCTGCTTCAGATAGAGATTTGCTCACGAAGAATATTTGTCTATGCTTTCTTTTTTTGTCTTTTTTGAACAAAGTTGTACTTATTAAGGCCTCTGACACTGCTAGGTAAAGGTAGAGTGTATCGCCTACCGTTGGGCCGGCCAAAATTAGCGGTTCGGTAAGATATTGTTTGATATCCATGAGGGCTTGGTCTCTTTCCTCATTCCAACAGGACATTTTGGCTCCTCTTAGGGTGATGAAAAATGTTTTTAACCGGTCTATGAAACGAGATATGAACCGCTCGAGAGCCGCCAGCTGACTAGTTAATTACTGCACTCATTTCCTAGATGTAGGAGCCAAAGATTCCATGATAGCTTTAAGTTGAATGGGATTGGCCTCTATCCCTCTACAGGTCACCATAAAGCCTAAAAACTTGCCTAAACTAACTCTGAACGCACATTTCAAAGGGTTGAGCTTCATGACATACCTTCGCAACAGCTCAAAGGCCTCTTGTAGATGCTTGGTGTGGTTGAAGCGTTCTTTGGATTTCACAAGCATGTCGTCGATATAAGCCTCCATTGTGTTACTCAACAACGGTTGGAATATCTTAGTCACCAACCTTTGATAAGTTGCCTTAGCATTCTTTTAGCCGAAAGGCATCACATCATAGCAGTATAATCCGTGGGGTGTAATGAAGGTTGTTTCCTCTGTGTCAGGCGGGTGCATAGGAATTTGATGGTACCTAGAGAAAACATCCAGAAACGACAGTATTCCGTGTCTGGTTGCGGCATCAACAATTTGGTCTATTCGTGGGAAGGGGAAGCTATCTTTTGGGCATGCTTCATTAAGGACACATACTCGCCACTTACCCCATTTCTTTAGAACCACCACCATGTTGACTAGCCATTCGGGGTACTGCACTTCCTTGATGAAACACGCCTAGAGTAAAGTTGTCTACTTATGCGAATGATCGTGACAATCTAGGTGGAATCGCCTCACTTTGCATCTTCTTGATCGGGCGTGGAGATATTTAGCTCAAACAGTTTTTGGATTTATGGTGACTTAGAAAGGGATAGAGGCCAATTCCATTGAACTCAAAGCTATAATGGACTCCTAAGCTCCTACCTTCAAGATAGGAGTGCAGCAACTAACTGGGTGGCTGGTAGCTCTTGGGCGGTTCATATCTAGTTCCATGGACCGGTTAAAACCATTTTTGATCACTATAAGGGGCGAGTATTGGAATGAGGAAGGACTGCCTTGGTCGAAAGTAGCCCGGGCGAAGGTAATGCCTCTGTACCTTTACAGCAGTATGGAGGCCTTAGTAAGTGCAGCATTGTTCAAAGACGAAAAATGAAAGCAGAGACCAATATTCTTCGTAAGCAAATCTCTATCTGAACTAGAAACCTGGTATACTTGTCTTGAACAAGTTGCACTAGCCCTACGCATGTTAGCTAAGAAGCTTCGCCCCTACTTTCAGGCACACTCTATCGTCATGCTTACCAATCTCCTTCACGAAGCTTCTACATAAAAGCTTGACCTATAGGAAGGATAATGATGACGACGATTGATTCAGCGGGTCGAGTATTCAATATAAACCTTGCTTGGCATTGAATGGACAAATATTGGAAATTTTTTTAGCAGAGTTGTCCTATCCAGATGTGGACCAAGGTGACATTGGCTAGTGGATCCTTAATGTGGACAACTACTCTGGCGAGAAAATTGGAGTTAACACGGCAAAGCCCCAACTAAGGAAAGGATAGAATAGGCCATACGGTTGGGCTTCCCACATCCAAATAATGGGCTAGATATGACGATCCTGTTTAGGAGTTGACCTTTATGAAATCTGTATCCTTAGAAAAACTCATCATGCGCGGTGATCTCTTAACTAATTGTTGAGATGATGGAATGGAGAGTCTGCAAACCTGAGACTAACACATGGTTAAGTACTTAAGTTTGGTTAAGTAACGACTAGGGAGTTTTACGACTTGGAAGCTCGAGCATATCTCGAGGGACTCGAATGAAAAGGCGAACACTTTAGCAACAATGGCCGCATCCATCTCGATAAGAGAAACGGTGTTCCTTCCTGTCTACTACCAGCCTGTGTCATCCATTACGACCGACCAGGTGAGTTAGATAGACGAAGAATCCTCTTCTTGGCTAACCCCTATAATGTGTTATCTAAGCTCGGGAAAGCTACCAGATAACAGGATTGAAACCCACAAGATTTAGGTCCATGGGGCTAGGTTTTCTAATGTGAACCGGCAATTATATAAGCGATCTCTGGACGGGCCATATCTTAAATGTCTTACCACTCAATAGGGACAATATCTATTGGCTGAACTCCATCAAGGGATATGCGGAAACCATCAAAGCAATGGAACTTTAGCTCACAGGGCCCATACACAAGGTTGTTATTGGCCAACCATGATAGCGGATGTAGCCACCTACGTCAGAAAGTGCGACCGCTACCAACAACAAGCCCCCATCTAAAGGGTCGAACTTAAGATCTAACCACCATCACGAGCCTTTAGCCCTTTGCTTAGTGAGGAATTGATATAGTTGGACCACTACCTACCACCCCAGCTCAAAAAAAGCTATTGTTGGTTGGCACCGACTACTTTAGCAAATGAATAGAGGTTGAGGCCTTCGCCTCCATCAAAGACAAGGATGTCATCCAATTCGTGTGGAAGAATATTGTCTCTTTGGTTGAATCCCTCGGTCGATTATGTGACAATGGACCATTTAATTTGATATACAAAAATTATGCAAAATTTATACGACTGATTGAAAATCATAAACTTGTACTCAACCCCACGGTACCCACAAAGCAATGGTCAAGCGGAAGCATCTAACAAGACTCTCTTTACGACTTTGAAAAAGCGTCTACATTCGGCTAAAGGAAAGGGTAGAAGAGATACCCAAAGTTCTTTGGGCCTATAGAACAACCGGCTGGAAGACGACTGGGTTATCCCGTTCGCCTTTATCTATGGGATGAAGGCAATAATTCCTATGGAGATTGGTATACCCACACTTCGAACTGAAATCATTGAAAAATCAAATGTTGAAGCCATCAAAGACTTAGATATGATAGACGAGTTCCTTGAAGAATTTGTAATTTGTTCATGTATGGCGTCGTACGTATGAGGCGTCATTACCAACAAGGCAGAAAAACACATAACAGAAAAGCATGTAAAACCATGTGCGATACGAGCGGGATACCTAGTCTGAGAAGGTTCTTTGAAAAGCTCTGGTGACCAATGACTACCGCAAATTCCAACCAAATTGGGAGGGGCCATATGTGATCGTAAGAGTGGGCCCTGACGTATCCATAGTCCTTCTCCATGGCTTCTTTGTCTTTGCCGCTGCAGACGGGGAGGAGGACCGCCGTCTTTTGTTGCCCGATCTCCGATGCAAAGGGAAATTAGTTAGCCTCCAGGTGAGTAGCCTCAGCTTCATCCCTGTGCCTAGCCTCTTCTACAACCGTCAGGGCGTCTTGAACCTTAGCCAGCTCATCCTCCATCGGCTCCTTTGTATCACCCACCATGATCACAGCCAACCGGGCAGCCTGAGCCTCTTCTTTAGCCTCATCCCTCCTTGGCTTTCCGCTCCCAGTGCTTGGACTTGACCTGTCGCGCCCTCAAGCCAGACCCGACGGTGAAGCAGATCCGGAGACGCGGACCGCATGAAACCATTTGTCAAAACACATTTCATATAAACATACGCTACATACATACATATATATATATATATATATATATATATATATATACTCTCGAATATATGAGATCATTATTAATACATTCATTAATATGAGAAATATACATCCATATCATTTCAAGATGACCTATATCTATTCTTTATTTGAACCTATTGATACAAATACAAAGCATTCATGCACCAAAGCTGTTACAAAAAATATTGCAGAGTTACTTTACTTATATCCATGAAGACTTAAACATCTTTGGTTCCCACAAAATAATCACATGATATCATGAAATGAAGTGAGTATACCATGAAAGCGACATTTTCGTATACTGCGAGCTATGCGGCCAGGTGACTTTATGCTCGTGTGGTCTTGATCTTGCCACTATCACCCACGGTGCACATATAGCAGAAATCCAGCGCCCATTAAGCATTTCTGTACTTAGTGGTTCTTCGTTTATATTCTCATGTCAAACAAACAACACAACATATATGTACATATAAGTAATATTGTTCCTGAGGCATACATTACTAAATCACAACTACATTCAACATATTTTCCAAACAACATTTCAGCATATTGCTCGTGTGATCAATGCAATATTTATATATGTAACATTTTATACTAGTTTAATGTTCATTCATTTTATCTCGCATATAAAAACACTATAATTCACATCTTTCATTCTTGCATATACTAAATATTTTTATGCAACACAATTCCTGCGTTTATTAATAATAATTTGCCTTAAAGCAGATTTGTCGAAATTTTCGGTCTTGGAGGATAACAGAGATCAGGCGTAGTCCTGGCTGGGCTGCTGGCCGGTTTAACACTTTTAATAACTCAGTATTGTCTTGCCGGGCTACGGACTGGTTATTTTTACATTACATTTTTGTGCGCACTACCAATATTGTCCCATTGGGCTACGGATCGATATGTCACTATAAAACATATCATTTGCAGTACTGCTACATTTATCCTTATTGGTATACCAATGTCCCTAACTGAATGTAATGGCTAACATTCTCTTAAGGGCATCAATAATTAGTCATAGTATTCACAAGAATTCCACAATAATGCAAGTTTACAACAATTATGTCTACTTTACCATTGTGTTAACTATCCGATTAACCCATTTTAAAAACCAATTTATTCCAAGTCAATAATTTTGCACACAAAAATTACACATAATCTCATAGAAACAGTATCTTGCATTTGGCCATAATCCAATCACTTTTTTCTTCATTTTAACTCACTTAACACATGAGTTTTACGCACTATTTCAATTACACCAAACTTTTAACATATTTGGAAACATAATTTAAGCTTACATACATGTAGTAATTTTGCACGAAACTGAACCACACACACCAATACACATTCGGCCTTACACATAGTTCATGCATTAACATACATTGCCTTCCCCTTTTTCATGTTAATCCACTTGAGATCAATTAGCAACACTAGGCCCAATTTATTTATGGATTTCAAACGAAGCATATAATTTATATCAACACTTCAGGTTTGATGACAAAATAAACATAACACCGAAACAAGAAGAGAAATGTAAAGAACAAACTAAAAGAGTTGTCGATTCTTGTCTCCTATTCTTTGAATCCCGATTTTTGCTCAGGTTTTATCATCACCAGCCCCTAATCCATCACAAATACTTCACAATCAGAGAACAAACAAAGAAAAAATCAGTCGTGCATGCTAGGGTTTCTGGTTAGGGTTGATTTCTACCTAATACACCTTCATTTGAAAAATTTTCTAGGAACAAATAAGCCATATTTTACCCAAACTTCCTTTAAGAAAATGATAGCCATATGAGTCTATTTTTTGTATAAATTGAAATCATCTCATTTGGATCATTACAACTTAACTTATGGCAAAAACACCAAAACAGTACCAAAATAGAGGATAACCCAGCAGCTTACCCGTATTTTCACTTCAGTCTGAAAAATAGGGGACTTAGGGTCAGGTTTTCTTCTTGGTACCTTCTATAATTTTGTAGGTTTACCTCTTAGGGTTCTTCTTAACTAGAATCACTTAATTTGGATGACTAATGGCCAAGTTATGGCCAAAACAAAAACGTTGACACAACCTAGAAATTTTCCTGTTTCTAGACTCTGTTTTAGTCCATCATGGAAACACCAACATAGATTCTTATGAACCATCTCAAATGGAATCATCCAATTTGGGTTCAGAAGGCAGTTATGGCGAAGGCAAAACATTAGTTTAGAAAAAAAAACTTTGACAGCAATTCCCTTCAAAACCTATACATCTCTTTTTACACTTATTGGTCTTTAAATTTACAAGCCCAAACAAAAACAATCCCAAAGCAATACAACTCTAATTGAACAAATTACCCGATGATGGAAGATTAAGGGTTCCTCCCTAAGAACAAAATGAAATGAGTAAGGACTTTCTAACAATCAAAGAATCCATACCTTGCTTTCTTCTTAAAACTTTCAAAATCAGCTTCTTTTTCTTCTCTTTTCTTACTGAAACTTTGAACAAATGGAAACGATCACCAATGATAGCTCTTTCTCGAACCCATAACCCTAGTTCTCTATTTTCCAAAGCGAAGTGAAAAATACCCATTCTAAGACCAATTTTGGTCTTATCTACTCCCTCATCCATTACAAGGCCTTGTTTTGCTATCTCTTTTTGGCTTTCTTTTCTCATTTTTGCATTTTAGTCCTTCTACTTATTCTAATTACACTTCACTTATCAATATTTCTATCACCTAAAACAAATAACATAACAAATAGAATAAATAAAAAAAATAATAGTATAAAATACATGGTAAATAATAAACAGAAGGCTATTTTTGGATATTGCATTCTTATTGTGCCACCCTAGGCCTTCTAGTGCGTGGTGCAGGCTTGGCCGGACCGGAGCATAGAGCCATAGCTTCACCGGCATCTTCCGACATGGGTGAAGCCCCCGTACTAGTACGCCATATTCCGAATGGCGGTGACAACCTACAAAAGGAAAGGCATTAGAAGGAAATCATAACATAAGACACACGATCAAGCGTTAGAAGACAAACCATACTAGCTCAGATGTCTCATTGAAATCATGGTTGAAAAGGTACATTTTGTCTTCAGCCACACGTTGGTACGACTTTTTATCCAAATAGTCAGGGAAGGAGATGAAGTACTGTTCAAAAATTGCCACCACCGGTATGCGAAGGTTGGTGGGGTAGAGGTCACGCATATTAGCGACATAAGTGTCCCTATGGTTTAAAGGGTTCTAGTGGTCGATAATCGACTAGGCGGCATCAGGATTAGAAACAAACATGTCTAATGAAGGTTGATCCCACTTCATCGGATTGACGGGTGAGTTCAGCACTAGCTTGAAAGGGCCCCTTAGCCTGTAGGGGCTAGCATTTACAAGCCTAGCCGGGAATAACGGCCCAACGACTACCTCTGAGAGAGCCTCCCTCATAACTCTATCAGCATTGCCTGGTAAGGCCTTGAAGGCTCGCTCTGGGGAGTCCACACCAATCATTGTCGGGCTCCTTTGAGCCTCTTCATATGAGCCAGACCGCTTTGGGCGCTTTTCTTCAGATACTTCAGAGTCAAGGTCACTAGCGTTTGGATCCACCAAATCCCCAAAGCCCTCTAACCCAGCACTGGTAGCTATGATCTTGCCCTTCTTCTTCTTCTTCCTCGCTTAGGGGTAGGCCGAGAATCTTGTTTTTCCAAAGGCGATTAGTCGGGTAGGGTAAAGGTAGCCAAGGTTTCTTGAGCAGTCTTAGCTTGAGGCTCTTAAGCGGACCCGTTTTATGAAGAGTTACCTAGGATTGACTTTAGGAGGTTGGCGAGAGTAAAGTGTTTGCCCCTAACAAGCTCTGCTAGCAATGGGCGAGGATGATGGGAACTATGTAAGGGAAGGGGCTGGCACCTAGTTCCTATAAGTTCTTCACAAATAAGAGAAGCTAGTGGTTGCGCTCACCCTGAATGATCTCCATAATCCGTGTGATGCTCTCCAAACAGGCCTTCTCCACCCAGCTAACTACCCGGCCCCTACGCTGCGCTACTTTCTGAATTTCGGAAAGAAGAACATTTCAAAACCGTGAGATTACGAGGAATTAGGGGCATGTAAAAAACATAGACAGCCTAGGGGGTGTATAAGTCCACCCGGCTAGAACAAATTGGGAGCAGAGGGGCGGTCGGTCGAGCCTAGAGGCCTAGCTCTTGTCCCTGACCTTTAACCAAAACAACCCCTTTCACTTTAACCTTGGGGGAGCCTAGGAGCCCGGTTGCAAATTGTAGCTGGGGGTTGTGGGCCGACATAGATAGGTGGCCCCCGATCCCAAGCTTCAAGGTGTAAATAAAACAAATCTCTACCAGCGAAATATCTAACTGGTAAAGAAATTTTGTACACTACAACCCATAAGAATCAGACATTCGAGTGTAAGAATTTGGGAGTGCTACAGTGAAGTATAGGGTGCTTCGCCCAAAGAGGGGAAAGGCCGAGGGAGGCAAAGTCTGTAACAAATTGCTCTGGGTAAATCTTGACATTATCAGGTGGCTCCCGTTTAGCCCGAGGAGTAGTTTAACGCCATCTGCTATCTCCAATCTAATGGCGGTAGGGACTTGTTTGAAGGACCTCAAGTCCTCTACAGACATAACACCGACTAAGAATTGCTTGTGAAGTGGGTGTCTCCCGGGAATCTTATTTTGCTTCGGCTTGACTAATGGGGGAAGCCTCTTTGTGACCTCGCCGTCTACAAGCAAACACGCGGATAAAGGGGACCGACCAGGCGAAAAATCCCCCTACGAAGGTCTAAACAAAACCTAAGAACACCCTTTGAAGAGCGATGTTCGCGCCTCGAGAAAGAACGGGAACTTTCTAACCCCGAAAATGCTTGAAAACGGAGACACAAAACACAACAAGACATACAAACAAAGTTTGAGAGAACTCACTTGAAAATTAAAAGTAGTCGAGGGACCTTCGATGATTCACTTGAAAGAAAAGTTTGCAGAAGTACAGGAGAAACAAAATTGAAAAAGGAAAAAGGCTTTGTGAAATAGTAAAAGGCGACACTTTCGAAGCCCTGACCCCCTATATATAAAGATTGAAACATCAGCGACGCATTAAATGTGACCGAATATCATGCCTTTGTAGACATATTGGGAAGCGTCGCTTCCCACGCTATGTTATTAATCCAAACACACTTCACCTTTTGACGCATCCATTGCGGGCATTGATTTTCCTACTCGCTGACTTTCCACGCAGGTTTAAAACCTGATGTATTTTATTGAAAAAAGCATGAAATTCGGTCGAGGAAAAAGGGGCGTGTGGGTACCATGGTCTTTAGACCCTCTCAATGGAGCCCCGAGGCCGGCAATAGCTTGGCCCACGTGTGAAAATGGCACAAGCCGGCTTACCATGTGAAACCGAGGCGCCACCAGATAGGAATCAAAGAGGCCGGGATGTCTTCCTATGGACTAGCTCCTTAGCAACCTGTCTAGAATTTTAAGTCCCCCAATGGCCATCCCTACGCGTATAGGAAGTTAGATTTATGAAAAAAGGATCACGAAGAGGCGAAAAATACCTCTTTGTATATTATTACTTGAATTTCTGGTTCAAAATCCATTATTTCTCCAAAGGATTAATCCTTGATAAGGAAGAATTAATCCTTTATAAAGAAGAATTAATCCTTGCTATGGAAGAAGAGGACGTATCCCCAAGATTAAAAGATTTTCTTTCCTCAAATCAAGGGGAGATTGGTGAACCACTTTCTATAAATTAGGAAGATCCCCCACGATGGGAAGGTAAGCAATTCCATCTACATGAACCCTTTGTTTCTTATTCTCCGTATTTGTTAAAGCAATCATCGGAGCGCCGACCCACCATCGCCCGGATGCGCCCTTTTTATGTTCATATTGCATTTCTTGTTCCCCGAGTTCAAACGATTGAGGTGAAAACATCATTTAATAAATAACATGACGAAGATAGTTGGACTCAAAATTTTGTAATGTCATAATCACGGATTCACAGTTGAGTACTTTAAAAAGTTGTTTAAAGAAAGAAAAGTTAAATGAAGCCTACAATAATGTAAATTTTTACCCCATCTTCCACAAACCAGACAAACGTGTTTACTCAATTGGGAGTCGCAATGACCAGAGGATCCGATAAGAGAAGAAACTAATAAAATACCATTGTTGTTACCTTGATCGTTTGAACCCATAGGCCCTTGATTGTTTGAACCCCTGGGCATCAATGACGCAATGTAAACTTGAAAAAGGGCGATCCGGTGACAGTGGGACGGCCGCCTCTCCAATGATTAAGTGAGAAAAATATGGAGAGAAAGAAGAAGAAAGTATGTGTAGTTATAATTTCTTACCCTCCTATTGTGGGGGATCTTCACGAATTATAAAAAGTGGTTCATGAATCTCCCCTTGATTTTAGGAAAGAAAATCTCTTAATCTTGGGGATAAAATCTCTTCTTCCATATCTAGGATTAATTCTTCCTTATCAAGGATTAATCCTTTCAGGAAATAATGGATTTGAACATTGAGAAATCTACTGATAAATATCCTTTTCGTATTTTCTGCCTTCGTATCCTTTTCCTGTGTTTCCATATAAACAATGAAGATGACCGTTAAAAACTTAAACTCTCGGCAGGTTACCAACTATTGACCTTTGCGAAGACACCTTGTCTCTCTCAGACGAGCTTTCATATTCCCCCGTCTGGGTAGTGTCCTCCAATTTTAATATGGGAGGTGGGCTTGGGCTGCTTGTCATCGTGGGCTAGGTGGGCCTTAGGTCAAATGGTCAGCGGGCTGTTGGTAGTAGGTCTAAAGACAATGTTATGATACCTGAAGGTACGTGCTTTTAGTTCAGGAAAATGTATCATCATTCCTTACACCTCAGTATGAAGGATGAAGGACTAGAAAATAATGAGTGCGTCGAGCGCCTTTGGAAGGTGAAGCTTGTTCGCTCATAAACTTTTTGGAGTATTTTTATGTTTAGAAACTTTTTGCCTCTTTTGAGTGTGCATCCATTGTTTATCGATGGGGTTTTTAGGTTTGGTTATTGGTATGTTGTCAAACCTCTATAGAGGCTCTCCAAAGTTTTAAAGTTGTTACTGCTTTAAGGTCCTCAAGCTTATCCTCCTTTTTTTTTTTTTTTTTTTGCCTATAGTATGGCAAGAGGTCGGGAAGAGACTTCTACCAGTCAGATTGGGCGTAAGAGGAGGACCCCCCGGGAATCGCCCACTGTAAGTAGCCTTATTGCTATTATGTCTATAAAGCAGTTAAGATCCTTTTGTTAAGTCACTACTAACATTAGTTTGGAGTTGTTAAACGGAGCAGCGATCTCAACTGTTGAAGGGGTAGATAATGCCGTCTACTTCACCCGGGGAGAAGTTTTATGCTAGACCCGCTTCCGTCATTGTTAGTGGAAGCCGGTTCTTGCACTCACTGGGCACCTCATGCGCTCATACATCCAAATGTCTTTCGGATCTTGATAGGTTGTAATGTGCTAAACTTCCTCTACCAATTGGATATTTCACTAGTGGAGGTTTGTTTTATTTACACTTTGAAGCTTAGGATCGGGGGTGTTTATCATGTTGGCCTTAACGAGTTCCCCACTAATCCTATCTTTGGCGAAAGGGTTGGTTTAGTGAAAGGGCCATGGTATGAGACGCCAAGCTCTCTTAGGCTCCCATTTGACCTAAACCAGTCCCTCATGTTTCCAGGTTTGTCTCATCTAGATCGAGATTGTTCTTTTCTAGACCACCCACACTTTGACATGCCCATTTTCTTTGGACTTTGCAGGTAAGCGTAGGCCAGGCCGACTAGTTAGCTGGGTCGAGAAGGCTAATCTGGAGCGTATCAGACGATTGCTAAAGATTAAGGAGGTAGATCGCAATTCACCGCTCCTCTTTTCAGTGAAGAACTTGCGGGAGTTAGGCGTTAGCCCCTTTCGTTACATAGTCCCCGTCATCCCCCGCTCACTGCCAGAAGAGCTCGTCAAAGGGGAACATTTCGTCCTATCGACCTTCTAAAGTGGATCCTGGGTAGCTCCTCATAAGCGGGGTCCATTGAAGAGCCATAGTCATCTTTTTCCGGTCAGTTCAATCACCTTTGGCCGTACATGACTTAGAGCCTGCCCCCCGGTCTGTCAAGAAGAAGAGAAAGATAGAGGCTGCCCAGGCGATGAAAAATAAAAGAAGGGCAATATCATAGCTGTCGATGCAAGGTTAGAGGGCTTTGTGGATTAGGTGGATTCAAATTCTATTGACCCGGTTGAGAAGATGGAGAAAGGTATGTCTTGCCTTTCTGCTAGGTTCGCCACATGGATGAGCAAGCGAGCGGCGAGTGCCCAGGGGAAGACTACCCCCGGCTCTTAAGTATCTGGCGGAAGGAGCCCAAAGCGATCTTTCCCAGATAAAGAGGCTCATAGGAGCCCGGCAATAGTTAATGTGGACTCCCCAGAACGAGCTCCCGATGCTTTGTCGACTTTGGAGGGTGCCTCTCAGGATGCTCTTAAAGAGCCTTGTGCATCGATGGAGAATGGGGTCCCAACTGAGGGGCCTCTTAATGTTGATGGAGTTGTAGGGGAGGCTCCATCAGAAATAGCTATTGGGTCGTCATTCTTGGTCAGGCTTGCAAAATCTAGTCTTTGCAGGCTAAGGATGCCTAACCAACTGGTGCTAGGCTCGTATGTTCTGTTGCAAGAGTGGGATCGTCCTTTGGTGAACACAATGGTTCCTAGTCCAAAAGCTGCTCGGGAAATCATTGGCCAGTTTTCGGCCCGCTGCAAAGAAGTCTTCGGTTGCATACATGAGCAAACTCACCTTGCCATTCTCAGAATTACTGTGGTGGCTCATCTTGAAGTGCCGTCCCTTCCCTCACTATTTGGATAGGAAGTCCTTTCAATGAATGGCCGAAGATGGGATGCTCATCCGCAACCACAACTTTAATGAGTCGATTGAGCTAGTACATTTTGAATTTTAGTACATGAACGTGAGTTTTGTGTCATGATTTTCTTCGAACATCTCCTATTTTACAAGTTGTCATCGCTATTTGGAACATGTCTCGCCAACATAGGGAATTCCATGCCCGACTTTATGCTTTTGCTTATGGCTACAAATGTTGTGTTTAAACACAACATTTGTGGAGACTAACCAAAGGTTCCGGATGGTATGCCCGACTCCTCCGACCCGCTTCCTCTAGAGTTCTTTGCGAACCCAGTGCCCCCCCAGCCCCGGCAGCCACTGAGGTCACGACAATAAAGGTAGATCAGGGCGAAGCGACAAAGGAGCCTAAGAAGAGTGCTTTTGCTGGGAACTAGAGTTGATTTTTTCCTTTCTTTTTCCTCTCTCCCTCATTTTTGTAATTGGCCTGTTGGGCCGCCCAAACATTTATGTAACTACAGATGCTACATGCGTATTTATGAAATACGATTTTATTTTACTTAATTGATCCTTCACAACTCTTTTCCATGAATCTTGAATAGGATAGTTGCTTAGGGGTGTCAAATGTTAGGATAGTCGCACATGGTGATTCATGCCACAGTAGGTGTACTGGAATCAACAAAATTTATAACCCAAATTCCTCCTACTGTCGTAGCAAAGCTACTGTAGTATAATGGCTCTAGGGTCGAACATAGAGATGGGTTTTCTTTGTGAAAATGATTTATAGTTGGCTCAAAAAGGTGAATTTCACTTTGGATTTAGGGTTTTGTAAAAACAGTGGAGGTGAATGTTTAGGCCCAGAAGATAAAGCAGAAATAAAATGAGAAAGAACTCCTTGAAGCATTGGGCTGCGGGTTTGAGGAGTCATACGGTAAATGAGAAGTTCTCGGGTCTTTTCCTCGCGTTAGGGAGGGGATGACCTATAGTCATTCCCATTGGATCTTCATTTGCTTTAAAAAACTAAACCCTATAATTTTCCTTTTCGAAAATGACATTTAATGAGCATAAATGCTCTTTAGACAATGAAACAGAGCCTCGCAAACCTACCCTAATTAACTAATATAGGAACCTTCTTAGGATATCAGTGGATCTAAGCAGTAAGCATCCCTTTGGGCAAAACACTTGAAAATACAATTAAATAAGGTATATTTAAGAAAATTTAAGCCTATTGTGAGACCAGAGACATAAATACCCATAAATGCTTGCATTAAATACAGGAGAATAATCATTTTACCTTAAAACTGGTACCCAGTAGCCCTCCTCTTCAAGGATGGAGTGGTTGTAGCCAACCATCCCTTGAGTTGTCATCCTCAAGGGGTGTTTGGCAGCAGAGAAAGTGGAAGAAAATGAGAGAAAATGGGAGAAAGAGAAGAAAAAGCGAAGAATTGGAACCTTGGCGCCCCAGTTTATTCCTTTGGACAATCTCTCTTTCACAGTCTTATCTGAGTAAACTATATAGCCACCAAGACAAGCAAAATTACCAATCAACAAAAGCAATTAGTTACAAGGACAAAATGGGAAGAAATCAAAGAGGAACAAAGGCCCAGGCTTCAAGCGGGCGGCCAAAACGATGTGGCGAAGTGAGCAGTGTCGCCGGGAGCGTGAGCGTTAGCGAGTAAGAGCGGAATTTTGCAGCCTGCAAAATTTTTATTGTGGTCCTTTTTCTTATGTTTTCTGCTCCTCTTTCCTTCTGGCTTTGATCTGCAATGCTGAGTTTGACTCGAATTCTTCGTGCTTGGATCGACTCAACAATTTTGGCATAAATAGCTTGCAAAAACTACAAAATTAGCCATAAGAATGCGTCGAGTAGAATAGGACATGTGTTTGTCGGGTTAATTACGCTGATTATTACACAAAAGTGCTCAAAACCTGCAATAAACAGGGTTTAAAATAGCACTTTTTGAGCACTAATCACACCCTCAACCTACACATTGCTAGTCCCTTAGCAATGAAAGAAAGAAAGAGAGTATACGAGAATGAGAATCTAAATGATGTTCCGCAAAAAAATTATATTTCAAAAGGTTGTGAATGAGTATTACTAACCCTCAATGAAGTCACTTGAAACCCTTGTAATAACTATCTCAAGAGAATGAATGCATACAAAATTGAGTATCAAAGGCCTCTCCTCTTGGTGAATCAACCGAGACTTCCACAAAACCCTAAGTCATTTGTTTGATCAATTCTCAACAATAAACTACCAAAGCACTCACTGGCCAAACTCATCATAACCTAGCATGCTAACCGTGAATGGATCGGGACCCACTCTTATTCCACAGCTCTTTTTATGTTGTAGGATTGTGCTAGAATCGGCCTCACCAAAGTCCATGCGCGAGGATCTTGATGACTCCCGACCCGATTGGAAGCAGAGAGGCAGAAATTATTTAGATCTTTGACCACTAACTCTTCGAGGTTTAAGCCGGGACTGCAGATGATTTCAAAGGCACTCCAGCACCTACAGCTACGTTAAACTCACCCATCCCACCCATGGCAAGCACTAAATTCGGTGGCTCCTAACTTGATTGGTTTAGGGCACCCGGGCTTTAAAGACTAAGCCGTATACCACCTCCCGAGCAGGTGCTCGGGTTTCAAAGTAACATTGCAATTTTCTTCTTTTTCTTTTCTTTTTCTTTTGTTTTTGGTTTTTTTTTTTTTTGGAAGACACATTGGCCTTCTTTCTCGCAGGTCATAACTGTGCAATTGGTCAACGAAACTAGAATTGGGTTTCTGCAAAGTCTAGGAGGTCGAGGTAGTTTCTTAGCTTATTGAAGAAACCTGATGTGCACAGTGTGTGGTTAGCTAAAGGTGGAAGAAAAAGGGTCGAAAGCAACAAGGGTTCAACTGATCATCCACTCAACCAGGCATGGAACCAATCTAAAATCAATAGAATTGGACAGTGTTTCAATTTTCAAACTGCAAGTTAGGCAAAACACACAAAAAATGGGTGCGAAAATGGGTGCAATTTTTTTTATTGAAAAAGTAAGCAGTATAGTATAACAGCTTCACAAAAAGCAAAACCAGCAAGCCACTGAACATCACAAAATGGGCTTGCTCAAAATAGTAACAAAAACATAAATATATGCCACTTCCTTCGCTAACTCTCCCCCTAACCAAATGTCTCATTGTTCGCAATGGGGCTCGGATTGGAAAGTTAAGGAAGGAAGTGCTACCTCCTTGATGAGATGTACTCGTTTTTGGATAGGATACCCCGCAAGCTTTCTATCGAGACCTTATTCACTCAGTTTGGGCTTCAAATGAGCAAGTTGGAAGAAGAAAAGAGAAAAAAAATGATCAGTTGGAGCATTTTTAAAATTTAGCCATTATAAAAATTTCAAAAGTATTCTTTATGGCTATATTTAGATTCTACACTATCTAAGCTTTCCAACAGTACCAAGAACGCTTAAAACGGAGTTCGGATGAAAAAGTTATGGCCAAAACAAAATGGAGCTGCAAAAATGGAAGGGGCTGCGAAAATTTTTCGCAATCTGTGAAAAATTGGTTGCGAAATTTTTTTTTTTTTTTTATTATATATTTTCAAAGACCAATTTTTTTTTCTCTTTTTTAATATATATATATATAAAGGAATAGTGCAGTGACAAAAACCAAAAACAAAGCAACACTGTACAAGGAACAGTGGAGGCTGCGAATTTCGCGAGAGCAGTGCGAGTTACGAAATTTTACGATGACTCTAGACTGCAAAGTAAACCACAGAAAAAAGTTAAGAAAAATGCGGGAAAAATTAAAAAATAGATTTGAAAACAAAAAATTAACTTAAAATTAAAGAAATTTTTAAAAAGAAAAATTAATAAATCACACAAATAAAACTTAAAGTAAAGAAGCAAATAAAGTCTAACGAGAATTGAGTGGCTTACACATGTTCTTTGACAGAAACCCGCTCCCTAATCAAATAGCTCTTTAGGATTCATAAATTGAGAGGATAAGTCCCTCGATATGCATTGTGGTGGTACCAGCTAGGTTGTGTACGCCCCCTACATTTTAAGCACTCACGCCTTACAGTGGTGCTGGGGGAATCGGTGGTGCTGGAACGATTGGCCCGTCTGAGTTAATTCTTCATCAGCGCTTCATAGTTCTTCATCGATTCCTCACAGTTTGTGAGCAACTGTGCTTTCTTGCACACAGGTGATTATGTCAGGTGAGCTTCATCGATTCACATACGCTCCTCTGGCGGTTATGCTTGTTGCCTAGGTGGAAAATATTAAGCTCCAAAGTCATATTGCCAAAGGTAAGCTGCATGAATCCATTCCGGCAATTGATTATGGCATTGGATGTGGCCAAAAATGGCCTCCCAAGTACGATGGGCACTTGGTTAGTGCCCTCGCCGCAGCTCCAATATTTGAGAACTACGAGTCACGGATAATAAAATTTGTCTACCTTCGCCAAAACATCCTCAACTATACCTTTAGGAATTTTTCATGATCGATCAGCTAAGGATAGAGTGATGTTGGTAGGCTTTAGCTCCCCTAAACCTAACTGCTTGTACATTGAGTATGGCAGTAGGTTGACACTGGCTCCCAAATCCAGCAGTGCCTTATCTATGCAAGTCCCTCCAATGTTGACTGAAATGGTGGGGGACCCTGGATCTTTGTATTTCACCGGGGTCTTGCATTGAATGATGGAGCGCGCACTCTGTTAGGAGAGCCTCTTATCGGCATTCAACCCTCCTCTTCAGCTGTACACGGGTCTTTTAAAGTCGACATAGGTTAGGACTTGTTTAATCATGTTAAGCAGTAGGATGTTGACCTTCACCTACCTTAGCACTTCCAAAATTCAACCTGCTTGAAGGCCTTCTTTTTGCCTTTTAGAGCTTGAGGAAATGGAGGAGGCATGCTTTTCTTCATAGAATCTTCTTTAATAATTATTTGATTTGACTCCATTTCCTTTTCCTGGTTGGCCTTCTCAATAGGTTTGGACACTGGCTGCTCAATTTCTTTACCACTCCTCAAAGTGATAGGCCTTTGCCCCGTCCATTTTGGGGCAGGTTCACTGGAATAGCTCAATTCATGCACTCACTAAGATTGGGTTATGTAAGAAGGGAATCTCCCTCGAGTCTGTACCTCCGGCAAATTGGTAATCCCAGTTGATGGAATCGTAGATTATCTATTTTGATTGAGATCACTGAGCCCATCTATCTTTTTTGTTAAGAGTGCTTTCCATAGTATCGGTCTCTGGGCCAATTGCATTAGGATTCCTTTTGCTCTTCCCGCAGACTCACCTACGACGCCACTCGAATTTACAATAGCTTGCTCGACGGGAGATATAAGGAGTTGATGGTGGGTGTGGTTGAATGAGGAACCACTACGGTATGATGCACCAAGGGGGGACATGAGCTGGAGGGTCTGGCTTCCAAGAGAGATTGGGATGATGATTTCTCCAGTTGGGGTTGTATGTATTGTTATATGGGGCATTGGGTGGTGGTTGCTTTGACCAACAAAATTTGCCTGATCAGAAAACATCTCTCTTCCCCATGGAATGGTAGGACCTTTGCTCTCCCACATGCTCGAGTTGATTGTGAGGATGGAAGCAAGCAGCTCTGTAGAGGACTTCAGTCTTGCCTGGACCTCATGTAGTCTTTTTCCTTTCAGTTCTTCCACCCTCCTAGTAAAGGTGGATACGCTTTTGCCTTGATTCCATGTCTTGCAGGGTGAGTACATGCCCCTTGAGCCCGGATGCGAGGCCTCATTCTTTGTGCTTCCACAGAGTTAGGCTCATCCATGCCTTAGAGGTCTCTGGCTCACATGCTTCAGAAAATCCATGGCTTCTTCGATTTTTACTCGGATCCCCTCGCATGGTTTCTAGCAATTTGCTTCATAGCAGGGGACATCCCATCATAAAAGTGATTCACCAGCATCCATGTATCAAAGCCATGGTGAGGACAAGCATTGATGGTCTCCATATACACTATAAGAAAAAATGCAATTCTTGACATATATTATCTTAACTTATGACAATATATGTCAATATTGTGTATTTAAATTAGCAAGTATGACATATCTGACTTCTTGAAGCAATAATGACATACATAAAGTTGTTGTGTTGGATTCCATGATTTGGGATGATGGAACCTTGACAAAAATGTATAAGTCACCATTAGTTAATATTTATATATGTCAAGATGCATTGAAAAAATAATAACACATGAATTTACTAAATATTTATGTGATTTATAATTATAACATTTATAAAAAAATTTTACAAGTCGATATCTAGTTAATATGTTCATATGTGAATTTAGCAAGCTATTGTTTTTAAAGTCTATAAAGATTGAGTTTAGTATATATTGAAAATTTTCATTTTCATTTTTTTTTTTTCAACACTCGCCCTTGAAAATTTTGTGAATAGGAGGTTAATTAATTGTTTATGAAAGCTTATTGGATTATATATTAATCATTTATATTAATGTTAATATCACTTAAGGTTTATTAAAAGAATATAATATCAACATGAATTGAGGTTTTATTAAAAGGATATATTGTTTCACCTTTTTAAGAGTTCTATTTACTTTAATTTTATTACTCCCCGAAAATATCTTTATAATATTTAAAAAAACATTGGTTAAAAAAGTGTACTTTATTACAAATAATTTTAGTGCTTCTTACGATTAGGCATACACATGATTAATATTTGGGAAAAAATGTTACTGAATTATAGTGAAATTGATTATCTTCAAAAAGCAATGTTTTAAAACCGGGCGGTCCGACCGATCGACCGGTGAACTTTCTGTCCCGGTCCCCCTTAGAACCGCTTGCTTACGAGCTAGGAATCAATAGCCTAAACGACGAGTTGAACCATCCGAATGTCCTTTCCGGCAGGCGGTTTGTTGTTAGAATAGGGCGGTCTAAGGCTCATCTGCTAGGTCACTAAATTGGGCCCAATCCACTTTATGTCATAATAAGCCCAAGCTTCAAATACTAAATCCACTATTATTTTGAGTTGGGCTCATTGGATCCAATTTATGCATCCATATAAATTAATGGATTTGTTTATAAAGACCTTGGTTTTTGTAGCCAACCGATGTGGTTGCTATTAGTGTAACAAAATGAAGAAAAATCTACATTCAAGGGGTTTTGAACTCCAGACCTTGAACTAGGGAAAACATGGAGGTTCTACTAGGCAACAATGACTAATGTTAGATAAATTGAAAATATTATATATATATATATATATATATATATATATATATATATATATATATATATATATACTATATATATATATATATATATATATATATATATATATTAGATTAGAATAAAATAATTAATTTTAATTCTTTTAGATATAATTAAGTTTAAACATTGATATTCTATTTACATAAAATTTAAAATATTATTATAATTACATATATTTAATAATATCAAGTAGTAAAGATAAATATTTCAAAAGTAACAAAGATAAATATTATATGATTTTAATTTATTTGCATATATATATATATATATATATATATATATATATATATATATATATATATATATATATATTAATATTAATAATATATTTATTAAATCCATAGGTTCAGCTGGTCAGACCAGTGAAGCAGTGACAGTCAACTTTTACGGATTCGATCCACCGGTCCGAATTTTAAAACATTGCAAAAAAGACCGTAAAAATACTTTATTTATTTTGCTTTTATTAAAATTTAATAATTTCTTTATAAAAAATCATTTTTAATAAAATAATATTAATAGAACTATTGTCATTTAAAATTACTAAAATAACTAAAAGAGCATTTTCACCTTTACTTAATTTATATGATTAAATATTAAATCAGTTAAATGCATGTTCACATGATATTTTATATATATATATATATATATATATATATATATATATATATATATATATATATATATATATATATATATATATCTCTCTCTCTCTCTCTATATATATATATCTCTCTCTCTCTTTCCAAAGGGCTTTAATTTCTATTTTTAACATGGAATTGAATTTAAATAATTATAAGATCATTTTTAAAAACGAAAAAAATACAAAAATATTCAGCTTTGTACACATCTATATATTGGTAGGATGAGCCTCTGTGACCTTTAAGATGATCAAGATATTCTACAACTTTACTTCAGGCTGCCCTTATAATGAATAATGATTGTTCACAGGAAAGCCATTCCTGTACAAAAATAAATTGTCATTCATTGAATGATGTGAGGCCCTTATAATAAATAGTGGTTGTTAGGAAAGCCATAAGGAACCCATCTTCCCTCTTGATTCGAATAAGTCAAATTTTATTGATCATAGGCTAAGCGTACGGAAAGATGATACTCACGGTCATAGGGCAAAGCGATCTAAAATAGGACCCACTTCATGATGAAAGCGCAGATTTTTGATGATATGGTAAGGGTATCCATGCTTTTCAATTATGATTTGTTGAGTGTTATTAGTATAGAGGATAGGAAATCCTTGATTTCTTAAAAACATACCTTTATAACTTATTAAACTAACAGTGTGTAGAGAATCCGGCCGGTCATGAAGTATATGATTTTCATAAAAACATGGCCATAGAAAATTAGGTCCCTCCAACATACGAGTCTATTGACGGTGGTAGAGCTTTTATATGAGCCTTTTTTTTTTTTTTTTTGGATAAGTGAACAAAAACTCTAACTAAAAGGAGCCTGACATATATACATCTGGGTATACAAAGAGACACAAAATAAGAAACAACAACTCCCCAACTGCATGTGGTTATGGTGATCTCTTGGCCTTGTCCAATGGCATCCAACTGTACGTGGCCTTCAAAACATAGGGGCTCATCATATAAAATTGCACTTGAACAGCTTCAGCAAATTCCCAACTTGCTTCAGACCACTCCCATGTTTACGAGACATGACCCAGCGAGATTGAGTGACCAATTTGGTCCCAAGGTGGCAGGCTTTCTTTTGTAAGTTGGAGTTCCCCTTTGAAGCTGTGAACAATGATGATTACTCGTGTAGGTAGCAGTATGTAACTTACTTGTCATGGATTATAGGTCCTATAATACTTTCGAACTTGTTGCTCTTAGCGCACGGGAAGGTAAACCCCATCCCATGTAGTTTTATACCGGTACGTGGAAGGATGGTGCAGAAGCTTAAAGCTGTTCTCAACAAAATCCTAGTCTGGCGAATTTGGTTCTCCGAAGACCATGTTGTTAAGCGGCGTCGATTCCGTGGTAGGGTAGGGGGGGACTCATGCTAGGTCACACCCTTGTTTCTAGTAAAGAAGAAAATGAAAATTGAAAATTCAAGCTCTTGTTTGCAATTTTCATATGTTTTACTTGATGGATGAATCATTGTATTATCACCCAAAGATTGAAGTAAAGAATAAATACTCACTTCTCTATGGTCTCTTGACCCATTTTCCCCATTATTACACTGTCAACAATTTTTCTCAATTATTTATATGCATTATGAGACATCTCTAACAGGCCTCGTTTTAATATATGACCCATACCAATGAGAACCTCTTAGAAGGAAGCCCTATTAGTTTCAATTAGGCCTCAATAAAATTGGAGCATTATCCAATGAGATGCAATTTGAAGTGAGTGACCCCATTTTTTTTTTCATCCCACTAAAAAATTTAAAATATGGATTCTTAAACCTCTCTTTGTTCTATTATATTTAGAATTTTAAGGTTTAATGGATCTTTAATCATCAAGAAAGTGTTCTCTCAAACTTGAAAACTTCCCTTCCACTGCGAGTACAAATTAAATCTAGGCCATTCGATAAAGTATAAATAATAAGATCAAACCACCAAAAATTAAACAACTAAATCTGAATAAATGAAGCTAAAGAACAAGATACATAACAACATATACAAAGTAATGAGACCTAAACGTACCGAGTTGTACCCGGTTGGAAGTCGATTGGGAAAGTGCTCCTTTGATCCTCTATTGTAGAGAAATCAAGGTTTTAGATGTCATAAAGTATGGGAATGCAGGATGGCCCGCAATCACGTGCTTATCCAGCACCTGCAAAGGCGCTTTCGTCCACTTGTACCAAAGATGGCCATGATGCCCATGCAGAAGATTCACATGAATTTAGGTTTAGGCATGGGTGAAGTATGATGATACACAAGAGGATCTTCAACTTCCAAGGGTTGTTCCATGGGGTCTCGGATAGTGCTTCAATAGCCAGCAAGGGCACACGTAAGTGCTCCTTCAACAATCGTGACAAGAATTCTCATCTGAAACCATTGCAATGACTTTTCACTAATGCATCGATATGATGGGTAGTCCACATTCCTCAATGCCCCTGATAACATCGACCAACTATATCAAAAACAATAAGCCCAAGGTCTTTTGACAAATTTAAAGCACCTCTTATGGTACTCGGCCAGATTGAAAAATCAAGTTCGAGGAGGCATCGAGCATGCTTCTTAAGTATCGAGGATTCAAGGAGTGAATTATACATCATTTATTCCCCAGCGGAACCAAAGAGACTAAAACATAGAAAGCATGCAAATAGCAGTTGACTAAATAATCTTATGGCCTTGCTGTTCACACACCAACCAACAAGCCACACCCGAATCGACATAAAAGAAAAAAAGTGATGTGGAGTTGAAATGGGCGGGACCATCATAGCCCGTACACAGAAGCCTCATTTTCTGGACTCTTGATTCTTTCTCCCAGACTTTGCTTTCCTCTATTCCGCTCCACTTCTCTTGCTCTCTCTCACAACCTGCCCCCTCTCTTTAAACTCCCACAGCCCCCCTGTTAACTCTCTCCCCCTTCTTTCTAAAAAAGGCTCTCCCTTCCTGGCTAACTTTTACACAGCCCCTGAAGTCTTTGTTGTCACCACAATTGTCAACGATTTCATTCTTGATAACTGCTGATAAAGCCAATGAAGTATTGTTGAAATCTTTGTTGCCATTAAAGTAGTTCCTTTCTTTGTCACCCCAATGGCGGTAGAAGTCCGTCCTTATAAATCATTTTCTCTTTGATTATCATTGTCGTTGGCGGTGGTGGTGGTGGCGATGTCATTGCGGTGTTGGTATTATTGGAAGGGGGACATGGGTTGAAGACTTAGAGGGGGCTCTTGATGTGAGATTGGTTTTCGAATTCTCAGACTCCATACCTGAATTGAAGGTAGGTCTTGCAACACGAGAAGCAATTGCAGGAGCTTCCACGGGGCTTTCTTGAGCCGCATGTGTCTGGTGCATGTGCAGCTCACGAGTACTTGATCGGGAACCACATCCTTCTTGCCTCCATTTCTTCCCATCAGTTCTCCTACACCTTCCTAGTTCAGGATCCATGACGTTCCTATAGTCAAATCCCTGAGGACTGAAACCTATAACTGATACAAAAGGGAAGGCAAATCAAATTTCTCACCAATTCAAACTAGAATCATAAATCTGTTAATGAAAATAAATAATCTCAAATTACAAAACCTACAAACGTAATATGATCCAAGCAGGAATATTAAAAAAATCGGGGTAACAAAGTAAACTCATCAAACCCAGTCATGAACATAAACCCATTTTCAAAATACAAAACTAGAGCAGTTGTTTTCAAAACGAGTACACGAGAAACATGCACAAATAAAAATAAGTGTAGTATAAACCGTCTGAAATTTCAAGTTCAATTAACACAACATCATGTCAAAACATAAAGTTAGGTATCATGGCTACCGAAGGTAAATTCGGAAAAAAAAATTCTTACTCCAATCTAATGAACATGAAAAACATATCACTTTTCAAAGCCTAAACAACAAAGGTTCTAAGTTCTAACCAGCTACAATCATTTTTAGAAAGGAAATGATCAGAAGACTTACAGAACACCGCAAATTTGACTTACAACTTAGGTGTGCTTACCGATCCGTTAGTGGACCCCGAAAAGAGCCTTACACTCTTCCAAATTGAAAGAACAAGATGAACGGGAATAGGGAGGCCAACTACCATATACTTCAAAATAAGAGATTACTGCTCAAGCTCACGCAACTATGCAGGCGTGAGCCTAGACTTCCCATGCTCGATGATCACGGTGCTCTAGCTCTGCCTAGACCCACCACCAATCCCAAGACCAAGCTTAATCGATGGTGTAGCGAGTGTCTGACTCTTCCTGCCAAACCGCGAAAAGAGCAAAAATCAAATCAAACAAACGAATATCCACAAACAAAATCAAGACCCACGAGGAGAGCCCAAAGAGAGAGAGACCCGAGTCCCTAGAAGCAATACACCGAAGTCAGCCCCTACGTAAAAAAACTTCATTTGCTGTCATATCTTCCTCAACAAACCTTTTTATATCCCCCAAAATGTCAATCTTGTGGCTGCCCAGCAAACCTCCACCAACGATTGTCTCTCTCTCTCTTTCCCTTTGAATCTCTGTAGGAAGCCCTCACCCTCTAAGACAATGGGTGTGAGGGGTATGCGAATAAGCAGGCAAAGTGGGTTGTGGACAGTAAAAAGAGATGAAGTGACGGAGGAGTATGGGTTTTGATGATAGTGAAAAGGAGAGGTATAAGTGACGGCTAAGCAAGCAAAGGATTAACTGACAAAATCCAGCTTATTAAGTTTTTTTTCTTAAATAAGTAAATAAATAGTAGTTATGACAATAATAATAATTTTAATTTAATTTCTCAGTATCTCTAACATAAATCTTACTTTCTAAATTTTACTACAAAATTTTTTTCCTCAATTTTATATAAAAAAAAAATAGTTTCTTTAAATTCTGGAAAAAAAAAAATCTACCTAAATCCATTTTCTTTCATTCCTAAAAAAATCCAGAAAATATTTTCTTTACAAATTTCTAAAATCGTCTTCTTTAACTTTTAAAAATGCAGAAATGTTTCTTTAATTTCTAAAAACAAATCATCTTTTTCTAATTTTAAATTTTAAAATTATTTTCTTCAATTCCAAAAGTTTCAAATTATTTTCCTTATATCAAAAATTAACTAAAATTCAAATTTTCAAAAATAACTTTCGATAATTTCCCGAATCAAGTATTCTTTTCAAATATTTAAATTTCACGTTCATTCTTCTCCAAAGTGACGATGCTTATTTTTATGAGCACCAAATCATATTTTCGTTTTAAAATTACCTTTATCGACTTGATTTCAAAAATTCCAAAAAAGCACAGGTTCTTTCACATGAATTCCAATAAATACAGAGCATATGGAGTTGACTCACGTGCTAAATAAACGGCCCATGGTGAGGGGCCTGACATCTAAAGTATCCATTCATTAAATAATTTGGCTCTTTGTTTATAATTTGGTTTTATATTTTAATCGTGTCCTAAACCTTAGCAAATAATCAATCCAAAGAAACATCTACCATATTGATTAGCAACTTGTCCTACATCACTGGCTTGCACAACTCTATTTGACGGGCGGTTTCAGATTTGGGGCTGATTGGATTGGCTGGAGTGATAACAACACGAAAGAGAGAAACTAGTAGTGCCTTTTGGAGAACCGGGATCTGAATGAGATTGGAAGAGTATAAGCGTATCCTTTGGAGAACCCGATCATTGTTTGGAGGTAGGCAGCCAAGGTTTTGGAGCGGAGAGCCAAGTTGGAATACAAGAGGCGGTGGCCGGTGGTTGCATTGATGGACTCGACGGTGGGACAACCCCAGACATATCTTGAGCGAAATAGAAACCCTTTGGGAATAAGGGGAGAAGAAGGGCAAGGCGATTATGTCGGATTGCTGGAGATTTGAAAGGAAAAAACAGGATCCTCCTTTTTTCTCATCTAGTGGTGCCAATGATTGTGTTACGGAGAAACACCTCTAGAGAAGGGGAAGATAAAGGGTAACTAAGGAGATTAGGGCTAAATTCGAAGATCTGAGGAAAAAAATGTCTGTTTACCTACAAACCTTTAAAATACTATTTAAACCATTATCTTTAATAAAATTATTTACGTATAAAAAAATCTTCATATGTGCATGTTAACCTTTAAAAAAATAAATAAAAAACTTTAGTCAAACCAGGTACTACACGCAGGAGGTGGGGTCCAAGATTTTGATTCAAGGGGAGCAAAAGTTAATGCTGAATTTAAGTGAGAGCAATGTTCGAGTCTTTTTATTTACAAAACATAAAATTTTGATAAAAAATATTTCAATAAAGGTACATGCAATTACATGGGAAGGGACATCCTATACCATCCCTAGACACATCTCATTCACCTATTCAATATGACAATGCATCTATCATTGAGTTTTGTGCCAAAAAAGTTCTACTTGAAAAAAAAAATGAATAGATTTCTTTGAAAAATATTATTAAATGAGTCTTCTTTTCTTATAACTAGATTTTCCGTCTGAGCCGTATTTACTGAATACAGTTTTAAGGTAAATTTAAAACCACATTTACAAATATGTTTTTAGGAGTAAAATTTTAAAATCACAATTAGCAGTGAATATAGTTTTAAAATAAAATTTTAAAACCACACTTATCAATTTGCGAATTTAAGGTAAATATGGTTTAAAGTAAATTTTTAAAAAAAACCACAATTGGTAGATACTTTTAAAATTTATCTTAAGCCAGTATTCACCATTGCAATTTTGAAAATTTACTCTAAAATGCTTGTTGTGAATATAGTTTTAAAATTTACCTTAGAGAAAGAAAGAGAAAGAAAGAAAGAGAAGAGAGAAAAGAGAAGAGAAGAAGAAAGAACGCATTTATCAATTACAATTTTACAAGTGGATGACTACTTGTACGGACGAAAGACTATATTGATAAATATTTTCAAAACCAATCTATTCATGTGTTTTTATAAAATAAACCTTTTGACTTTAAGCTCTTATCAACTCTCACAAAAATAAATCCATTACCAAGACCACTTTTAATTCCATCTGATTACCTACACCCAAAACTTTATTAGTGACCCACCGTAAGCTACCTCATGTTTATAGCTAGTGCATTGATGCTTACAAATATTAATAACTTATTTGTGAAGATCACTTTTGCTAATGCTAATATTATTTTTAATAGTTTTCTTTTTCACCAATAAGACTTAACTCAAGTGATTAATGGTTTCAAATTTGGTATAAAAGGGAAGGAGTTAGAGGTTTGAGTCCTAATAAAAACTAATTTTGAAAAAAAATAGAAATTACTATGATGTATTTAACAAGAAAATAAATTTTCTTTCAAAAAAATATGTATAAAAAAAATAGTCTTTCTTTTAAAAGTTTTAACATTTTTATAATCTTCCAAATTCATTAATTAAATTATTGAATTTAAATTTACCATTGTTCTAACCTTCTTGTATGTTTACTTAAAAATGAAAATTATTTTTCTTATTTATCTTAAACCATTTTAAGATAACAATGAGAACATTGAAAGAAAATGAATAAGTCATCTTCTTCTCCAAAGTAGCGAAAAGCAGGCGTGAGTGAAAAGTGATTGGTTTCGGAGAGAGAAAAGTGACTTACTCTCTGGAACCTTCCAGCGTTCGGACCGTCGGTTCGTTCAATGGAGTTGATGGAAACAAATGCTAGTACTCTATCTCTCTAAATGTTATGATATTTAGTTATTTGTTCTTTAAATGGCTGTTAGGTGCAATTATATGGTTAGTTGGTGACTATCATGGCCTATTCTTTAATTTATTTTAGTTCCTTTATAGCATCTTTTATTGTGTTAAGCTGATTTACAAGAATCCAATATTTGAAGGAAAAACGTGTATGACTTTCCACGTTTATAACTATTATGATTTAATTACTTGATTTCATCATGCAGGCATGGGAGATAGTTATCCATACCATATATAGTAATGCTGAAAATGTAGCCCTAATTTAGTAGTAAGGTTTCCATAATGTTATTTAATTTTTATGGATAATAATGATGATGGTGATGATGATGATGATAGTGATGAAGTAGGTAATATTAACAATAAAAGGGTGGAAGATATTAATATCGAGGCATGTTGATGGATAACTATCTTCATTATATAAAATCAATAAGAAAATCATAATACTATATTGAGAAAAATTTTACAATTTAATAAGTTATAGAAAAATATTTATTCATATAGAAATATCTCCAGTTTATGAATACTTGTGTATTTGCTAAAATACTTTTCTTTAGACCATTTTGAGAATTAAAGAATTAAGCTAGTAGTGACAAAGAAGAATTCAAATATTGATAGAAATTGATTTAATTTATATTACTAGACAATTGCCCCATCAGTCTCAAAGTCTATCAAAGCTTAATGCATTAAAACTATTTAGTATGAGCATTGAAAACACCACCGCTCGAGAGAACAACACCCGATCATCCTCGCCAAATCCCGTCAATGACATTGAGAAGAACACCACCTACTATGATGATTGCATTTTTTACACATAACCATAAAACTCATAACTTAGAACAACACCATTTAACTCATGTTTTAGTCTATTGAAGAGTCCACACGCATGCATTTGTTTCTACCTTCATCTCTACCCACTTGGTCATCAATTTTCCAAACAATCTTTTCCACCATGAATCATCTCCTTCTCCAACTTTACTGTGTTGGTACAAATTATGGGTTGATAATAACCTTCTTGTTTCCTTGTAATATACGATTAGAAAATGATCGTTCAAGCACAAAGGGTCAACGGATAAAAGCGAGTAAAGAAATATTCCACCCTATGTTTTCTTTGTCGGTACCCATCTTAGGATTTGCGATCAGAAATGAACTAAAGCGATCAACCCACTAAAATGGGTAACAAAAACCCCAGGTTGTGTTCTTGATGCTTCAACTTTATGTGGGGTTTTGGATTCTCAAAGATCTTAAGTGAGGTTATCAATCCATCTTTGCCATGCGAGAAAATGGTAGAGTATGATTTCTTAACTTGTTTATGTTTAGGGATCATCCAGTTCGATTGAGTTTTTACATTTTCTCTTTTCTCTCCTCTCTTTCATATTTATTATATATAGGTATATTTTTTTGGAATTAAGTTGCAAGAGAGATAGATAGTAAGAGATTGAATGTCGGGAAGATGAAGAGGAGTAGAAGCAGTAGAAGAGATTGGTAGTGTTCTGACGGATATTACGGACTACCATAGCACTACTGTAGCCTTGAAGGGTTGATCTCTCGAGCGTTTTTAGATGAAGAGGCAACTCCTGGTCTTCTTCTGTTGAGACAACAGTGTATGCTCTGCCTCCCCCATTCAACTCTCCATTTAGGTCTAGCTTGCTTATATATGAATGTTTTCATGTCAGGTTTTTTTTTAGATATGCCTGTGCAGATTTCAAAGTACCTCATTTATGCTATGTATTTGGAAAATTCAGGATGTTACTTTTCTTATTTTAGTTGTTATTACAGGAAAATGTAGATTAGGAAAAAACAATGCATGCCTTTTCCTTTGTTTTTGTAAAATTTGAGAAGCTTGATGATCATTAGATATGGGTAAGAATAACATCCATCTTGATAATTGTTATTTATAAGACTCTACTATGTTTTTAATGGTATTAAACAAGGCACACTAAAGGAAACGAGAATGAAATATCTACAAATAGTATTCCCTCAATTTATAATGAAATGACCCTAAGGTACATATCGGTAGAACTTTGAAGAGTATGTGCCAAGATGATAAAATGATAGGTTTACAACAACTTTAATACTTAAAATTAAAATAAGTAATAAGTGTATCAACTAAAAAATAATTTAACTTAAAGTCAATTGAAGTTATTAAGTAATAAGTATTAAATTTTACCAAATACCTATTAAGTATGTTTGATCAAATAATTTAATATCACATTTAAAGTTAAAAATAATTTTAAGTAGTAAGTCAAAATAGTTAACTTGTTCTTAATTTCAAATGTCTCTTTGCTTCATTTCCCATATTTAATGAAAGTATATTTACAGTATAACTTTACATTTACAACTTATATTTTATAGTAAATAATTTTATAAATATCAATTAAAATTTAAAATAGTATGTCAATTTAATTATTTATAATAAATTTTAAGTCAATTTACTTTAACAACCTTAATACTTAAAGAAAAAATTAATGAATAAATTTTAAGTCAATAACTTACTAGTAACAATTTAACTAATAGTTAACTAAATTTATTAAGTAATAAGAATTAAGTTTTAACAATCCCCCTCTTAAATTCCTTCTTAATAAAACATTATTAACTTTTACTATTTTTGAATTGTTATATTCATTCTTAACAAATACATTTTCATGAACATGTTAATATCAAATTTTTATAATATATAAACTAATATCATTTTTTTTTATAAAAATAGATATTATATATCATTTTATTATCATATTAGTATTTCAAATTTTATTTTTTAAAAATGATTCAAATTAAAGTTTCTTGATATTATATAAAGCCTATACTTCAACGGTTGTAGACCCCAAATTTCGGCTCTAATTATTTTTTTCATTTATTTTATTTTACTTTATTTTGATTTATCAGATTATGATTTTATTTGATTAGATTTTTTCCTTTGATTATTATTATCATTATTTATTTTATTTATTTAAATTTTATTTATCATTTATCTTTTAGGAAAGTGGGGATCCTTTTCCTTTAGGGCGTTTAGGGTTAGGTTTGGAAGTCCCTATATATATAGGCAATGTTTTAAAAGCGGGACCGTGATTGAGCCCAGGAAAATTCTGGAGTTCACGGTTCCCTGAGTCGGGCCAAACGGTCGAACCCAGCCCGGTTGAACGATGAGCATCATAAATATATAATTTATATTTTTAAAATATAAGAATTATTTTAAATATATATATTTTAATATTTATAATGCTATTTATTTATTTTTTATATAGTCGTATCAATATTTTAACTTTCATTGAAAAAGAAATTTCAAATACTATAAAGGAGAATTTATTGAAAATTTAAATCTTTATTAGTAAAATTTTAAATTTTCTTTTAAAGCTTTATAATTTAAGTATTTTAAAGTACCAGGAAACATAAAATTTATTGAAAATGAAAAATAATATTTACATTTATATTGTAATAATTTTAGAAATGAATATTATAAATTTGTTTACTTGACATTCACGAAACTCAAGGTGGCAACGTGGTTTAAGAACCTACCTATTGAAATTTAGGACCTAGGTTTGAATCTTGCAAGTTGGAATTTTTTCTTTTATTCTTCAAACCCCCTTAATCTTGTCCCACATCGGATAGAGATAAAGAATTGAGGGTCTTTATATACCCTTACCATTCTCATAAGTGTACAATGAGGTTTTAGGCTATAGGTTAGAGTTGGGTTGTTAATTAAAAGTTTTATTTAAATGTATAATGGGTTGGGTCTTTAAATGTTTAATGGGTTGAGTTGGGTTGGACCGTTCGGTTCGAGCGGCCCACTAGTCCAACCGCCGGTTCCTAAGCGGTTCTTAATGGGTGAATGGCACTCTCCGGCCCGATGGGTGGCGGACCGGAAAACCTTCGTCAGCCGAGTTCACGACCCGGCCCGGTCACAGTCTGGGTTTAAAACATTGTATATGAGAGAGATGACAGACGAAATAGAGGAGAGAAGAGAAATAGAGAGAAAAAGTTAGAAAGGAGGACGACTATAAAGAGAAATTTGGGGAGGAAAGAGGTATGATTTAGGAACTCACGAGTTTGCTCGGGCATGAATGAATTTTTTATGGAGACTAGGCATATGGGATGATGCTCTGATTAGGTTGGTAAAATATTCTTCTTGCAATGTGTTTTTCTACGTATACTTTAGTTGGATTTCATGAGATTGTTGCTTGATTTTTGGTTTTAATTATTAAATTTTAAATAGATTTTGTCAATTTTCATTCTCGGTTTCGGTACTTCATGTCTAATCATATTTCATTCTCTCATTTGCTTGCTCATTCGACACGACAGTGATTACCGTGCCCACGGTAGGCTAGCTAAAATCAACAAAAATTATATACACCTAAGTTCTACCTCTTGCCGTAGTCGAAGCTCTTTGCCGATATAGTGGTCCCAAGGTCACACACGGGGATGGGTTTTCATCCCCAAAATGGTTTGCATCGGTGCATGAAGGTAAGGCTTTCTATTTGGACTCTTTGGAATTGTGTTTCAAGCGGTGGGAATGGTTTGGAAGCGAGGTATAAGTAAGTAAAGGTGAAAAAGTTAACTTTGAAGATTTGGAGTCGCTATTGGCAAGTTAGGAGGCGAAACGAGTGTCCTCGGGTTTTATCCTCGTTATGACGTACGACCTATAGTCTATGGCATAACCGGATATATTAACTAGCAAACCTCACCCACGTGAAGCAACTCCTATTTGAGTCAATACGAGGTAGCATCAGTTATGGCCCCTTTTAAAACCTAACATTAAATTATCATTTCGGAGGCTACGTAAGAGACTATCTAAAGAACAATAGTGCATCTCTGCAACATTACCTTTGTATCTAAAGCATGGAAGTATGGCCAAAATAATATGATAAATGTTATTTAACCCTAATTTGAAGAACCTAACATGTAAATATTATCTCAGAGGGCACAAGTAAAGCACCATCTAAAGAATCCACCAGTACTTCTCTCACAGCTGAATATGTATGATCCTAGAGCATGGAGAGTATTGGCCAAATCGATAACATTCAATGTTATGCAACCATGTTTGAAATATAAGGGCCATAAATACACTACCTGTGGCTTTTAGTACAAAGGACAACATGCATATGCCCCACCACGAAGCTAACTTCTTCCTCTTCAAAGGAACAGCCAAGCATCTCTTGAGTTGTCATCCTCGAGAAGAGGTGTTTGCGTAGAAAGGGAGAGAAAGAAGAGAGAAGAGAGAAAGAAATAAAAGCAAAACCTAAAATAAAGACTTTATGTAGAAAAATAAAAACACAAAATTATTCTCTCTGAGTGTTCCAAAAATTTACTTAGGTTACAAAACAAGGGGCTTACTATGGAGCCTCCTCGAGGTATCAAATACCAAAAACCACTATAAAGTGGCTAAGTTATAGGACGAATTAAGTAATACACCAAGTTTGGAGTCGAGTTGGCATTAATTACAAAACATGTGAGGCATTAAATTTCGCTAGAAGTGAAGAATTTGCTAGCTAAGCGAAATCCTGAAATAATAGCGAAAATGAAATTTAGCTAGAGCCGAATAATTCGCTAGCTAAATTCCCAGCTAACTGTGAAATTTTCGTGAGTAGCAAAATAGAATTTTTAAGCTAAGAATGGTGCCTAGCGAAACTGGGAATTGGTCTAGCGAAATTTGGGATTTAAGCTAAGGTTACGAAATTTTCGCTAAGGTTCTTGAAATTTTCGCAATCCTAAGCGAAAATTTTAACAACTCTAGCGAAAATTCGGCTTTGTTGATCACTTCCTTTGCTTTTCATCACGCCTTAAAGCGCATCAATTTTCTTCACTTTGCCTTGGTTTTCTCATTGATTCTAGGGCTGGTTGATGGCTGAGACTTGAATTCCAACTTCATGATTCATCCTTTGTATTGATTGAACTCGAGAGTGCCTGAATACCTCTGGAACAACGAAAATACCCTGCAAGTAGCATATTGTTACTAAGAAGACTAGAACACTTCAATTGGTATAAATGACATGATTAATGCGCAAAAGCACTCAAAACCTATCTAATATAAGTTCAAATTGCACTTTTAGTATTAATCATGGTCCCAAGTTTTATTTTTCATTATTTTATATATATTCATTTTGCTCTTAACATTCATCATTATTTGCTTTTTAATATTCATCATTGTTTGTTGTTAACTCATGCATATGGCTCTCCTTCATCACTCTCTTTATCACGATATATTTACTTTCCTCTTTCCTTAGTCACATTCCCTCCTCACATGTATATTTGCTTTCCATGTATATATTTTTTAAACATATTTAATGCATATAAATTTTGTTTCTTTCATTTCCTTGATTTTCCAATTATCATCACACCACACTCATGTTACACTTTCTTAAAATTGTATGATTGTTGGTACATAAAAACAAATACCCCACCTACCAACTACCAAGTTGTGTATCTTGTGGCTTCTAAGCAATTAACTAACCAGTATGTCAACTCATTTTTTTTAATGTTTTATCTTGATCGACTTTATTATTATTTTAGTTTTATTATTGTTATTATCTTTACTATTATTCTATGCCCAATTCCCGGGGTTGGGATACCCGTCAGCCAGCGGAAGCACTCGTGAATGTCGGGTGACCAGAGCATTTCTCACGAAAATGGGCAGAGTCTCCCTTTGTATGGGGGCTCTACTGAATACAACACACATATAAAACCTGTCCCCAAACAATCCAATATAATAGTCTATGATTAAAACAGTCACTTGGGCTCATAAACCAATACTCATCACAATATCTATATCCAACTATATCCATCAGTTTCAAGTTGAGTACTCTTATAACACATATATTAAAATTAGAGAATTATAATACATGTCATGCATCATAACCTTGAAAGCCCGCAATCGGCTTTCTTCTAAAGCTCAATCTCTAGGATGAGTCATCTCCTCCCTGCTCCACCATGCACAGCAAATAATATCCCTCGACAGGTGAGCTAATGCTCGATAGTGGAATCACCTAAGTGGGCTACTCTCCGCTAAGTGCATGTCACGATGCTCCCGAAATAAACACATTCAAGCCGTGCATGATCCTGCTTGAATGTCTAACTTATCAACTCACCCACGAGAGTCCTCCCTTGAGCTCTCTCACACTTGCCTAAGCCATGTATGAGAAACATTATTTTCTAAACAAAGATGTTTGTTATTATTTGTGGACTACCCTCCGATATAAGTAGTGGACTGTCTCCGATGTTATATTTAGTGGACTACCCTCCGAGATATATCAATTGGGTCGTCTCCGACGATTGATATTATGTATGGACTACCCTCCGATGTATATCAATTGGGCCGACTCCGACGATTGATATTTTATTTGTTTGGACTACCCTCCGATATTCATTATTTTTAGACAACCCTCCGAACCATTCTCTCAAGAATTACCTCATGCACTCACTCCTATCGTCCAGGTGCCTCAGTGCATATGGAGAGTATGATGCCAATTCCATTTCACTTTCTAACACATGCAAATATATAATCACATGCATATATTCACATAATTTAAATCACACAATCATGTTATGTAATTCCACATTCCATCACATCAAAAATTAGCTCATGGCTAATGATCAAACACGAGAAATTCTACTTGGACCATCGACCAACATATTAATTCACAAAATTATTTTGTGAACACTATTTCTGAATAATGAAACCCTACTACTATTCCCGAAAAATCACCACCGTCTGGGCTCACTTTCAGGAACCCGACCCCACGGCCATTACCGACCCTCCCCTATACATACCAAAGCACCATTTAATCCATAAATCAACACACAATTAACCCAACAGCCTGCACCTACGGATTGTGCGTAAACGGCCCTCAAAAAAATTCACATAACAATTCGGTCCCAAGTTTTGATCGACCAAACGGTCGGCTCAAGGCCCTCAATCCAACCAAAACATTGAAAAACACTTAAATAAAGTGTAAACCCAAGTAGGAGAAACCCCTACCTCCTGAGTTCGAGAAACTCCCTAAACCGGCACTCACACTAACCCCCTCTCGTAAAGCGTGCCTTCCTTCATTCCGAAGACCCGCCTTAAGGCTCCGATCTAACGAAAATTTAGAGAGAAGTATGATGTTCTCTCTCTAAAACACCACAACCCAGCTCACTGTAAATTTTTCGTTTTTCTCCCACCCGTTTTGGTCTCCTATTGTTGAAGGAAGAAGATGACTATTGGCTATTTCGTCTTTTCTAACTTAAGAATTCCAAAAATGACGCTATGTCCTTCTTTCCCGCCTTTGTCATTCCCAAGACTATCTCGACCGTCCATTTTCATCATTTTTATACCATGCCACTTATGGCACATGAGTACGCGGTTATATGTGACTTTCGTCACATCAAAATTCGATTTAAGGCACCCGAAACTCGATGCCTCGAAAAACGTGTAAATTTTTACCGCTCCTGGCTCGATGAAATTCGACGTGCTATCTAGATTTCACGAGACGATTCCAACGGTGAAATCCGTTTGTCATCCGAGATCTATAGAATAAATTTAGGATTTTTAACCGAAATTACGATTTTGCCATTTTTCCAGAAATTAGAATTTCTCGAGTCTTACATTCTCCCCTCCTAAAAGGAATTTTGTCCCAAAAATTCTCGACATACATCACTACATGCATATGCAACGTGCACTCTATCATGCATGTAAAACAAATATTTATTTATTAAATGACTAAACTACGTGACCTTTAATCCCTAAACAAAAGGGATAGGTGGCCCCGCATCGTGTCCTCGTCCACGCTCGACTCCTCCACTCTCGTAGTGTCGCCTTACAAGACTCTCACTCAGCCTCACTTCCGCCTCAAGGCTCCCCAAAAACCCGATCACGACTATCCACGCACAATCGGTCCCTCCCTCAAAGGTCCCATCAGTGTCAACCTCTATCTGTCCCTAATCCACCACACGAGCTGGATCTGGAGTATATTTCTAGAGCATGGAGACGTGAAATACCTCAGGACACCCGACATGTCAAGAACGCCCAACCCGCACGCAATGTCTATCCCCCGAGCATCTCGAAAGGCCCAATAAACCCTGGCGATAGCTTCCCGCGATTGCCAAACCTAACCACTCTCTTTTAGGCATCACCTTCAAGAAAACGTGATCCCCAACCTCGAACTCTAAGGGTCGACGTCGCACATCTACACAAATTTTCCGTCACCTCGGTCGCGGAGAAGATGCCGCCATATTAAGCCTACCTTTCTGAGGTGTCTCTAATCGATTAAGACCGCGGATGGAACTCTCTCCCACCTCGGTCCAACATAGTGGTGACCTGCATGGCCTCCCATACAATGCCTCATATGGAAAGATCCGTATACCCCTCGCCCGATAATCGCTGCCAGAAGTAATTCCACCAAGGGCAATGCTCCTCTACCCTTATGACCCAAGACGTATGCTCTGCAAATATGTCTCTCTAACACCTATATATAATCCAAGCACAATAACATAACCTCACACAACCCTTACTTTGTGTGTAAACGCCGACCTTCTCAAGGCCCACAATCGGGCCGACAATCCAATAGACCGGCCAACCTAGTTCATGTGCTCACGATGACATCCATATACCGAGCCCTCGTCGCTTAACAACACCTAATGCGATTTCCAAAAGGGCTTATCCGACCCCCGAGTCACTCGACTCTATCACCCAACTCTAAGTCTACGTGATAACCATGTCCGTGCTTTTCATCTCGACATCCTAACTCTTCTGGCCACACCCGAGCCTCTTACATTCAATAATGCAATTTGTGGATATCTCCCCGTCCCTTACACCCTAACTCCAGGATTCTCACCTTAGGGGATTAACGACCCCCTTTTTGTTTTGCCCAACACACACTAATTACTCTTCATTTACTGAATCAAACTATGAGTCTTCATTGGACGTAGTCCTAAAGATAAACTCAACCCACACTCACCAAGAGTGGTGAATGACCGTACCATGCACCCACACCCGACTTGACGCGATGTTACCGTGCACATAAACGCACTCATGCCACATTGTGACACCCAATCCCGGGGTACACCATTAGAAGAATCTCAGAGATCTCTCACTCATAACCCCGACCTATCAGATCAACTCTCACCCTACATCCTAGGGAAGAACATCTATTCCTGGCTTCTCTAAAGGTCTTAACCTCTAAGCCCAAATCCAAGGTCATGTCGGGTATGACAACCCGACTAAGGTCCCAATTACTAACAACCCGATGGCTGTCAACTCATCCACGCGCTGCTTCTGACATCAACAACCAATATGTCTACCAATCTCTAAGGTCCACTACGCTTTCGTTTGCAACTCGATCTCGGTCCCTAACTTCGACTCCACACCTCCGCCCCTCCGGGCCTATTTCCGTTGTTTGAAGTGCTTATATAACACCCCGAACCGAAACCGGTTCCTCCGACCCGTACTGGGTGTGGGGCGGAACGAACTATATATTCTTGTTCTACGCCTAATCGGGATCAAGCAGTTGTCCCAAAGTCCCCGGATCCCCGTCTCGTCAATCCCGCCTCACATGCCCAATCCCGACTCCTAGTCCTCGAACCTCGTGTGAAGCAGGTCTTCCTCGCTCTCTTCCTCAAACCAGAAGAAGGCCTGATCCTCCCTCTTGACACTAACACTAGCATCCCTAGTGCTCCGAGCATCCTCGATCTCTCTCTCTATGGTCAGGGCCATCCCGACCATGGAGCCCATGTCCCGTAGGCGAGGTCCTACAATCCTGCCCCGAATGGACAACTTCAGCCCATTCTCGAATCTCCTATTATACCCAGCCAATCCCAAGAAACTACGTATCTCGAAGATTGACATTCGATCTCTCCCAACTCATCACGGCCTCAACCTTCTCAGTCGACCGGGACACTTTAGCTGGTCGACACCACGTGTCTCAAAAAATCTCCCCGCAAGCCAAAACTCGCGACTTACTCGAACTTAGCGCATTATCTGATGGTTCTTCCTACTAGTGGACAATCAATAAAGAATGGCACAAGGTTATGATACATTAAATTATGGTGATGTCGCTTAGTACATTAGAATGGTCATTCACGCCAAGACAAGATGAAAGTGCATGAATGATCCAATGTCATTTAAAAATTGGTTGAAGATGCTGAAAGTCCTTTTGTACCCTAATTGTTTAAAGTACAACAAGCTTTCGTATTAGTTAAATTGCACAACTTGAAAGAAAAATATGGTGGTCGATAAAAGCTTTTCGTATTTATCTCCAATTGTTGTGGGATATGTCGCCCGTGAACAATGAGATGCCCTTATCCATGTACGAGGCTAAAAAAACCTTGAATGCATTAGGAATGGAATACGAGAAGATACATGCATGTCCAAATGATCGCATGCTTTATAGGAATGAGTCAGGATGCATCTTCATATCCTACTTGTGGAATGTCAAGGTGGAAGGTAAACAAGGCAGGGGTGAGAAACACTAAGGAGTGCCTCAAAGGTATTTGCGGGTATTTCCCACTCCATCCCTAGGTTGAGGATGTTTCAATCTCCAAAACAAATGACGACCTAAAATGGCAGCATGCACAAGAAAGAGAAAATGATGGTCAACTTCGACACCTAGCTGACTCTCCTACTTGGCAATTAGTGAACCAAATGTGGCCACAATTTGCTTCAGATTCGAGAAACCTTAGACTTTCCATTTCAATAGATGGTATCAATCCTCATAGCTCCATGACTAGTACGTATAGTTGTTGGCCTATCATCACTATCACGTATAACCTTCCTCCTTGGCTATGCATGAAAAGGAAATTTATGATGTTATCTTTGTTAATATTAGGACCACGACAACCTGGTAATGACATTTACATATACTTGGCAATCGTTAGTAGATGATTTGAAAACTTTATAGAGATAGGGGGGTGGAAACATATGATGCACATAAGCGCGAGTTTTTCACATTAAAGGCTATTTTGTTATGGACAATTAATGATTTCCCTGCTTATGGAAACTTATCTGGATGCAATTTAAGGTATATTATGCTTATCCAATATGCGGTGAAGAAACATATTCACATAGGCTAAAGCATGGGAATAAAAACTCAGATAATGTGCCATCGAAGATTTCCTTTCATTCAACCATCCATTTAGAAAGCAAAAGAAGGCCTTTAATGGTGAACAAGAGTTTAACTTACCTCCAACACAACTTACTGGAGAAGAAATACTGAGAAAGGTTGATATGATTCATAACTCATGGGGAAAGAAAAAGAATAAACGAGGGAAATCAATTGTTAATCCTACAAGTTGCTGGAAAAAGAAGTCTATCTTTTTTAAGCTTGAATACTGGAAATATTTTTATGTTCGTCACAACTTGGATGTCATGCATATTGAAAAGAATGTATGTGAGAGCATTGTTGGAACTTTGCTTAACATTCCAGGTAAAACAAAGGATGGACTCAATTCTCGACTTGATCTTATTGAAATGGGCTTAAGGGCGGAATTAGCACCAAAAGTTGGGTTGAAGCGAACTTATCTCCCCCCTGCATGTTATACACTAAGTAGAATGGAAAAAAGGCATTATTGCAAAGTTTAGCTAATTTGAAGGTTCCTAGCTATTGTTCAAACTTCGGGAACTCAGGTCGGCTGAAGAGCTAACGCTCCATGGTCTTAAGTCCCATGATTATCATGCACTTATGCAAACAACCATTGCCAATAGCAATTAGATCGTTGGTTACCTAAGCATGCCGATATGCCATTACGAGATTATGCTTCTTCTTAATGTGCTTGCGGTTGCGGTAGTGGATGTGTCAAAATCAATGATTCATAAAGAAGACATAGTAGTCACTTTGTGCTTACTTGAGAAGTATTTCCCACCTTCCATTTTTGATATCATGCTTCATTTAATAGTGCATTTAGTAAGAGAGGTAAGACTATGTGGACTAGTGTACATGAGATGGATGTACCCATTTGAAAGATATATGAAAGTTCTAAAGGGCATGTTCGAAATCGTAAATCATCTAAGGGTGCATTGCTGAGTGTTATATTGGGTGTATAATAGCTTTAGAGTTTTGCACTGAGTATTTGTCGTATAGATGCAATTAGGATTCCTTCTAGTATGAAAAGATGAATGGAAATATGGGAAAATCCTTTACCCGGGAGGCCGCAATGACTATTAACGAGTATAACTCTGCAGCAAGCACATCATTATGTTCTCGCAAAATACAACCATTATGCAACCTTATATCAAGTAAGCGTCAGGTCTCTTGAACATGTGACTTTGTTACTCTACCTTTATGGATACAAACCACATGACTTGCCTATTTTATTCCGATGATCACATAAAATATTCAAGGCAAGTATCCTTGTCAATCTAAAAGCGGGGTGAAGTGGCTGTAGGATGAACATGTGCGCACATTTAGCTATTGGCTTCGAAAAAAGGTATGAAACTCAAAGTGCATCACCCACTTAGACTCAAATACTTTTCACTCATTCTACATTCATTTATATATTATGGATGAACCTTGTAGGTTGCTGATGAAATAAGAAAAGGAGAACCTATCAAGAGGATCTTAAGGGAGCCAGACAAGGACCAAGACAAATAAGCTCTTACTTGCCCCGTGTTATATCAATGGTTGTCGCTTAATATACCAAGGATCGTGGATGAGACACGGAAGTTAATCCAAAAATAGTGGTGTCAGTATTATGGCATCGACCATGCAAATCACAAGTACCAAAGATAAGAATCATGTGTCAGAGATGTGTTTCTTTTTTTTATCGGGTTGTAAAAGAGATATGGGACCTTGATTATAATATGTTCAAGATTTGTGTTTTTAAGTGTGATCAAGAATACTAAGAGCGGTGTCAAAGTTGATGAGCTTGGTTTCACATTGATCTACAAAAAGATAGGACATAAATCAGATCCTTTATTTTGACATTCTCAAGCCTACCAAGTATTCATGTAGAAGACCAAGTTGATCCAAGATGGTTTGTTGTTCTTCAAGGCCAAGAAAGGACTCTGACATAGAAGGGGTGATGACAAATCACAAACAATTGTATGGAACATCACCCATTTGTGAATGCAATGCCTAATATCGAGTCCTACGATGAAGTTGAAGACTCAAATGAAATTTGTATGAGAACTGATTGTGAGGGATTCGATTGAACATTAATCATATTAGGCATGTTTTATTTTTTTTACTACCTTAGTTACTACTGCGATTACTAAGTGTATTGTATTGCTAAATTATCGTTAACATATAATGACATGGTAATTGATATTATGGTTTTATTATTTTATTCTTGTTAGCTTTATTTTTTCTATTACATGCATTGTGATGAATACATAATTGAGCAGTAATTATAGCAGAATTTAGCACATTCCAGTCACACTTTGCCCACATTTTGCATGAGGATAGGTACTTTTAATTGCTTTTGTTTTTCTTGGACTTGTTCTGCTCCTTTTCTGTGTTTAATGCATAATTGTACAAGGATTTCATGTCCTGAAGCAAATATGGATCATCGAGGAGGTCAGCAAACGACAGAAGTTTTTAGAACTACAACAACACCGGAAGTGCCACTGTGAGGGCAAAAGAGTGTACCTAAGACACCCTCAACGTACCAGACACCCGAGCGCAAAAAGTGGCAAGAAGGGAAGTGTACCTGCACACCTTCAACATGTACCGCACACCCGTGCGGCAAAAAGTGACAAGAGTTAAAGTGTACCCAGATACCACTAACATGTACCTGGGTGACACTGCAGGAGAACTACGTGAATTGGTCGGGAATTCGATCCTAACGTAGTGGCACACTAAGCCAATCAACCTTTTAATGCGAGATCACATTGGAGAGGGGTATAAAAGCTATAGGATACAAGGAGAAGGCAGCTTTTGATCAGAAGGGTTAGGTTTTCATAGGAGAAGAGTTATTCTCCATAGTTAGAGTTAAAGACTTTATTTTTCTGGGTTTTCTGATTTCAATTACATGTAATCTTTCAGTAGGAATTCATATTTCGTTTCCATTCTCAATATTCTGTATTCTTCATCTTTAGGCTTTGCAATTGAATTCGATTTTCAAAGTTCTTTATATGACTAAATTCTCTTCAATTATGGTCAGACCTTATAAGTTCCATGGAGTTCTTAAACTTCTATGTCAGTTCTACTATGAAACTCACCTAGATCAAGGTAAATTCCCCAAATCTCCTCTTTATACCTCACGGATCGTGGTGATGCTATTCACGTTTCAAACCGTGTAAAAACCTTAGTTGGGTATCCTCTGAATAAACTGCGTAAACGAGAGATCTTCTAAGACACGTGCTGTGCTTGATTACAAATGCAAGCTAAGAGTCTGAATTCACCAAACAAGTGCTAACATCATTCAATCATCTTTATTTTCAAAAGAGCATTTAAGGATAAATCTCCATCGAAGACCATTTATCAATGGCTCCTGTGATGCAGACCCAGAAATTAAGAGGGAATTACGTGATCATAAGTGAGTGTGTACCTAAGAATTCAGCCAATCATCTTTCTATTTTAAAATATTCAAAGCAATCAATGATTCAATCAAAACAACACAGCCCCATAATTCCCTTTAAATTACACTTCAGGAGAATACCACGATCAACAAATCTTGCACTCACTCCCTCGTGGAGATGACCAGATTCCCATAGCATTACACAATGCCAGACAACTTTAATTCTACCGCCGAACAGAATCTCAAGATACAACAAGTAAGAAACATTTTGGGCGCCGTCACGGAGGCGACTCCACCCAGCCTGGATCCGAAGAGAGCTAGAGGTAATTTGCACTGTACTGCAAATCCCGCACGCTCTCCACTTTTCTTTAATTTGTTTTTAGTAAGCAATCTCGCGGTGTTTCGGGACTTATTAAGCGTAGTGCATGTCGGTTTGGGCTCGCAACGAGCAACGCCGACTTGTAAGAATTATACTTCCTAGAAATTCTGAGGAATCCAGAATAAGTCAAGTATTTCAAAATAACATTTTACCTCAAATGGATCATCCTGGGAATCAACAACATTTATTTACTGAACATACCCAAGGAATTCCTGTTAACCCATAAGGACTTCATGAACTCACACTAACACGGGAGGTGATGCTACACTCCCAAGAGCACCGCAATAGGAGTGGGGAAATGGTAACTTTCGTAAAAAATCAATATGGCCTCCCGGCTTCCTTACCTAATGTGGAAAGAACCCCAGGAGAAATTCTACAACCAGTGACCACAACCAATTCATGTAGTATTAGCCTTCCCGCCAAGAGGCTAATCACCCCTACAAAGCTCTAAATGATCCGTCTTTCTAATTGCGGTATCGGGCGGGTTTGAATCAGAACCCTTACTCATTCATGAGAGATTTTATGATGCTCATAGCGGCATTTCTCTCACTCGCTCACCTCTTCACATAATATGTTTCCGTTTATTTCCTTTTGCTCTAAAGGAGAAAGCCAATACCTCGGGTTTCATTCTCTTGCACCTAATTCAATTTTTACATGGGAAAATATGCGAAATGAGTTCCTCAACAAATTTTTCCCTCCTGCACGTACCAATGCTCTCATGTGAGCAATTCAAAACTTTTCTGAAAAGCCGGGTGAACCGTTTGCTGCGGTATGGGAAAGATACAAGGATCTCCTCCATGCTATCCCTCACCATGGATTGGATGTAGGACAAATATGCGCATTTCATCATGACTATCCTTGAATAATAAACAATACATCCAAATGATGTGTGCAAAGAATTCTATGAAAAGAGTGCTAGGGAGGCAACCCCAACTTCTTTGACACCAAGGAAGTGAAAACCGCTTTAACATGGAGACTAAATACACTTCACACTGCTAAAGCATATAATGCACCTATAGAGGAATCCATCACTAAGAGAATGATGAATTCAAAGCAAAATCGGCTTAATAATGGTTGAGGCCATAGAGATGAAAAAGGTGAACGAGGTAATCTAGTGCCTCAAGTACCCTGGTGATCGATTTGATCCAGAGGGAGGAGCCATGCATAATATGCAATGACTCTACACACTCAACTACTCAACCGCCCAAACCTTCCTGCTAAGGGAGCAATTCGGGATAGAAAGCAAGCTAATGCTCTTAACTACCAAAGGAAGCCTTTCACTTCTCCATACGCCTATTACACATATAATCCTGATGGTAAGCATCCTTAATTTTAGTCGAGAAATGAGGGAGTTTCACATAATCTGCCAAACAACCAAGGCCCCCATTACCAGAACCACGGTTTTACAAATCCTGTTCCACCATTTCAGAATCAAGGCCCCCAAGGATTTCCTGTGAACCCTAGTCAAGGTTTCCATCCATCGAATCAAGGGACTCCGTCACCACAACCATATCAACCTCCACATAAGAGAAGTCTGGAGGATATAGTTACACAGCTCTGTATGTCCAACAACTAATAAACTAATCTCGAACTACTCGAATGATGTGAGATCCCAAATAAATCCAAGTTAACCCCTGCCTATAAGTAATCTTTCAACAAGAAAGGAAATCTCTCATCTCAAATTTCATCCAAAACCCACAAGGTCAAAATAAGGTGGGAGTGTCGTGTCCAAGGTACTTTTATTGTAAGGCCTGCCACTACTCTTCTCAAGTGGAAAGGTAGTCGACAAGACCATTCAAAACCAAGGAACCAACTCAAGAGTTTCAAGTGAATCTAAATGAGATGATGAGGTGTCACGGGCCTTATGTCCCCTCGTAGACAAATGTTATCGATGGTGAACCGCAGGAAGACAAGGCTACCCATGTCCCTCCAGCTCCATACCCTCATAGCCGAGCACCAAAGAAAGTGAATAACCAGCTCAGAATCGCACTTGCTCAAACAAGTGAAATTGAACATTCCTTACTAGATGCCATTGCACAAATTCCACTCATATGCTAAATTTCTAAAAGATTCAGGCACTAAGAAAAGGAAATTAGTGTGTCAACAAGGAGGCATTCATGATCGAGCAATCTACCTCACTATTTCGAAATAACTTGCTCCAAACATAAAGATCTTAAGCCCTCACTATTTCTATAGTAGTAGGGAATTCAAAGTCGGGACACGCTAGTGGATCAGTGGTCAAGTTGTTAATTTGTCGCCTTTTACTCGCATACATGACCTGGGGTGGTTGTGAGAATTGGGAGCCCACCAATATCACCCTCCAATTAGCTGACCGTAGTGTAAAAATTCCTAGAGGAATAAGTGGTATGATGTATTGGCAATGCTCGACAAGTTCTATTTCCCAAATCTGATTTTGTCAAGGCTGACACTCAACCCGTAAGTAACTTCACAACTCGCTCCCAAGAATTGCACCATTCTTTCGCAACAGCTAATGCCATTATACATTGTAAGGGAGGCCTAATGACACTATCATTTGGTAACATGACTGTGAATCTGAATATGTTCAATGTTATAAAAGGAATGGGGTATTTAGCTAGAGCGCGCCAGAGGTCAACATGGTCGACATGTGGTACAAAAATACGCCTTGTGGATAATGTCTCATGATGACCCTCTAAGTCATGTTTCGTCGCCCCAGCCGCATTGTGAGGAAGTGACCAATACACTGAGCTCCGGAAGTTCCTACACTCCATAACACCATACGCCGAGCTATCGAAGTTAATCTGCACCTAAATTCAACCATCGCCACCAAATGAGGATAAGGCATTCCCTTCTGAGGAAAGGCCACCTAAGCTTGAGCTAAAACCCTTACCCACACACCTCAAATATGCCTTCTTAGGGGATGAAGAGACTTTTCCAGTAATCATATCTACCTCTTTAGAATTGAATCAAGAAAATCAACTCGAGATATCGAGGTCTCACGTGAACTCCGCCTCTTAGGTCGACAATTCAGCAGTACAGCTGTAAATTGGGCCCCTTTGATCTCGCACACATAGAATTCACTTAGAAGAGGATGTTAAACCTTCTAGGCAACCACAGAGACGACTAAACCCAATAATGAAAGAAGTGGTGAAGAAGGAAGTTTTAAAACTCTTAGATGTAGGGGTTATTTACCCTATTGCAGATAGCAAGTGGGTTAGCCCAACACAGGTAGTTCCTAAGAAATCCTGAGTCGTAGTCGCCAATGCAGCACGAGTCATTCCTACTGTGTCACAGCCGAGGTGCATACACTATAGAAGCTTAATGCGTATTCTAGAAAGACCACTTCTCTTCCTCGCTGGATCAAATGTTGAGAGAGCGGCAGGCAATGAATTATATTGTTTTCTCAGATGCGGGTACTGTGTGGTACAATCAAATTGAGATAGCTTTGGAAGATCAAGAAAAGACTACATTCACTTGTCCCTTTCGCATTTTTTTGGCCTTTAGAAAATTCCCTCGATTATGTAATGCAATCTGACCTTCCAACTGCATGACGGAATTTTCGCGCGACATGATAGAAATCATATATTGAAATTTTCTCGGATGATTTCTCGCTGCACTCATTCGAAATCAGTTGAGAATTTACTTAAGATTTTGGAGAGATGTCAAGAGAAGAATCGTGTTAAATCGGGAAAAGTGTCACTTCATGGTAACACAAGGGATTGTCTTAGGCCATATAGTATCAAAAAATGGGATTGAAGTTGATAAGGCCAAAGTTGAGCTGATTTCCAACCTACCTACTCCTAAGTGTGTTCGAGACATAAGGTCATTCTTGGGACAAGCTGGTTTCTATAGAAGATTTATAAAGGATTTTAGTGCTATAGCTCGTCCCTTATGCACTCTGTTTGCCAAAGATGTTCCTTTCACATGGTCACAAGCTTATGACATTGCTTTTACTAAAATCAAAACTATGTTAGTGTCACCTCCTATCATGCGGTCTCCTAATTGGGACCTTCCATTTGAGATCATGTGACGCTAGTGATTATGCCATGTGGGCTATTTTAGACAAAGGGAAGCACAAAAGGCTTTTGTAATCTACTATGCCAGCAAAACACTAGACTAAGATAAGCAAACCACATACAACCACGGAAAAGAGTTTAGTTGTCAGGTTTCAAGGCAGGAGAAGCCAGGTCACGCACTGAGCCTCCCGTAACCACCTCCCCACGCATCATGTACTAAGTACCGCTTCTCTCTGCCAGATGCAAAGCCTCTAAGCAACTAGTGGATTTTACTATGCCAAGAATTCAATCTGACACCAAAGATAAAGGGTCGAGAATGTGGTAGCCACCACTTATCTCGATTGGCCTGTAATCCACCCCTACGACGTATTCAATGGCTGATGTTTTTCCTGAATGAAAGCGCCTAGCTTTTGCTCATCACTCTCGTACGCGACACTGTAAATTACTTAGTAACCCGTCTCATTCCATCCTAATGGACTTCCTCACTTTAAAAAGAAATTTTTGGATGATATTAAGAAATATTACTTTGATAATCCATATCTATTTAAATATCAGTTCAGATCAAATAATGAGAAGATGTGTACCCAATGACGAGCATATTAGGATCTTAACCTTTGCCATTCCAAGCTGCAGGACATTTCTCCGCTCTAAAACAGCGCATAAGATTTGCAAGCTGGTTTTTACTGGCCTACCCTGTTTAAAGATTGTTTCGAATTTTGCAAAAACTTCAGACTTGGCAATAATTAGGCGAATTACAAAAAGGAATCATGGCTGCCTCTACTCAATTTAAATTATCAAATTTCTTTGACCATGGGGTATAGACTTCATGGGGCCTTTTCCCCCTTCTTGTGGGTATCTTTACATTCTGTTATCTATTGATTATGTCTCTAAGTGGGTCGAGGCTATTTCGACGAGAACTAAAGACCACAAGGTTGTTTTGAAATTTATAAAGGAACACATTTTTTCTCGTTTTGGAGTACCTCGTGCAATTATTAGTGATGGTGGACTCCACTTTTGTAATCGATCTTTTGAAAATCTGTTAAAAAAAATATGGAGTCACCCATAAAATTTCCACAAAGATACCACCCACTGCACTACCGGTCAAGCTAAACTAGCTAATAGGAGATAAAACATATTTTGGAAAAACCCATGCCCAAATCGCAAAGATCGGGTCACTCGACTCAACACGCTCTTCGGGCCTACCGTGACTCCCTTTAGTAAAACCATTCGTATGTCTCCCCATATGCTCGTTATGGAAAGGCTTATTATCATCTACCTCAGTCGAAATGGAACATCGAGCTTATTGGGCTATTAGAACATTTAATTCCGATTTAACTCAAGCAGGTACACAGCGCTTGTTGCAGCTAAATGAGCTTGATGAACTCGCGGCGCAGAGCTCTATGAAAGCTCCGTGATTTACAAGCAAAGAACGGCTCAAGTTGTTCCATGATAAAGACTATTGCTCTGAAACGCTTGGAACCAAAACCAAAAGGTCCCGGCTGCATGTTCCTCACTTCTGTAATTCTATTTCCCAAGTAAACTTCGCCTCGCTGGATCGTCCGTTCATTATTAAAGTAGTCTTTCCATACGGAGCCGCGTGGAATATAGCAAAGATCTGTGATAATCGAAAGTCCTTCAAAGTCAATGGTCAACGAGCCAGTTTTCTGGCCTCGAGCATTTCAACCTTCAAGAGACTAGTGAAGACTGGGTCGACCGCCTACCGATCCCCCTTCAGCACAAATTGCTCTCAACTTGTTGTATATAGTTTTGATTTTGTTTTATTTTCGTTCTTGCATTTTATTTCTATTGTCTTTACTTCTTTTGCTTTTCAAAAAAAAAAAAAAAAAAAAAAAAAAAAAAATTGCGGCCCTAGTTTCTATGTTGCCTTCCACTCATATGTGGTACCCTCGTGTTCATGCATTGAGGACAATGCTTGCTCTCTATCAGGCGGCGCACACTCGGTTAACCCTAACTATGCGCTTGTTACATGTTCAGTGTATGGCAAAATTTTTCAAATTGTGGCTCTTTTAGGTATGATACTTGACCTGCAATGTATATAGCCGCATGATCTCATTCACACTCCACATCATCTCAATGCATGTATACATTTTAATCCAAGATGCACAAAAATCTTTATATTCATCTGGGCTTTATACTTTCAGATTGTGCCTTATTACTTACACAAACCACATACCTACTGACCATACTCTTGCCTTGCCTCGCCAGGTTCTCTTGTGCATTAATTCTAACTTTATGCATCATAATCTTGAGGAACACCGCATAACTCGGAAAAATGATTGCAGGCCATATTTTTTGAGTTACACCAGGAGTCGCTTGTCCTATCCTTTGCACCTATTTTGAGCCTTAAGTTGCCAAGTTGGTTCAAACCCTAGGAACCCCGATCATCAGCAATACAGTGGCCCATGGAAAGATTGAAAGTGTTTAAAGAAGGAGGTACGGTTAAACTCCATGGAAACAGTCAGTTGGGTAGAATATGAGCAAAAGAAAGGTGAGCATGCTGTGGAGCCCGGGATGGAAGGCAGGTGACAAAGATAAGTTTCACATCGACACCACTGTTCCCAATTTGAAAAAAAAGAAAAAGGAGAACAGGTGTACCAGTATACCTCCAAAGTGTACCGGTACACCTAACGCAAAAAGCGACAAGAAGGAAGTACCCACACCCTCCAAGTGTACCCCACACCCCGGCGCAAAGAGGTAAGGCCAAGTGTACCGTACACCACTAACGTGTACCTGCACACGCGGCCTGCTGGGGCAAATAGTGGGTTTTTAACCCAAAATTTTCAGGCCTTGATATTCCAAACCCTCCTCCACTCTACAAAGCCAAACCTTAGCCTTTTCCCTCTCACACAAGCATCCCTAAGTTCGCTTTAGCCGCCGGTTTCTTCGCCAGTCTGACATTCTCCTCGCATTCTTCGTACTCCGACGTGGTAAGCCTCTCAAACTCCTCGAGCATTTTTCGTGTTATCCACTATTATATATGGACTTGTTCGGGTGGTTTTGGTTAGTGGTCTCTCTACTCGGGTGGTTCGGGGTTCTCACCGATGGCCGAGGAAATTTTATCCGATCTCGCATGAAGCCACCCGCACTCTGGGAAACCAAGCTCGACTATATCTCCTATATGTGTGGGCCATGCTGCGGCCATCATCACATCCTTGCGATCTATGGCGCGATCTAAGAATATTGGGAGGGGGGAAAAAGCGCCTTAGCCCCTCTCGCGTGGAGCAGTCAGGAATAAAGGAAATCTGACCACACAAATGCCAGCTAAAAGGGCAAGGGAAAGCAAATAGAGTCATCTTCGTGCAGAGTGAGGACGGTCGATAGTGATCACGATGAGGAAATGGTGAGGCTGGTGTTTACTGATGGTTCCGAGTCGAAAGGTGCAAAATGGGCCCAACTAATCATGAACAAAATTTCATTGCGAGAGGGCATGAAGCTGGAGACATTCTGCCTCTCATCCCATCAAGGGAATTATTCAAGAACAGAGGCCAGGTGCAATGAGGTTCAGGGATATTTCCCTACCGTGGTTCGGGAGTTTTATACCAATATGAAAGAAAATCAGCGGGTCGAGACCTTATTAGAGACCACTGTGATGGGTAAGGTGCCTATGGATCAATCTCCCGACCCGATAGCCTCATTCATGCATGTCCGCCTCCTACCTCTAATCGACCTTACCCACTGCTTAAAGGGCTATCACTGATTTTGATGCTCGCTGTTCTACGAGGCTACAAGACTCACCCTGCGACATGAATGGCTTCCTACGAGAAAAGAATTTGTACCGGAAGCTCACGGACATGAATCCGATGAATAAGATTATTCATGATAGAATCGGAACTAAGGGCAATGAGAAATCCCCCAGAAGAGAACAAATTCAGTTCTTATATGAGGTTATGACCAGGAAACTTATTGATTATGCTTTAGTCATATGGTGCGTGATGAGGGATTTTTTGCAATTCTCACATGAAAGTAGACATATTCCATTCCCATCGTCAGGATCTAGGCCTCAGGAAGCCAGAATGAGGAGCGCCTAAGGAAAAGAGGGTGGTGTTACCTGTGGTCAGGGCCTATTATAAACAAAATCGAGGCTGCGCCGAGCCGATCTACAGCACCCTGCCTTCACGTACCTCCAAGCTGACTATTCCCTGGGGGTCCTTCATCTATGCAAGACTCAAAGACTCACGAGCAATATCCCATTGAATAGAACTGTGGAGCGTCGAATAAAAGGGTGGTTCAAGTGCATTTTAGGAAACAATATTTCTGACCGCTGTAGCTCTCTGTGCCTCGAGTCATATTTTCCGAGGAGAACCTGCATTAGATGCCACTTCCCCTGACCTGGAGGGAGAGTCAGAGGAGTTGGATGATTGCGTCGATGAGGATGCATTTTCTTCTGCAGATGATGAGGAGGATGTCAGATTTTTTTTTGTGCTAGATTGGGTGGTGTCGCAATTGGGCAGCGTGACTTTCACTCATGTTAGCGCCAACACCCATTTTGGTTTCATTTTCCCCTTTCGCTCTCAAATTCCTATGGTCAGTTGTATTACAAACCCTCAAGACCTTTTGGTTCCAGCGTCAGGTTTCGGTTGCTTCTTTCGATTTTCAGGCATGTAGTTATGTGTTTATGTTAAATGGTTGCTTTATAATATCGATCATTTCGCTCAATGTTTCCGTATGACCAATCTTTACTATTCTTCAATTCCATGGTCCCTTATTCAATAGCCTGATTTTGTGTTAGCTTGTTGTTATGTTCATCGCTTAAGACTGCAGGGTTAGTTCTTTAAATGAGTCATATGTCGGGTGCATACTAACGTAGGTGAAGTATTATGTTTCATATTTGCTATTTTGAGGGATCTTGCAAAGTTTAACTCCGCACCGAAAGACTGTTGGAATCTATAACCAAATGGGTATTCTACTTCCAAATCTTGCTGGGGTGGACTAGCAAGATGCGTCAAAGTGGGATGAATACATAATCGAGCAAAGAATTATAGCATCTCTAAAGACATTCCATTTCTCACACTTTGCTCACATTTTGCATGAGGATAGGTACTTTTTAATTGCTTTTGTTTTTCTTAGACTTTGCTCGTGTCTTTCGATTTAATGCATAATCAGACAATGATTTATGTCCGGAAGCAACATGGATCATCGAGGAGGTCGGGCAAACGCATCGGGCGAGAAGTTTCTGAACCGCAACAACAACACCGAAAAGCACCGTAGGGCGCAGTGTACCGGCACCTCAACGTGTACCTGGGCACAACTGCGTAAAAGTGGCAAAGAAAAGTGTACCGGCATACCTTCACATGTATTCCAAGACACCCGTGAAAAAAGTGACAAGAGCCACAAAGTGTACCTGGGCACACCACCAACACGCACCCGCACACCTATGTGAGAGAACCACGTGAATTGGTCAGAATTCGATCCTAACGCAAGGGCACACTTGTCAATCAACCTTTAATGCGAGATCACATTGGAGAGGGGTATAAAAGCTATAGGATACAAGGAGAAGGCAGCTTTTGATCAGAAGGGTTAGGTTTTCATAGGAGAAGAGTTCTTCTCCATAGTTAGAGTCATCATGTATGACAAAAAGCCCAACAAGTAAGCTACACTTGAAGTAGTAATTTTATTCTCATTGTATGGTAGAAGGTGCATTTTTAGAAAATCACTTAACTACCTTCAGGAAAATCATTTTTGATTTAGAAACCGTGGAGGTTAAGTATGATGAAGAAGATTTAGGGTTAATTTTACTATGTTCTTTACTCTCTTCTTATACGAATTTCAAAGATATTATTTTGTACATTCTCACGCTTTGGATGAAGTATATGTATATGATGCCTTATTCTGGAGAAGATGAAGTGTCTTATGCTTGGATTTGAGGCTCAAGCATATGGCTTTATTATTTAAAGGACACAAGAAAATAAAATTCTAGTGATAGTAAGGAGGAGATTAAAGGATTTTATAGATTTTACAGAGAAAATGATATAAACACTTAAATCGAAATGCTAGAAGTCGTGAAAATAAGAATACGAGAGTTGCATATCATAAGGAAAAGTAAGTAATTAAATTTTTTTGATGAAGTCAATATTGCAAAATATAATTACATTGATGAAGTTCCTAGCTAGTTACTTTTGATGGTGACTCCAAAAATAGCGAGATTGGATTCTTGACTCAGGTTGAATGCGTTGCAAGTGTGTCCTAATTATCGAGATTCATTTTCAACATATGAAACCATGTTTGCAAGTGTTGATGAGAAATAATGCATCATATAGATTGTTGGAATTAAAATAGTCCAAATCAAATGTTTTGATGGGGTTAGACACTTTGTAATGTGAGACATGTTCCAAATCTTAAGAGAATTATCATTTTTAGTACTCTTGATTCAAAAGATACAAGTACATTGGTGAAGTTGAAGTTTAGCAAAGGTACTCACATCGTTATGAAATGTTGTGGCATGTGGCTCATATTGAGGTTAGAAGGGTTGGGCAAAAGCTTTCGCTTCACTCAGGCATTTTCCTTCATATATAACCACTTTTGTTAAGAGGGCGAAATAACAGTCAGTACGTGGGCGAAGCCTCTACACCACGGCACTGTATACTTAGTGGTATAGGTATTTTTTGTAATTTGTCCATATCCAAAGTGGTTTTTATAAATACCTCCTATATAATCCTATTTCGTGATATAATGAAAAGTTTGAAATGCCGTTTCGTGGATGTGGCACAATTATCGAATCCACGTAAATGTGCTTTTCTTTTGTTTTCCTTTACTCCGATTTTTATTATCTTTGTTGCACAAATCACAACATGAAAGACATAAAAGGTTTACCAAGTTATATGTTTTGCATGGTTCTATTATTACAAGTGTTGTAGTACCGTTCCCTCTTCCATGGTAGATGGTAATATTATTATGGGAAAAGTTAGTATTCTTAATAGCTATAAGGAATATGATGATCGTGTCACTTCCCATATCTAAGCTTGAACAAGGCTCGACTTGGTCAGTGTTCATTCTCGATCTTCGCATTATATGCTTTTATATACGGTAAAGTTGAGATTTGTTTTATTGGAGATTAGAATTTATTTTTGTATTGAAATTCCTATTAAGGCGGAGTTTGTTAGAGTTGGGTGACTTAAATTCTTTTCGACTTGAACTGAAAATTAAGTTTCATGGTGTGATATATTCATGGATTTTTTAGAAATTTTAGTGAATGCATTGAGCATATGCATAATTTCATGACCCCTTACTAATCTTATCGAGGTAAGGAGTCGTTCGCATTTTTAGGCTTATGGAATCTCTAAGATATTCTAGGTCATTCTAAGGTATCAGGTGGCATTGATTTTCAGGTTTCTTAATGTAAAAAAAGCTACAACAACCCTCATATATATAAAAAACAAATTAATAGAATTAAGGTCCAAGATTAAGGAAAATCAGACTCCAAAATCAAGCCAGTTGATTGAAAACAGAAAATCGTAAATACTAATCCCACAACTTGGGACTAATTAACAAAATAAAAAACTAAATAAAAATGGAAAATTTGGATAGCAGCCCTAAACATTTAATTTTAATACTTCTCCTTATTTAGGAGCTGCAAACACTAATTCTTGATTAGCTACTTCCCTGAGTTTTCCACTAAGTCAGTTAGGAATCTTATCCTCATCACGTTGTTTCCACAAGTGCTTGGAGACTTTAATATGCTATGTCTCTCATTTTTGACACAACGACTTTCAGTTCCCTCACAGTGGAATCAATCTCATTGTCTATTCCCTTCAAACCATCCCTAAGTTGCTTAATTTTGACCACCACAATATGTTTCTCCTTCTTTACCCCATCCAAATCAACACCTATAAGTTTAACTCTGGGTTCTCGATGGCCTTTATCACCCAATGAGTCCCTTTAATCTTACCCTCATAGCAACACCACTGACTATTTTTTCTCTTGTTCCCTCAAAGTGTTGGATTTTTCTAAGGATTTGCATCTCTTCAACGAATGGAATGCTCTCATGTTGCATATGGTAATGTAAGCTTTGAATAAGTTTATTAAGTTCTTCCTCATATGAACATAGAGTACCACCCCCTCTCTCGGTTGGCAGTGTTTGAACTATGTAACTTACCCATAACCTACTATAGAGGTTCCATTTCCTTTCTTCCCATCCAATCATTTTGAACTCGCTAATCCTCGCCTTTTTAGAGACTTCAACTATGAAAGCATTTGTGCTCAATCAGACTTTGCTAGATCTGTTTCTATATGATAAGCTGCTTTAATTGAAATCATTTTATCTACTTAGGCTGCCTCATCCGAGTATGCCCTTAACAACTTGCTCTCTTCACTTTCATTTTCAACCTAAGTCACCAGGAATGCACTCTGCTCTCCTCAAAATGGATTTAGAACAAAACTTTTCTGTCTTCTTAATTATGAATTGGTCACTGTCATTTACATCTTTAATTAGAAAATAATCATTATTAAACAAGCATTCCTTTATATCCTTTCAACCTAACTCCACACTCAACAAGTTCTGGTCTATGTTAGGCACAAACAACACATTAGTGATTAACTTATAACCATGACAGGTTAGGATAACAATTGTACATTTTGCTTGACAACAATTTGCTTACTATCATCCACTCGAACCATTGATGAAGTGGTTTCACACCATTCTTCAATGCACTCGTTATCCGTCATGAAGTCGAGCAACCATCGTTAATGAGCCAATGGTTTGTTGAACTCATGCTGGTGAAGCAAGTAGCAACAAACAAGTAATCTTCTTCCTCTTGATTCACTGTGGTTTGCCTTTTCCCTCATTTCTCAAGGCCTTCATTCTCGCAACAATAGCTTCACGCCCCATTTGTTTAATAATTATTATTTAGCATCTAGTCTTCTCCAGCACTTGAAAGGTCGATGACATTTCTTGTTACAATGTTGGCAGAGTGGATATGACTTCTTCTGCCCATCCTTCACTTTTCCAATTGTCGGTTCTAAGTACTGCTACTTTCTACTCGCTTTTTCAACTCACGCTGGGTAAACATGTTTGGCCGCTTAGTGCTCATTCTATCATATGCCTTCTCTCATTAGTCTCCTTTGCTCTTGTGCTTGCAAAGCACTCAACAATTCTGCCAGAGAAATTCTTGACAAGTCCTTAGTGTTTTCAAGGGCCGTGATGGTTGCTTAATACTTTTTAAGAACAGTAACAAGGATTTTTTTCAACTATTCTTGAATTTATGAATTCGTGATCCTTAAGTCTCACTCTATTCAGAATTCCAAGAAGTCCGGCTCTGGGTATTCTTTAACCGATCTCACTCCTTCATTCTTTGCGCCAAATTCCCTTAACAAGCTTAGAATCTGCATATCTTTCATTATCTCATCTCCAATGACGGGCTTTCGATAAATTATGTAAAATTAATGTAACACGTAGCTCACAAGCCAAGCATACGTTTCTAGAAAGTGCAATGCACATAAAGGGCTAGTCAAGTGTCGTTCCCACGAGGAGAAGTGTGTTGAATACAAGAATCGACTCTAAAGTATTATCTGGATCTCAAACTTGAGTGAATTACTGCTAGTATAACGACAATTTGATCCTAAATGAGTTGTTAATTCAATTGATGAGGACTAAGGTTTCGCTCCTCTACATTCAATGGATTATAATCTATGTAAAATTTGTTATTTAGTATATTAACGGATGCACAATGGTGGGTTGATCGTTCCTACAAGATATCCTCTCTCGATGTATATTCGCCTATCTCACTAGTAGGGTTTATTGCATCTCTACATCAACCCTCAACTCCGACGCCTTAAATGATTAAACCCTAATCGCACACTTCGGGAACCTGAGATCTCTACTCCGGGACGACCAAGTGTCACTCTACCCTGATCCCCGGGGACCTTTATCTCTCGATCTTAGATTCCCGGCAAAAGCAAGTTGGTGTTGGCCAAACACCACCATGTAGGTAATTAACAGGAAATGTAGATATACTAAATAAACTGAATCAAAAACTAATCCATACGAATGTAACAAGAGTACAGCAAAACCCTATAAATAAAACTAGAACATTATCTTGGTCATTACAATCATTAGGCTGTTAATCAATAGGAGTTCGAGAAAGAAAATACAAAATACAGGGATTACACGATCTCTCGAGTCACTCCTGTGTAATCGTCTCCATCTCATATCCCCCCCCCCCCCCCCCCTTTCTTTTTCTTCTTTTTGGTATATCTAATCTCGTTGATTGAGTCTAGGCGACGTCACGACATCGCAACGTTGGCTGATGAAGGGCTGCACGTCGTACGACTTCAACGTCGCGACGTTGAGGCTGGGTCCTCCAATATCCTTCTTCATATCTTCACACAACCTCAAAATGCTGCCTTTTTCACCTGAAATGCACAAGAAGATGAGTATCAAATATATGACAATAAGCACACTTATTACAGATAAAGAGAGTCGAAAGCGTGATAAAACGCAGGTATATGATGAGTGTTTTGGGCACTTATCACACCCCCAAACTTGTCTTATTGCTTGTCCCCAAGCAAGAAACAAACTCATAACGCAACCACACAAGAAAATTTACACACCAAAACACCTATTGCATGAGTGTAACATAAACAATGCTAACAAGGAGAGTCAAAATGAACTAAGTCTGCAATTCGAGCCTTTATCGTCTAAAATCACAGAATCCTTAAAGTTGTGTGACTTTCTAAGGAACTTAGCTAAACAAGGTTAGGTTAACCAAGCAACTCAACCCCCCAAGTTTTCAATGACCTTTCCTAGGAAGTCTATGTGTAATTGTTTCATGATCTCCAACATATACCTCGGTTCCAGTACCCCCAAACTTGAAATCCACTCACCCATTTGAAAGACTCTAATAATAGAAGGATAAGAACGCACCCTTTTTTTATTTACATACTACCTAAGTTATTTAAAGACCTTTAGTGCCTATAAGTTTTAGTCGAGTAACTCCTACAATGGATTCATCGGGTGACTCCCACCAGCTGGTTAAGTGGCATCGGACATTTAGTTCCCCGAACTTCACCTAACACCAATCAAACCTAAAGGCCCTAGACGAGAACGGTCCTTCCTCTATCCATGTACGGCACGAAGTCAATGGCTCCCACCGCTCAAGGCACAGCTTTGAAAGGCCCTCTTGAACTCGTGACCTGATTCCGAATAAGAAACCCACTTATTCCATTCACACATGTCTTTTTTTTTTTTTATTATTTATTTATTTGGGGCTTGATGGCAATCCTCTTTTCAAAGGTGTCCTGACTAATTTAGGTGTTTAGAAACCCTCAAGGCTCATGGAACTCTCGTGAGCAAGGTCTCGAGCCTTGGTATACTAGAGATCACATGTGTGTGTGTGCGATAGACTACTTGGCAAATGGCTTCTTGAAACACACAGGGGTTGACTAAACTAAGTCACCCAACCATTCTAGCACACTATTCCAAATCATGTAACAACCTAAGGGTCCCTTTTAATTCTCTGCTCAATCTTTTTGAAAATTTTGACTCAAATTAATCTCCCATTCGCAAGCGTGACATCCACTCACACATAATACCTAAACCATGTAATGCTGCGAAAACAACCTAAAACACGTGAACATGTAAAAGCTTCGAATATAAGAACATAAACACCTGCACCCTCGAACATAAAGTAAAATACCCTAAACACAAAGACAAACTAAAACAAGAAACACAGAATAAACAAAATGCACTGGACACCACACCCCACACAAAAGTGGGCGTTGTCCCCAATGTCAACAAAATGGGGCCATAAGTGAGTGGTGGGAGGAACCCCGCCGTGATCACTCTACTACTCAAGCATGTGGTGGTGGAGGTGGCATGTGGAAGGCGAGGAGTTGGGCAAGCTACTCTTGGATGGACTGCTGGTTGCTTAGGATGGTCGCCTAGTTGCACATTACTGTGTTCATGTCGGCCTTAAGCGCGTCCATGTTCTGGCTGATGGAAACCTGGTGCTCCTGGGTCTCATCCCACGCATCAACCCAGCAATCAGTCCAGATTGCATGACGCCTGAGCCCTAATTCACCATCTATAGTCCGAATCCAAAACTCCCGGACGCTCGTTTTATTTCTTTATTTTCCGTGTTATTAAATTTTCTTTTCAAAAGTGTCACACTAATCCCATCCGACCAATGATCTGGATCTTAATCTGAGTCTCGCTTTACTCCGACGCCGCGCATTTATCTTAAATAAAAACATTTTATTATGTCATTTAGTTGCGCAAGGCGGTTTCTAGTTGTTGGGCAAGCCCATAATCATTTACAATTTGAATGCAATTCTGTGGTGGTCATAAACATTTAACAAAATACATTTACAAAAGAAGGTATTCATGCCTTTTCAAAATGATATACAAAATCAAGGTTCAGGGTTTGTCCCTTTTTTTTACAAATACCACTGCTCAAAAGAGATGATGAAAATTACTGAGTACACTTTATACGTGATTTCCTCTCTATGACTTTGATCGCGATCTTGGCCTTCTTTTCTTTGTTTACTGATACCTCGAGCATAGATAAAAACTATACGCTAAGAATTTTCATGCTTAAGGGTTCTATACAGCGTTCTATTTCACTATTCAAATTTAATCCTTGATATGCATTTAAGATCAAACCACAATTATTATATCAACATATACTCATGCTAATCAATTCCTCGTGATGCTTTCATTTTTCAAGTCATTTATCATATAACAACATGCATTTTCAATGCAATAATTCAATTCATAATTCAATTTATGAGATTTAAGATATACATAAAAATCCCATTACACTCACAATATTGGCTTATTTCACTCGACTATTTAATTCATAATTTCTCATGATTCCATTTTCGATGAATCTCATTCTTTATTATTATCATTCGCAATGTGCTTATACATTTAACAATCTGACCTCCCATCATGACGGATGCCGCTTGGTGCATCCCACACGCGGTATCACTTAATTTGATACGCCATCATGACTGATGTCGACTGTGCATCCCGCCAAGGACATTTCTTCACGTCATTCGCCATCATGATGATGCCGGACATTATTTGTATCCCGCCAAGTGGGACATTGATAATTCTCGTGGGGCTCTTCGTGGACTCGATGCCGATCGGGTGCATCCCATCAAGCGGTTCATTCGATATCATTCTATTTACATTTATGACGGATTCCGTTTGATGAATCTCATCCTTATCATCATTCACATTTATTCAGTTTTCAATTATCACATTTCAATTTCATATTCACTTTCGTATTATCTTTTCAAAGATATACTCAATCTATGTACTTCTTCCATATACTCACTCACGTACTCATTTCATAGTTACTTGATAACTACCAAAATACTTGAAATAAGAATAAAGTTAGAGAACAAACCGAAGCTGTCGAATCTAGCTTCCTTCTCTTTGATCTCAGTCCTAGGTTAGGCGATCATCACCCATCCCTAGTCAATAACATTCACGCCACTCTTAGTGGATAAACAATTGTTAACAATTTTAGTGAATTACAAATTTATTTTGTTAATGCCTGGGTTAAGACACTAAGTCCATTCAAGACGAACTCGCGAGGCTGGCTTGCGAGGTACTAGACATTTTTCCTTAGTCCTATCCTTATTCAACCCCCATTATCTCATTTCTTAAGGTCCCAGACATCTGTGATACGAACATTTCCGGACTTAACGATGCTAAAATATGCAAATTAGGGTCGTTTGAACAACCCGCACGGCACACTGATCTGCACGCAGACAGCTACCCGCACAACCCGCACTGACAGTTAATCTCTCGACCGCACGGTGACAAAGCTACCCAATTACATACTGCATTCCGCATGTTTCAACTCCGCATTCGATACACCCACGGCTCGCCGTAAAATGTGCGGGATTTTGCATTTTCACATTTTCATCCACAACTCTTCTCCAATCTGGCCCCATATCAAAAAATCCACTACGGAATCTACCCCAAAACAACTCAAATGGTTTAGACTCCATAAATCCATTTTCCTCAAGAGGCTTTCACCCAAAATCCAAATCAAAATACGAGGTTGGGGTGGTTTTGATTTTTCTTACTCGAACTCTCTTCAAATCTCTCTTCAGCGATGATGCTTGGTCTTTTTAGAGTAAGAAGTGGGAAAGGATCACACCAAACTTGATCTCTTGCAAACCTTAAGTCTTTTCCTCTCTTTCTCTTTCCCTTCTCCAAAACGGATGGCTAAAAATGAGCCCCTTGGCACCTCAAGCTCGTCTTTATAAATTCACTTTTATGTAAGGCCTTTGCTCGGGCTCTATACACTTTTTATAATTTCTAATTTTTCCTTTTGCTCTTAAATCACTTATTCTCTTAAGGCCATGTTTGGCTCAAAACCCATTATTTCATTTTAAGTCTCCTATTATTCCACTTTGATCATTCATAAATCCCAATTTTCCATTTTGACATTCTAACTCTTCTTATTTCACTCTTTCCTTATCATTTATCATTTATATTTTCCCATTAGCATTTAAGCTTATCATTTGACTCCTTAAGTCCTTATTTTACAATTTTCTACATTTTTTCCTTTTCACTTGTTTATTTAAGGGTTTTTAAATCATTTCTCAATTTAGCATATAATATCTAATCATATGCCCACAATTAAATTTATTTTCACAATTTATCAAATTACTTTCCTAGTGCTCTCCAAGTTTGACTCCAACCAGTACCCAAAATATATACTAAAATTATTATAAAATTCTAGGTATTTTGGGTCGTTACACTTGGTCCTGAATGTATGTGGAAGGACTCGACCGAGTCCTCCCGGGATGGTGGTGGCAAGGGTGGTGCGGGCCGGGTGGATGGATCGTCGTCCGACCTCCTTGGTCACCTGCTGGGATCCCAAACGTAGACTGGCATGCCCTGCTTCTTATCCCTCACAGAAGCGGCCCACATCCGACCCGTACACCTCCTATGGCTGTGGTACAAACCGGTTTGTCTCTTTTAAATCCATGATTGCCTTGACGGCACCCAAGCCTCATCATTCCTCTAAGGGCACCCCGCTTGCTCGCATAAAACCGTAGACAGAGGCGGTGCTCTAGATCTCATTCGCATTCTGTTATACAGGATTGCATCCTCTATAACCTGCCTCACATCAAATGGGATGTCTTGGATGATGGCATAGTTGAGCAGGGCCCTCTTGGCCATCACTTCACACACATTAGTCGCCGAATCTAGATACGACATGACAGCTGATGCCATACCTTAGGAACGAGCCAAGTGAAAGCCTGGCCTCAAGTGCACTGCGTGCCCTTCATTGTTCAGTTTCCACTCCCCTTGCCCGTTGGTCAACATTCTAAGGACTTCGAGATAGTTGGGGTTCTCATGGAGCCTATCATAAGCTTCGGAGTTGACCGACTCAAGGTTATAGTATCGATTGATAGACTTTGCACTGAAGTCTACCAAAACCCCACACACCCGACTCCTTTAGCGTGGAGGCAAGATTGGCATAGAACTCCTCGCATCACCATTGTGGTACCGGCTCCTGGGGCTGGCAAGCGCCCATCCTTTATCCGCAATGGTTTTGTTAAAGAAATTATCAGGGTGGTGGAATCAGGACCCTACCCGATCCACTGTACGGCCGAATCGCTTTAAAATGAAAAAGAAAATGGGTTGATTTTCGAATTTTACAAAAACTGGCCCCTATGAGGGATGTTTCTTCTTTAGACGCTACTTACTTTGTGTTGTTATTTTATAAAGGGAAACTAAGTAAGAACAAAAACCCTAATGACTAAAGATGGAAATAATGTCCGCGAAAACTAGATTTCTGGGTCCGAGGATCAGATTACCCATCGGAAGGCAGCACTACATGAGGTAGCACTCTCTAGGCTTGAACTCGGCCCTACTTAGTGAACTGGGTATGTGGGAGCATATGGGCCATATATAAGATAGTCTCCTAAGCTAAACATACAACTTGGATCACACCTCGAACCCACTTCCGGTATCTAGCATGCTTAAAACACTCCAAATCCTAAAAGGAAAATTGTGGCGTGTACCCCGTGGTCCCCAGCCACACTATATGAAAGTTAGTCGTACATTTTGAGTACAATAATTTCTCAAAATTAGATATCAAAAGAAAAGGGAAGCCAAGAGAAACCATACATGGTATCCTTCAATCCACTCATTGATGCTACCACCCAGGCAACCATATCTATTCATCCCAAGAAACGGCTCAACAAAACACTAGATTATCGGTGCTTAACTAATCACCTTGACCTACATAGGTGGTTCCGATTCCAAGAATCCAAAAATTGAACAAATTAATCCCAAACTAAACCCCATTTCAGACTTCTAAATGTTAGCCCTACACTGATTTGGAGCACCGGGCCCGACTACAAAGGTCACTTGCTCTAATCAAACTCGAAATCGCATTTAATTTCATAAAACTAAAAACTCGGGTCGATTCAATTTCTAACCGGCCGATCCGATTGAGAACAATTCTGAAATTTTTTCGTTATCTTTACAGAGTAAGGAAACCAATAAATACAAACGTGTGCAATCTCGAAGCACGAATGACTAAGAACCAACACAAACAAAACAGCGTACCCAAACTCCATCTCTAACCGAACTCCATCGAACTAGCCGATCCGGCTTCCCAAACTGGGGTCAAATGATTGAGAGAGACTCGAAAATTTTTTCAAAACCTTCCTCTAAGAGTCAGGGATCTAAAAACAAATCAAGTAGAAACTAACTAATGATCGAGAACTACACAACGGCGCCTAAAGACTCCAAATCACGCTCTAGCAACTAAATTCAAGGAACTGGATGACCTGGTTTCTAACAAGTCCATCCGATTGAGAGAGGCTCTCAAAAATTTTTGGAACATTCCTCAAAGAGTCAAGAATCCAAAAAAACAAATAGAGTACAAATCCGACTACGAATGACTGAGAACTAAATACAAACGGTACTAAAGACTCAAACAAATTGCTCCAAAGAACCTGAGCTCAGCGGAACTCACTGATCCGTTTCCCAACCAGTTCATCCGCTGAGAGAGGCTCTCAAAATTTTCATAACCTTCATCAAAGAGTAAATGAATCGAAAAAACAAACATAGTAAAATTCGACCAATGATCGAGAACTGGCTACTACAAACTGGCTCCAAAGACTCCAAATCAAGTTGTTCCAAAGAAATCGAATTCAAAGGAACCGGATAATTTTGTTTCCCAACCATTTTAACTGGTTGAGAGAAGGTCTCAAAATTTGTCAAAACCTTCCTCAAAGAGTCAGGAATCGAAAAAAACAAATTGAGTACAAATCCGACTCCGAATGGCTAAGAACCGACACAAACGGTGCCAAAGACCTAAGTAGTTGTTCTAGCAAATTGAATTCAGTGAAACGGATGATTTGGTTTCCCAACCAGTTCATCCGGCTGAGAGAGGCTTTCAAAATTTGTAGAACCTTCCTCAAAGAGTCAGGAATCCAAAAAAACAAACATAGTACAAATCCGACTCCAAATGACTAAGAATCATTACTAAACTAAGGCTCTAGTGACTCCAACACGAGTCCCCAAACAATAAAGGCAAAAGAAAAGAAAAAAAGAAATGGGAGAAGCATATAAAATGTCAGACTTGTAAGATTCACTTCGCCATTCCCATTTTTCTTCTTCTTTCGCCTCCAAAACCTGGCATCTACTCCTTCAAATCCGTCTAATCCCTCTTCAAACAAGCAGCAGAGACCACGCCCCTCCGACCTGGGATAAACTCTCCTTTCCCCATTTTTTTTCCCTTTTTTCTCTCTTCTTCCTCCCTTCCCTTTTTGATCACCTCTCCACATTTTTTCTTCTATTTCTCTCTCCCTTTCTCTCTGAGCCTACTCCATTTTGCACACCTTCAGTCCCGAGAACTCCTTCGCCCCGAACTTCCTACCTTCATAAACACTCCTCTATTCCCAAGGTCCATAGCTGGCCACATTTACTCCTTTGCTTAACCACCAAGTATCCCAGTGGACCCAAGGTAGGTTGCAAGCAACCCATAACATGGTCTAAAACTGGATCCAACCCATGCCTAGGACTGATCTGGGGCTAATGTATTTAACTATATAGGTGGATTCGGGGCACCAAATCAAAAAATTAGTGCCCCACGCAAGCTAGCCCGATGCACCGACTGTACAGTTCAAAACTAGTCGATCCGATTGAGAAAAAATCTGAAATTTTGAAAGAGTATTCCTTGAAGAATAAGGAGTCCATAAAAAAAAATGCTTGATTCCGAGTCCAGGTGAGGGAGATATGACCAAAACAAGCCTTAGTGCTTCGAATTCAAACCTACTCTAATAAACTCTTATCGAAGCAATTTCTGGGCCCCACTTACCTTAAGTGGCACGATGCCAATAACTAAAAAAATGTCATCATGACACTCTAAATTGAACTACATAGGCACTCAATGGACCATATATAAGCCCACCCGAGGCTCGGAGATAGACTAAGCCTAAAAGGGCCCTAATGGTGTTATATGAGAACGATGGGTGAGTGTGCCACCCAAAGGATAAATGCAAGTGCTGAGGGACAAAATTGAGGCCCATAAACATGCCCCTCTTCAAGAGGAGTGAATGAACAGAGTGTATCGTGGGTCCGGGCGCAAGCGATGCAAGGAGTGAAATGAATCCCCAGTTGAAGAACCTGTATGACTAGTCACCCTTGGCTCTCTTACCTAGTAATCGAAGGTTAACTACCGTAGTCGCTAGGATTGAAGGACTTAAAGAAACCAGGTAATGGCGTCCGGAAGATGAGTGATCCCGCAGTAATGCCTAAAGATAATGAAACCGGGCCATGCTAGAGAAGGTGAGGAAATCTCGCAAGCTCCGAGAAGGGTCCGCAAGTACCATAAAGGTCGGATCCGGCAGTACCAAAGGTGGATCCGGCGAGTACCGGAATGCGGATCCGCGAGTACCGTAGCGCGGGATCCGCGTACCAAAATGGATCCGGGGCGAGTACTGGGAAAGTGTGATCCGGGCAAGTACCAGAGAATGGTCAAGGAGAGTACTGGAAAGCGTGGATCCGCCACTACTCGAAGCGGGATCCGAGCTAGCAATTCGAAAAGTGGGATCCGTGCAAGTACCGGAAAGGTGGATCCGCGAAGATCTAAAAGGTAGGATCCGCGAGTACTTCAGAGAAGGGTCCGGCTTTAGTACCGGAAAGGTGAGATCCGCGAGGTTTAAAGTAAAATCCGCGAAAATTTTAAAGGTGGATCCTCGGAGAGTACCGTGAAATGTGGATCCGCGTACTGCAAAGGCGGGATCCGACCGTGCATCGAAATGTGGATCCGGGCGAGTACCGGCAAAGGTGTGGATCTGCACAAGTACCGATTAGTACTCCAAATAGTGCTATTTTTAAGCCTTCGTTTATATGTGTTTTGAGAACTTTTTTTGTGTACTAATCAATTTAATAACCTAATTGATACATTGAGTCCTGGTCATACTAATCACTTTTGTAGTTTTACATGCCAAATACCTCATTATCTTCAATCCGATCTCAAACACGATGAACTCCGGTGCCAAATTCAAGACGCATGATCGAATTCGTAGGAGATTTGGAGCAAAATGCGTAAAAGAAGGAAGACATAGTGGACTTCTGGTGGCAGTGTTGGTGAAAATTAGCAACCCATAAATTTTCGCAGTCATAAATTTCGCGAACATCGTCTCCCGCACCGCTACCATCGCAATTCGGGCTTTGTTCGGGCTTTGTACAAATTTTCCTCGATGTAATTTTGGTCTTATACATTTTTTTGTAATTTTTGGTAATCGAGCACCTATATAAGCCTACCAAGCTTGTAAGATCAATCAATCTTTCACTTCATCAATAAAATTGTACTCAAATTCCCTCTCCTTCCCGCCCCGGTGATCTTCTCTCTCTCCTTTTCCTTCACTTTCTCGCGACTTTTTCAATTATCCAAACACCCTCGATGATGACAAATCAAGGATGTCTTCGATGCGCCCCCATCCTCAAGAGGAAGGCCACTAGGTACCCGCACCCAAGGTGTCGGTTGTTCTTCGCTTCATAAGCACTTATGCGCGCTTATGTCTCGCTCTCACCTTAGGTTAAAATCTCTCAGGCATGCCCTCATTAACGTATTTGGTAAGCTTTTGCCTTAGAGGATACTGCTAGAAAGCACTAGATCCACGATATCCAATTAGTCATTCCCTATTAGTTAATGTAGTGGTGTGGTTAAGGAGATGTTCTCACCACGTGACACTTATGCCCATTAAATGCCATATTTCAAGAAGGAAAATTCAGGGTTTAAGCTCTTTGTGAGCTAAATGGAGATCCTGGGCTCTCGAAACGATCATAGGTCATCCTCCCCAACGAGAGGAAAAAGACCCGAGGACATGATTGCTGCCTTAGAAACCTAACACAGTGGCCCAAGACTTCAAGGAGTTCTTTTTCTAATTTATTTCATTTACTTCGCCAACTATTTTCCCACACCGCTTTTTACACAAATCCTTAAATCCAAAAGAGAGAAAACACCATTTCAATCCACTTTCACACCCTTCTCAAGAAGAAAACCCATCCCCGTGTTCGACTTCTGTACCCCACTATACTCCAGAAGAGCTCCGCTACGCGAAAGAGGAACCCTGTGGATACAAATCCCTACGACCCCGAACATCTAATGGCGGGTAATCGAATCAAATGGCGCCGCCACTGTGGGACGGTGTCTCTAGCGAGAAAAGAGAGCCGTGAACTTGTGATCCACATCACAAGTATCGTGAATTCTCATTTCTTTTATTTTACCATTTTTTTCCATTTGGCGCTCACTCCGCAGGGGAATTGGAATTTCAGATCGTTTACATGTGATTTTCCTCTGTTTTTATTTTAATCTAACATCAACCTTCTCAGAGGCCTCGTTTCTTGTTGGTTTCGTCTTGCGGTGCACCATAGTAGCTTATGCTGAGACATGCAAACATCGCAGCATTCGAAAGGCTTAGTGCTCCAAATTTTGAACAAGGGTGTGAAACCACTTGCATAAGAACGCATGAAGCCCCTCACCAAGAGCAAGAGAGCCAACAAAGGGTCTAAAGGGAGCCTAATGCCTATAGGTCAATGGAGAGGGATCACATATACCCCCTGGAAAAGTAGTTCAATTCTCATGCATTATACTCCCGCCGAGGATGGGCAGTGAGGGCCTTATCCGGTGCCCCGCTCCCAACTTTCATGGTATGGAAAATGAAAATCCATACACACATCCGGATTGAGGAAGTTTGCATAACTTTCGCAAAGAGGGTAACCGATATGGAGTTGCTGAAGTTGAAAGCCTTTTACCTCCTCAAAGTCAAATCCAAAATTTCCATGACCACTAAGGCCAAGGACCATCGTGAACTCGGGCAGAGCTTACAGTAAAATTTTTAAAGAAGTTCTTCAGCGTCTTACAAGACCAATAATTTGAAGAGGCAAATCTACACCTTTCGTACTCTCATGATAATGAAGAAAAAATTTTATCAATATCGAAGGTATAATGGAGACCATCAGCCCGCCCTCACCATGGCTTTGATAATCGATCGGTGAACCACTCAACGATGGAATGTCCCCCGCTCATGAAACAACTCTCGAGACCATGTGTCACTCGGACTTCCTCATCAAGAACTCGATGAAGCCATGGATTTCCTCAACTATGTCAAGCAAGACTTCCAAAGTCGATGAACCAAATCCCCAGTGGAAATCGGAGCAGACATGTGCCACCTTTCAAGAAAAACAAAGGGGAGTTATATATTCACTCCGAAGTGAGGATGTGGAACTAAAGGCTGTTGTCCACTCCCGACGTAAGGATGGAAGAACTTGAAATGAGAAATCAGCAGAGGTACAGGCAGCTGGATCCAAATACCTCGTGCCCTCTAATCCATGCTTCACTGGGCTAATCCACTAGTCACCAAGGAGATCATCATTCAATTTCCTCGCAGTTGATCTAATGGCTGAACATGCAAATGTTGTGGGCCAAAATAGGCCACCAGCTGATGCCCACTATGGCAACACCTACAATCCCAAATGGAAGAACCACCCCAACCTCTCCTGGAAGCTTAAACCTCCAGCATATGTTCCCCACACAAGACAAAGAAGAAAGAATAAAGATGGGTCCACCTCACAGTTGAAGAACCACCAACCCTCATCACCTGGCCGAGCAACTTATCATGAATCTGATACAAGTGGTGGGGAATTTTGCAGAGGAGCGTAAAGCCATTAATGCTCAGTCAATCAAAGAACAGAGCCGTGAGAAAGCCCGTGAACAAAAGAATTGATGGGCCCCATAATAGCCTCAATCAGAAAATTGATACCCTTCAGTCATCCATCACAAAACTGACCAATCATCAGCAGATGCAAGAGCAAGGGAGATTCCCTTCCCAAACACTACCCAATTCTAAGGGAGTGCATGAACTAAGCTATGCCAATGAGCCTGCACCAAAGATGGATGAAATTAAGGCCATTATCACCTTGAGGAGTGGTAAGGAAATTGAGCAGCCAGTGCCCAAACCTACTGGAGAGACCAGAGAAAAAGCGGAAGTGGAGCCAGAACACATATTCATTAAAGAAGATTCGCTTGAAGAAAAAGTTATGCCTCCATTTCCCCAAGCACTGAGAGGTAAAAAGAAGGCCTCCAAGCAAGCAGGAATCCTGGAAGTACTAAGACAGGTGAAGGTCAACATCCCCCTCCTTAATATGATCAAACAAGTCCCCACCTATGCAAAATTTTTAAAAGATCTGTGCACAGTTAAAAAAGGGTTGGGCATTGACAAGAAAGCCTTCCTAATAGAGCAGGTGAGCTCCATCATCCAGTGCAAAACCTTGGTGAAATACAAAGATCCAGGATCCCCCACTCATCCCCACCCACATGGAGGGATCCGCAGATAGACAAAGCCCTACCCTGACCTGGGGGAGCTGTCAACCTACGCCATACTCGGTACAAGCAATGGTTCTGGGGAGATGAAGTCACTAACATCACTCCTATCCTTAGTCGATAGATCGTTGAAAATACCAAAAGGAATAATTGAGGATGTCTTGGTGAAGGCAGACAAGCTTTATTACTCCTGACTCTCGTGAGTTCTCGATATGGAGCTCAGTGATGCAGGGTACTAATCAAGTACCCATCATACTAGGAGGCCATTTTCGCCACTTCAATGCCATAATCAACTACCGAAACGGATTCACGAGCTCACCTTCTAACATGACACCGGAGCTCAACATTTTCACTTGAGCAACAAGCATAAGTCGCCAGAGGATGAGGAGTGTAAAATCGATGAAGTCCGACGAGCGGTACCAAGTGTGGGAAAACACACACCCAAGAACCTGTGAGGGAAGAACTCGATGAAGAACAATGAAGCGCGCACAAAGAACTAACTACACTACCACTCCCCGCAAATGCTGATCCCACTCACTACCTACCTCAGAGAGAAGGATGCTTACCACAAAGGAGCAGAGCCGATTCAATCAGAAGACACCCTCACCGCAAGCATGGAGGAGCTTCTCCCCTGGACTTCATAAACCTCTCACTACACGTGGGAGTGGTGATTCGTGCCACGCAGCTGAGCTAAAATCAACAAAATTTATATACACCTAAGTTCCTACATCGCCGAGTCGTTTACCGCAAAGATAAAGGTTCAGTATTCTAAATACTGGACGTTTCATCCTAGAAATGGTTTGCATAAGTGCACGAAGGTAAGGCTTTACTGACTCTTTCTGAATCGGGTTTCAAAATAAAGGGAAGGGTTTGAAAACTGATAATTGTAAAATCGCAAAGTTAAAGGTGAAAAAGTTAACTTTGAAGACTGAAGTCACTAACTTGGCAAGTTAGGCAAACAAGGTCCCCTGTTTTATCCTCGTTATGATACAACCTATGGGCCCCGCGATAACTCCTGATTCATGTTTAACTAGCAAACCTCACCCATGAAACAACTCCTATTTGAGTCAATACAGGCAGTATGCACTAGCTGCCTTACCGTTTTAAAACCCTAACATTTAATATCATCTCAGAGGCTCGTGAAGACCATCTAAAGGATCACAAATTCTAAAGCATGGAGAGAGTATTGGCCAACCAATAACATTAAATGCTATGCAACCCTAATTTGAGAAACCTAAATATATAAATCATTTCGCCTTAGAGGCTCGTGAAGACCATCTAAAGAATCACAGCATTCTCTCTCACCGAATATGCACCGGATTCTAAAGCATGGAGAGTATTGGCCAAATTAATGACATTCAATGTTATGCAAACTACAAGTTTTTGAGAATATAAGGCCATAACACATCATACTCGTAGCTTTTAGTACAAGAGGATTAATACATAAGCCCACTACTCAAGCTAGCTTCCTTCCTCTTCAAAGAAAGCAGGCTTTACTAAGCATCTCTCAGTTGTCATCCTCAAGAGGGTGTTCGCGTACCAGAAAGGGAGAGAAAGAGGAGAGAGAAGGAGAAAAGCAAACCTAAATAAAAAACGGCATTCTTATTTACAAAATGAAAACTTACAAAATATCTTCTCCTCCTCCAAATTGTTCCTTCAATTCCTCCATTTTTTACAAAACAAGAGGGGCTTATATAGGCCTCCTCAAGGTATGAAAATACCAAAAAACCTATGAAATTGGCTAAGTTATAGGACAATTAAGTAATACACCAAGTCTGGGAGGCGCCTGGGCATTAATTACAAAGCATGATTTAGGCATCAATTTTCGTCTTGTCAAGAACTCGCTAATTAGCGAAATCAATGTGTCTAGCTAAAACAAGAAATTTCGCTTTAAGGGTGGGCCATTCTCATAGGGAAATTTCGCTTAAGCTAGCGAAATTCTGTGAGAAGCGAAATCAATTATTTTCGCTAAGGAACAAAGAAGCAGCGAAATTTGGAGGGTCTAGCTAAATTTGCATTTCGCTTAGGTTGCAAATTAGCTAAGGTTGCGAAATTTTCGTAATCTTAGCGAAAAATTTTCGCAGTTTAGCGAAAAATTCCTCGCAGATTGTCGATCCTTCACGCTTCATCTCGCTTCAACGCATCGAATTTTCTTACTTTGCCTTTGTTTTCTCATTGACTGGGCTGGTCGATAACAGACTCAATTCCAATCCTTCATGATTCATCCTTTGTATTGAGATTGAACTCCAAGAGGCTCAAATACCCTGTAAAACAACCAAAATAATTTAAATGGCATAAGTGTTACTAAGAAGACTAGAACACTTCCAATTGGTATAAATGATATGATTAATGCAAAAAGCACCCAAAACCTATCTAATATAGTAGGTTCAAAATTGCACTTTTCGGGGCATTAATCACACCCCCTTAACCGAAACGCTGCTAGTCCCTTTAGCAATGCAAAATAAAGAAAAGGAGACGATGTGGTGGATTTACAAAGGTTATGATTCAAAAAGGTATATGTACATATAAACAATACCTTAAACTGGAGAAATTGAAATCAAAGTTGGTAAACTGGCTATGAAAGAATCAAACCATACAAGAACAATTCTAGGTCAATATTGGATCCATAATTCTCACTTGAATTTCCACCTAAGTCTAATGGACTTTATGTAACCAGATTATTAATAAATCGCAAAATTGCCACTCTCCCCTAACCTAGCACCGAGCATGGCCTTAAGCTGTTGAACAATCCTAGATAGGGCTAGTCACACTTTTCTTTCTTTATTCATCTACATCGTAGGGGTACGCTTAAAATACGATTTCACCAAAGTCCGTGTAATCTGGGTCCACCGATGACTCAACCAATTAAGGTTTAGGGGCATCAAGCCAAAAGGATCACTCGACCACTAACTCTAAAGGCTTCACTCCCTGACTTCGAATGACTTCCTCAAAATTAAGCACTCCACAAGTCATTAAATCCCACCTATCCACCCATGTAACGAACACTAAATCGATGACTTCAACCAATTAAGGCATGTGGCATCAGTTTCAAAGGCTTTCACGATACACCCTCGTACCGTGCTCGTTTCAAGGCAAACTTCACGACTTTATTTTTCTTTTCTTCTTTCTTTCTTTTCTTTCTTTGCTTTTCTTTCTTTTTCCTTTGGAAGACAACATTGGTCTTCAATCGTAGGTAACACAAACCTATCCTAGGCTGCCAACATACTAAGGCCTACGGTGTTTAAAGAAGGCACACAATTTCACAGCCTATTGGAACAATCTGGAGTGCAGTGTGTGAATTAGCATACAGGGGGAAATTTCAAGTTGAGCATGCAGGAACTTCAGCTGACCAAAAATTTAATTCAAGCATGGAATTTGTTCTAACATAGAGGTGACAAATAGTGATTCAATTTTTCAACATGAAGCAATTCAATTGTCCAATTGTAGCAATTCAATTGTCCAATTGAAAAGAAAAACATTTACACCTAGTAAAGGCACAAAACATGATATACAAAAGTCTATATATATATATACTGAATAGCTTTTGATATAGCCAAAGTGGCTAATACATGAATACAAAGCTAACACAAAATATCACCGCCTTACTTGGCTAATACATAAATCCTAATCAAGACTAGTAGGCAAGATAAAGTTGATAACTAAACAAAAATAAAAAGAAACCCAACCACCCCACCGCCGTGGTGGTGGTGGGCGGTGGGCCTGAAACCACGCTGCCGCAACCTGTAATGATCCAATGAAGCCGCATCACAGGGCCCTCTCACGACCAGAATACGAGGAAGACCCAGGTGGGTCATAATCTGAGTCAACATAGAATGGCACTGGGCCAACCTCTGATCCTGGGCAGCCTGTGTAGCTGCAAGTGAGCAGATGGCATCCATCACACCAGCTATCTCTCTCGAGCCAGTAAATGGATGTAATTCCTGAATGATGTGTCACAGGGAAGGCCCGGAGTATCTTCACGTGCACCGATGTAGTATGTGGAGGAGATGGAGGTGAACGATCCGGAATGGGAGTCCTCCCCAGACTCTGGCCCAGGGGCAGCATATCATCCAGGTGGTGGTCCTCTCAGCCTCCCGAATCTGACTCATCCCGGTCCCGTACGATATGGAATGAGACGCATAGTCATAACCCGGCCCATCGACACTAAGATGTAGGCATCTAGCTCTCATCTCTGGGCCTCCGGGCCCGGGAATCCGATCCGTCGAGAACATAGCATAGAGCCTGCGACAAGTAATAGAATGCTCTTCCGTCAGCCAGTCCTTCCATGGACCTTCCTCAACCGCAACAAAGGGAAGCCATCACCACACTCGCAGGGGCCGAACCAAAATCCCCCGAGATCCAGAAAGTGCCCCAGACGGCCCTCCTCCGCACACCGCAGGAAATGTCGCACAGTGCGGTCAACCGCCAAGATCTCCATGAGCCGACTTCAGAGAACACCGGACCGCCAGCTGGTGTCTTCGCCGCTCTAATTTACCCCCGCGGAGGCTGCGGGCCCAAGCTCAGGACTCTGAATTGGCTACAGATGCGTAATCCTAATGTCAATAAATATCTAATATCCGAGTACACTGTGCATAAGCTATCTATACCGAATCGACCCTAGTGGACTGCCTGGTCTCTCGATGTCATGGAGTGGTAGAACTGCAACACCACTCTCTGACACACACCACGGAGTCATAAAGGTAGGAGAGTGAACACTCTCGATCAACCTCAAAGACTCCCTGTGATCCTGGTCACCCTCACTGCTGGATGTCATAAATGACTCGATGAAACCGCGGTGGAGTCGCACATCTCCCGAATGCCCCTTACGACACGGTCCCGATCCTCGGGCGCCGCGATACCTGAGGTGACAGCCGCCCGCAATCAAGGCGGGCCAGGAGACGTGGGAGCCCGTGGAAGATGACTCCGGCCCGGGGTCTGGCAAAAGGGCCCGCTTGGAGGGCCTGGGCCTCCGAACTCTCCTCCGTGGCACAGGCGATGGGGCCCGGGGTCCCATCCGTGTCTGACAACGCCTAATCCCCGAGGCCTCGCGATACTGCCTCCGACCGGTGATGGCACAGAGCTGACCGAGTCAGCCACTCTCTCAGCGCATCAGACTCAACCCAGCCGAAGATTTGACCCACTCTGTGCACGAACCATACTCAAACAAGACTAAAAACTCCTAAGAAAGCCTCGACTCATTAAAATATAACTCACGTAATCAGAGCACCGAACCGCAGCCTCTCGAGGCCATCGAATCCAATTTCGAATCAAGCAACCGAAACTGTGGCCTCACTGATCAGAAATAAAATGGCCCCGAACTAACCAAATAAGGCTCGATAACTGACACCACTGACAGTGGCACCAAGAAGCTCGAACCGAGGGCACGTATCCCGGGCAAAAGGAAGGCTCAGCCGCGTTGAACAATCAGTGGCTCCTGCCAAGGCAGCGGAGGCCTACCAAGGCTCGGGTCGGCTGGTGCGCGTGACCGAGGACGTGTACTAGAAACTCAATAAAGAAACTGCAGCAGGATCGCGTAAATGGCGCAGGCAGGTCGCAGCGGAAGCTCCGCTGGGCTTAGAAGCCGATAATGGTCAGGCTTCTGAGCTCAGTGGCACTACCGAGGTATAATGCAAAGTGGCATTCTAAACCAACCCCTCCCCTGTTTATATGTCAGAATTGGCAGCCGAAGGGTCATTCCTGCCAATTTTCGCTATACTTAGCGAATTTGGCCTACTGGACTTCCTGAAATCATGAAAATTTTAAATTAATTAATAAAATTATAGGAAATAAAAATTATTGTTAGAAAATTTACTATATGAAGCTAATATTAAAAAATTCAAAATAGCATTATAATATATAAATCAAGCTACTATTAAAATGAAATCATGGTTAAAAATTTTCAAAACTAACTAAAAACTAATAAATTAATTAACTTAAAACAGAAAAAATAAAAATGTGTAAAGAATCGTAATCTGGTTTTCAAAAACACCAATCCAGTTCACTTCCGAATTACTCGCGGGGGCCATGAGGATAATCTCCTCAACCCCTGCAGTTGCCTGGGCTAATTCCTTGGTTTTGGGTGCCTAAATTGTTGGATCAGCTTCCTCAAAGGACGACTCGTTGAATTGAGCAATTGGTTTGGCAAAGGTGGTGATGGCAAGACTAAAATATCTCATATTTTCGCTGATCACTCCTCAGATTTCCCCGGATAATCGTGTTTTCCGCATAATCGATCAATTGAAATAACTTCTTAATGTAAATTTGATTTTCAATTTCTAGCAACCTATGTTTGTTGTTCAAATGAAAGATGTTCAACTCCATGGTCATGTTACCAAAGGTTAATTGTAATACCCCATTCCAAGTAATTTATTATTGCATCAAGTAAAGGGCTTAAAATACTTTCCAAGATGATCGTACATGATTGGGTTCACTAGCAATTGTCTGTCAAGTACCACAAAATCTACTCGGGTAGTAGAATTTGTCTATCTCACTAAGACATCCTCAACTATCCTTGTGTGGATTTCTACACTTAATCTATCTACCAATGAGAGTGTGATGTCGGTAGTTCTTAAGTTCAATTACCTAACTCGTCAGATAATCGAATACGACATTAGGTTCACACCGTCCTAAATCAAGCAAGGATCTTTCTATGCAATTCCCACCAATATTGGATCGAAATTGTGGAGATCCAGTGGATTTTGTATTTGATAGTAGATTGGTTGATTACGGGGTAATCGATATGTTCAAAGTGAGAAATGCCTTCTTCTCAATGCCTAACTTTTTGATCAGGAAAAGATCCTTCAAAATTTTGCATAAGCAGGGACTTGTTCGATTAGGTCCAAGAAAGGTATGTTAACCTTCACTTGCCTTAAAACCTCAAGAATGCCCCGCTTGTCGAGTCAGCCTCTCTTCTTCCCTCTATGCTCGTGAAACGAGGTGGTATACTAGTGATTCATCAATCCTCCCCAGGAGAATATGCCTCAGCTCGCACTCTCCCCGCCTCGATTCCTCAATGTGCCTTTGCACAGGTTGATTCAACCTCTTTCCACTTCTAAGGGCTATTATGGCCTTAACCTCATCCATTCCCGAATTGTCGGATAATCCTACCTCATGAATTCCTTAGTGGTTTGGAACCTGCTTGCGGATGGAAACCTCCCTTTCTCGTACTTAGCAACTTGTCGATCTTGGTGATTGAATACCGAGGTTATCAATTTTCTGGCTGAGATTGCTCCTCAAGCCCATCTATTCTTTCTTGCTCAATGTATTCCTCTACAAAAGATCACTTTGTGCCAAGCCATGATTAATTCCTTTTGTTCCTCAAGTCGCCACCACCTTACTCAAATTCAAAACGGCCTTGCTCTACTGCAGAAGAGTGATGGTGGTCATAGATCGTGAAGGGAAACTAAATCGAGGTTTGCACTGGGGGCATATAAGGAGGGGGGATTGGGTCTCCATGCAAGATTAGTGGTGATTCCTCCAATTGGAATCAGAGGTATTACCATATGGTACTGGATTGTCGCGGGGCTTGTATTGCCCTGCGTTGCTCGCAGACATTCCTCGACATCAAATCCTTCACCGCAGGCCATAGGATAATTGCTCGTCAGCGCAAGGTGATTGGAAACGTGCAAGGATCGGACTGCGCGTGATTTCGCCATCGCATGCACCTCGAGCCGCTTGCCTTCAAGCTCCTCTACCTTCCTAGCCAGTGGCTGGAAATCCTAGCTCTCATTTCTATTTCTTCAAAGGCATACATCCTGGCACCCTCTTCTGGGTCGGGATCGGTGGTCCATCCTCTATCCAATCTTCAGATTTCAGGGCTCATCCCAACCCTTGTAGCTCTACCTACGAATTTAAGAAATCCATGGCTCATCAGGATGTTTGCTTCTTAAAAAGTCTCCCCACACATGGTTTCTAAGACGCTTACATGGCAGAGACATACCACCATAGAAGTGGTTCACCAACATCCAAGTATCAAACTCCATGATGTGGGCACAGACCGATGGTTTCCATAAATCTTTCCTAACACCGTGTAAAATCTCACCATCCTCGAGCCGCAAAGGTAAATTTGTCTTTCAAATTATCGGTTTTACGAGTAATCAAAAACTTCTTCGTGAATTCCCGCCTCAAGAATGTACCCCCAATTTCTAATGGTTCTAGCCCAATGAGTCGAGCCATATCTTGGCCTTGTCCTTATGAGTCAATGGAAAATGCCTTTATTTCCAAAGAAATCCATGTCCATCATACCTTCCTTGAAGGTAGTGCAAACCTCCTCAAAATCCCTAAGGAGTGTATGGATTTTCATTTTCCATACCATGATACGTGGGGAGTAGAGGTAATTAAATATGGCCTCATCACATCTTCAAATAGGAGGAATGATACGTGGATGGGGCACTAACTCTAGGAGGGTGGATGATCCCTCATGGTCTCTATAGGCATTCGATTCATGGGGGGTTCCCGTCGGCTCATTGCTCGTGCATAGGATCCATGGCATCGATGTACACGACTCACTAGCTGTCGAAAGGTGTACTTATCCCATTCAGTCTACCTGATGTGTCTCATCCTAATCGTTGCATAAACACTGCTACAAAATTGTAGAGACAACAAAAAGAACCAACAAAGCTTGCAAAAAGGTTATGATTAATCTAACAACAAAAACTCGACCGAATGAAAATCAAATAAAGGCGCCATCGCTTAATTGCTAAAATCGCGCCTCTAATCAGTCGTACAAAGAGGTAAAAAGGTTACCTTCACTCTGTGATGTGGATCACAAGTACTTTTTAACTTACTATTTGTAGCTTAAGTAACCATCCCCAGAGAATCTGCCATTTGATCTGCGCTACAAAGAGGGCCGAGCTAAAATCAACAAAATTTATATACAATTTGTTCTCTACTACTCGCGTAGTCAAGCTATCATAAAGATAGTGGTTCAGTATTTAACACGGATGGGTTTTCATCCTAGAAATGGTTTGCATAAGTGCACGGTTGCAAGGCTTTCTACTTGACTCTTTGGAATTGGGTTTCAAAATGCGGAAGGGTTTGAAATCAATTGTAAAACTAAAAGTTAAAGGTGAAAAGCACTTAAGAATTGTGTCACACTCGGCAAGCCAGTAAACAAGTGTCCCCGGTTTTATCCCTCGCTATGACAAGCAACCTATAGTCCCCGCATAACTCACCGGATCCATGTCTTAACTAGCAAACCTCACCCATGAAACAACTCCTATTTGAGTCAATACAGGTAGCATGCGCTACGGCCCCATCAGTTTAAAACCCTAACATTTAATATCATCTCGTAGGCTCAGAAGACCATCTAGTTGATCACAGTCCTAAAGCATGGAGAGTATTGGCCAAATCAATAACATTAAATGCTATGCAACCCTAATTTGAGAAAAACCTAATATATAAATATCATTTTAGAGGCTCAGAAGACTATCTAAAGAATCACAAAGACTCTCTCTCACCGAATATGCATCGGATTCTAAAGCATGGAGAGTATCACAAATTAATGACATTCAATGCTATGCAACCATGTTTTGAGAATATAAGGGCCATAAATACACTACCTGTAGCTTTTAGTAATAAGAGGACAACATGCATATGCTCCCACCACCAAGCTAGCTTCCTCCATCTTCAAAGAGTGGAGGCTTTAGCCACATCTCTGTTGTCATCCTCAAGAGGGGTTCAAGTAAATTTATAAAGGAGAGAAAGAGGAGAGAGAAGGGAGAAAAGCAAAACCTAAATAAAAAAACGAGACTTTATTTACAAAATGAAAACTTACAAAATATCTTCTCCTCCTCCAAATTGTTCCTTCAATTCCTCCATTTTTTACAAAACAAGAGGGGCTTATATAGGCCTCCTCAAGGTATGAAAATACCAAAAACCTAAGTGAAATTGGCTAAGCATAGGATAATTAAGTAATACACCAAGCTCGAGGCAAGGTCACATTAATTACAAAGTACATACGCATCAATTTTCTATTAGGTCAAGAATCTCGCTAATTAAACAAATCACTGTGTCTAGCGAAAACAAGAAATTTCGCTTAAGGGGGTGGGCCATTCGCATAGCGAAATTTCGCTAAGCTAATAAATTTTTGTGAGAAGGAATCAATTATTTCGCTTAAGGAAATGTTATGTCTAGCTAAATTTGGAGTGGTCTAGCGAATTTGCATTTTCGCTAGGTTGCAAATTCAAGGTCATAAATTTTCGCAATCTTAGCGAAAATTTTCGTGTTTAGCTTAAAATTTCGTATCGCTGATCCTTCACCGTTTCATCCCGCTTTCAATCGATCATCGAATTTTCTACTTTGGGCTTTGTTTTCTCATTGATTCTCGGGTCGTCGAAGGGTCAGAGACTCTGAATTCCAACCTCACATGATTCATCCTTTGTATTGAGATCAACCCCAAGAGTGCCTAAATACCTGCAAACAACCAAAATAAATTCCTAAATGGCATAAGTGCTACTAAGAAGACTATAAATAATTTCAATTGGTATAATGATATGATTAATGCGCAAAAGCACTCAAAACCTATCTAATATAGGGTTCAAAATTGCACTTTTTGGGCATTAATCAAGTGGTTCCTACAGGAACCTGGAAACCGCTCTAATTTTTTATGGAATTTTTGTTTTACATTATTTTAAGTTTTAATCAGAATTTTTCTTAATATCCTAAAATTTTCTTATCTTATTGGTTTTCATTTTTGTGTGTTGCACATACTGGAAGCAAAGAATTGAACTCGCGAAATTCCATGTGTCAAGGGGGAATTTCGCACTCGCGAAATTTCGCAGGGTGCACTGCTCATCTCTCGTCATTGTCACGTAAAACCTCTTCGCTTCCACTCATTCTATAAATTCTCCCCCATTTCGAATTCACTCCATTTAATGGCCAATTTATGGCCATTAATGGCATGACCTTCACCTACCCCCCCTCCCCTCCCTATATATAAACCCCTTTGATTCTTCCTCATCCCACTATGTTTCCAGCCTGCTTCTCTTCGCCCCCCCCCCACTCCATCCCTCTTCTCTCCCTTTGGCCTAAGCATGGTGAAGACTCGTGGGGCCCATTCTTTCCGACCACTCAGCAAGGCCTGACCTCCCTTCCCCTTCTCACACCCAAATTCAGATATCTCATCCGGCGCCTCAAAGATAACAGGTAGAGCGGGCCAAGGCGCCCCTTTGCTCCAACTAGTGGTCAGCCACATTATTATGATAAATCTACCGCCGCTACCACTCCTCGCCTCGCAGCTCATCCAGCAGGCGCTGGGCCGCATCGTCCCGTGGGTCCTTCCCTCTACTACCTACCCAGAGGAGGCACATACCCCTGTCTGGTCCTAATTCCGCCCCGCCTCCATCGCATCCCAAGCTAGCTCGGAGGGCCCCACCGCCTAAGAGGGCCCGGACTTCAGGCCCAGGGGAGTCATCCACCTCAAGACCCTTCGGCGCCACCTCACAAATGCCTTACTGCATTGTCGGGAGCCTCGAACCTATCCCTCGTGATCCATTATCAAAGTACGATTTTCATCGCAGCCCCATCCCGGAATCGATCGCAGTTGGGAGATTTGCACTAGAGGTTTACTATGATCTCCTAAGATTTTCCGAGGACCCGAAGCCCGAGACCTCGCGGCTCCTCGTGCAGATAATACACCTGCAGCCGCTCATAACGCCTGCCATCAATATTTTAACTCGTAGTCATCGAGTTTTATCATAAGATGACGCTCAGCAGAGGCACCCGATCGCTTCAAGAGATTTTCCATCGACGGCCTCGCCAAGGATACTCGGCCTCCGACATCACAACCCGGCTTCCATCCATCTGGTGAATCCCCGCACACAATGCAGCCATGTGACAGCTGGCCCTATCCTCGACTGTGAGATGGTCCGTCTCTCTCTCCATGACACTACCACCTGGACTATATCGTTTCAGAGGCAAATCCCGCAAAGGCATGCCATTGATATACCATATATATTGCGGCCTTAACTGTTTTCGCTCCAGGACATCAGCCCGCAGGAGATGAGCTATTCCAGAGGCTTGTATCGTATTTCAGAGGGGCTTCTCCGTCTCAAATTCCCACTGAGCCGATCATTACATCCTTTGCTCCACTCGAGGACAAGGTCCATCGCAGGAGTCCCGCCTTGAGCCGAGTCCACGCCTCCGACTCGCAGAACCCCCGCGGCCAGGCCGCAGCCACTCCGGGCCCCGACCAAGCCTCGATTGAGCCGCCGTCGTGGTCGCGAGGTCACCCTTACCGGCCGATCGTGGCAGGCCATGCCTCAGGCCTTCATCTTCTCGTCTCCGGGACTACCGAGACTAGCAATTACCGGATATCCACTCCGAGGACCCGCCCGTAGCAGAAAGACACCGAGGAGCCTCCCGGCCACCCTCCTTCAATCCCAGATCGCCTCCACCCACCCATCACAAACCAAAAGACTGACCGGTGGCTCCCATCCCCCAGAGCCCCGCCCCATGCCCACGCCTTCCGCATATGCTACCGGGCCTTGAGCACCCGCACCACCTCAATAGCATAATACCATCCCACCAAGGACTTTCCGACCATCACGGATGCACCCACACGTTCTCCACCACTCGCAGATCACTTACTCGCTGCCCATGCCACCTCGTAGATGTGATGACTCTCAAATCGAGATCGGCCATGGCTCAAACCAATGGTATTCTAGCATTGTGACCGTAAAGCATCCACATGCAAAATCCGCAGTCACCCGGGCCTCCCCCCAGAGTCTCTCCCATGTCCCCGTCGACCGCTACCCTCCCCGCCAGGATCACCCTTCACCACCAGCCCTACAGATCCCCCTCGATGTACCGGGCACCGCACCACTCCATCGCGGCACCTCAAGGATGTCCAGCTTTCTTCGAGGATGCATTCTTCATCGCCATTAATCGAGAGGGTACTTTTACTTCCTCCACTAACTTTGATTCTACGCCCATTTCGACAATGACATACTTGGTCAGAGAGTTAGTGTCGAAGTGATGTTCATATCGATTTCATTTCTTTTCAGACCAATTTTACTCAACAAAGCCCATTTTCATGTTTAGTGGCTTCATTGCCTACTTCATTTTGAAAAGTCGAAAATTTTGTGAAATACACTATTATATATATATATATATATATATATATATATATATATATATATACTACAACTCCATTTTCTACACTTTTGCAAATCATTTTTTTAGAAGACTAGAGAAATTCTAATTTCTCTCGGAAAAATGGCAAAATCGTAATTTCGGTTAAAATTTGGAATTTATTCTAGATCTCGATGATGAAATGGATTTCAATTGGAATCGCTCCTCGCGAATCTAGCTAGCACGTAAAATTCTTCGTCGAATTTCGAGATGTTCTAATTTACATCGCTTTCGAGGTATCACGGTCAAAAGGCCGTGAACGATTTTCGATGCGACGTAAAGTCACATATAACACGTACTCAAGGTTCATATGGCATGAGTAGATAAATGATGAAATGGACGGTCGTAGGTAGAGCGAATATCAAAACTAAGAAAAGAGGGACATAACGGTCATTATGGAATTTGATTTAAGTCACTAAAGGACAAGATAGTGAATAGTATTCATCTCCTCAAATTCAAAAGAAGCAAAAACTTGAATGGAGAACCAAGGGCTGCTGCAGAAACGAAAATGGTGGTTTTAGAGAGAAGGTCTCTGACTTCTCTCTAGATTTCATTTATTAAATTGATCGTCAGCCTTCTGGACAAGAATGAGAACTCGTCACCAGAGGGCTTGCGCTGGTACTGACGGTGAGTTTTTGACAACTCTTAGAGGTGTGGGTTTCTCTCACTTGGGCTTCTTATACTTTATTTAAGTGTTTTTCGATGTTTCGCTTGGCTCGAGGCCTTAACGATCGTTTTGACTCTGGCCCCAAAGCTTTTGACCGACCATTTAATCATTGAGTCCAATGTGAGCAACCCGTAACCGTGAGGGACTGTTTGGGTCTTTAATAGTGTAAATTATGCTTTAAATCATGTTTGAGCTAAATGAGGCCGTGAGGGCCCGTTTTATCGGTCCCAAAACTTTGAACCGAAGTGTTAGAAATTTCGAGTCAGTTGGGGCAACTGTACTCAAGTATTTGGGATCAAGCATGGTGTTCATGTGGTGATAATTCTAGTGAATAAATTATGCTTTGTGTTTATAAGACTATAAATGGTGGAAGTGAAATCTTGGCCCAAAAAGTGAAACCGGAGGTTAGATGCGGGCTGTCATGGATGCAAATTTATCATTGCTCTCGGACTGCTAAAATCGCCCTGGAACAGGAATCGACTTAAAATCGTCCATGTCAGGTGCTTGAATCAAGCAGAAATGAATGGCCGAGTCAGGTGGAAATAGATAGGTTAATACATGAATTTAATGTGTTAATATAATGATACATAATTATATAAAATATAATTGTGTTTGTAGGCCATCGATGGATTTTAATATGTTAATGATAAGTCATGTGTTATCTTGATGTCACAATTATATGTGGAATATAATCAGGTGTAGCCATTGGAAATGAATAGCGATTAGCCCAAGTGAGCAAATTGGGAGTCAGTTGATATTGTTGGAATTACATGTGTGATTCTAAATTGGATAATATATGCATATTGATATATCAAGTTGAAAATGATTGAAATGGCATGATGCATCTCTATATGTACTAGGTATTTAGAAATTAGGTGAGTGCATGATATGAAAATTGAAAGAAAAACTAAAATGCTTTTGAAAGGAATTTCACAAGATGAATTTCCCAAGAATGGGGCCGGGGAGACGGGCCCAAATGTATCATTTCAGATGAGGACCATGACTGTTTCAGAAGGTTCTCCAACACATTCGCCTGAGATAGTCCTATATTTTTACGATACTTCAGTAGTATAGTTTCGAAAAATAACAAGAATTGCTTTGAAAAGACGCTTTCATACATGGCTTAGGCAGGTGTGTGAGGGAGTCGCAGGACTGTAGTACGTAGAGAATGAGCATATCTGGCGCAGGATCACGCATTTACTTGAATGTATGTTCTTTGGAGCAACTGTATCAGACTTTAGGTGGAGAGCCCCACTTAGGGTGATTCCACTACTGAGCATTAGCTCACCCTGTCGAGGGATATTATTTTACAGGTACAGGGGGCGTAAGGAGGGACTACATTCCTAGAGATGTGTAGGTTTGTAAGAAAGCCTGATTGCGGGCTTGGGGTTATGACGACACGTATTAGAATTGTTTTAATTTTTAATATATGCTGTATAAGAGTAAAAATTGAACTCTTGAACTATGGTCGATAGTCGATATATATATACATTGTTAGCGAGTATCGGGTTTATGAGCCCAAGTGGCCGCTTTCTTTAATCATAGATCATATATTAGACTGTCAGATAAGTTTTATGCATGGTTTGTATTTGGGTAGAGCTCCCCATACAAAGGAGACTCTCGCCTGATTGCGGAAGAATGTCGGGTCACCGACATTCACGGGTATTCCATGGGTTGATTCGCACACCCGAATTTCTAAATGGCGCCACATTTTCGCCCCATTTTTTGCAGGGTTCCGCTCTTTCCGTAAGTTGAAAAGTCAAGTATCAGATGATACCATCAATGCTAGAGAAGTTCCATGCATGATTAAGTAGATGGTTAGTTGAAGTCCTCGAGTATTCAACCTTTTCATCCACCTTTAACCTGCTCACACATAGTGCACGCCTGGGCCACAATAGGTCGAAGTTGCATATCCCCTTTTTTACTTTGCAAAATCGGCCTTTACCTTCATTACCACCTATAATAGGTTAAGGTTCCCATGAAAGAAGGCTAATAAGCCCTTCCAATAGAAAAAGAAAAAGAAAAAGAAAAAGAAAATAGAAAAGCCAAGAAGCCATTTCTGAAACCTGAAAGCACTGGCCCGAGGGGTCTACATGAAGCCTTTTAAAGCCCGGTGCACTAAAACCAACCTGGGTCAGGAGCCACCGACTTAGTGCTCGCCATACGGGTGGATAAAGCAGGCTTCAGTGGAGTCAGAAGAGCTAGAATTCAAATCATTTGGAGTCCGAGGTGAAACCTGAAGAGTTAGTGGTCGAAAGATCCTTTGACTCGATGCCCTAAACCTTAGTCGTCAGAGTCACCTGCGGATCCCCCGTTTACATGGACTCTGGGTGAGGTCGAGTTCTCACATTGCATCCTACGATACAATAGAAGTGTGAAATAAAAAGGGAACCGTGATTCATTTAGGTCGGGTCAAAATTCTAAGGCATCGCAAAGAGCTCGCTATGGGGAGCAGCTTTAACAAATCTTATCGTAAAAGTCGATCACCTAAACACTTAGATTCGATGCAGTCTGTGTCGATTTCCTGAATGGCACATTCAAACTTATTCTTGTATGCTGGAATCTATTCTAAGTCGTTTCTTTACGCAGAGTCCCAATTCTTTCATAATCGAGGGTAGGCATTACTTATACACACACTTTTGAACAGACAAATTCCCAGATACACATAACCTTACATGCTGATCGTTCCTTTTATCATCATTAAGGGACTAAAGTACGCGTCTGTTGGGGGAGGATTGTGACTAAATACATATTTCGAGCCCCGTTTATAGCAAGTTTTGAGCACTTTTGTGTAATTAATCACTTAAATAACTCAATTGATACATCGAGGTCCCGCTTGCTACTAATCACATTTTGTAGCTATTTCTTTGTAGTTTTGTAGGCCAAAGATCCCATTATCTTCACCCGATTCAAACACGATGAACCCGAGCGACCGAAGATGCATGATTCGAATCAAATGAGATTTGGAGCAAAATGCGTAAGAGAAGGAAGACATAAAGGAAATTTAGTAGGCTTGTGAATTCGCGAACCCGCAAATTTCATAACACCCGTTTCCTCCCGCACCGCTACTTTGACCGCTTTTAACTCGCTTGTTTCTGGGCTTTGTACAAATTTGCCCTTGATGTAATTTTGGTTCCTTTATACATTTTTGTAATTTCCTTGGTACTGAGCACCTATATAAGCTCAGTTAAGCTTGTAACATCAATCAATCTTTCAGTCCATCAATAAAATTGGCGCCAAATTTCCTCTCCTTCCCATTCGTGATCTTCTCCTTTTCCTTCACTTTCGCAGACTTTCACTCCATTCAAAACACCCTTGACGATGACAAATCAAGGGATGTTTGGCTATTAAGGCCCTCATCCTTGAAGAGGAAGGCTAACGGGTACCTGTACTTTAAGGTAAGCCAAGAATTCTCTCGCTTTCATGTAAGCACTTATGGACGTCATAGCTCCCGCTTCTCACCTTAGGTTAAAATCTCCTGTGCATGCCCCTTTCACAATAATGATTTGGCAAGCTTTTTGGTTTCAGAGGATACTTAGTACTAGATCCACTAATATCCAGTTAGTTGTCTCCTATTAGTTACTGTAGGGTAGGGTTATGAGATGTGTTCTCATCGTCAGGGACACTTATGCCCATTAAATGGCATATTTCAAGAAGGAAAATTTTAGGGTTTAGGTTTTAGAGCCTAATGGATATCCGGTTTGGGAAATGACTATAGGTCATCCTCCCCAACGCGAGGAAAAAGACCCGAGGACATGACTCACGCCTTAGAACCTCTAAACTCAAAGGCCCAAGACTTCAAGGAGTTCTTTTCTAATTTTATTTCAATTTACTGGGCTTTCAACCATTCTCCCACACTGCTTTTAGCACAAACCCTAAATCCAAAGATAAAACACCATTTTCAATCCACTCGCACTCTTCTCTCATGAAGAAAACCATCCCCGTGTTCGACCAGACGACTATACCGCAAAGAGCTGCTACGCAAAGTAGGGAACCTTAGGATACAAATTTTGTTGATTCCGGAACATCTACTATGGCACGAATCAAGTATCGGAGAATGGTCCGGGAGAGTACTGGAAAGGTGGGATTCGGGCGAGTACCGGAAAGGTGGATTCCTGGGGCGAGTAATAAAAAAGTAGGATCTCGCCGCAAGTACCGAGAATGGTCCGAGAGCATCGAGAGGTGGATCCGCGAGCACGAAAGGTGGGATCCAGCATACTGTGAAGGTGGGATCCGGGTGAGTACCGGGAAGGTAGGATCCGGGAGAGTATCGAAAAGGTGGGATCCGGCTAGTACCAAAAGGATCCGGCAGTAATCGGAAAGGTGGGATCCTCAAGAGTACCGAAATGTGGATCCTTTACAGTACCCGAAGTGCTGGATCCCGCAAGTACCCTGAAAGGTAGGATCCGAGCGAGTATTGGAAAGGTGGGACCCAGGCGAGATGCTGGAGAACCCAAAACCAGCTAAACGAAGTAAACAAACTCAGGGAAAAGGGGTAGGCCCTAGTATGAAGTCTAGGGTCTGCCAACAAATGACTCGAATAAGCCAGAAATCAAACAATACAATCATGACAAAAGAAAGGGGGATGCCCCAATATGGCAACAGAAAATGCCATAAATGATAAGCAAGAAACCAAGAAAATAAAGGGGTATGCCCTTGTAGGACAATCTCACAAATGTGACCAAGGGTGAAAGAAAGGGTTTATGCCCCAGTCTAGGCTATCAACGCCATGTCAAAATCCCATAACTGCACATGTGGTCAAAGTTAGAGAGCTAAAAATATCACAATCATTCATTCATGAAAAATCATCCATTTTATTCCATAAAACTGATATAAGGTATGCCCCAGTGTGCACATCTGATATGTAAGTGCCTCGATGAAAAAAACTCTGAAATAAATTTCTGAAGACCCAATCGTCTAAACAAGCGAACAAGACAACATACGAGTGCACCCAGCCGCACCCCTACCGTTGACGAATACGCATGAATCCGACCCCGGCCAGCCTCAAGCACTCCCATCGTATGAAGAAACCCTACCGCATGTGGAGTATACTCAAACTTTGATGCCAAAACATCTCTAGCGAACACTGCATGCACGCAGCCAATGCCAACATGAAAGGATGCAGGGTATGCCTTAGTGTGAACGCGTGTCAAAGCATCAAGCTTACCGGGCTTATTAATCTGGCCTCGACTCTTCAGATCATCTATATCTGATCATGACTCGAGGCAAGCAAACTAATGGAGAAGCAATATGACCTCGAGCACTTCCCTAAGAATGTGCAGACTGGGCTGACATCCCAGACGACCTCGCAGATGTTAACCTCATTCCATATGAAATGCTTCTGGCAAACACTAGGATCTCATGGTCTCAAGGCCTTTACGACTAGACTGCAATGTAGGCCAAGAGTGAAAGGTGAATGACATGATGTGTCAGGCCCAAATACCCACAACACGCTAAACCCCTACGCAATGTCAAATATCAAAGAATCATGCGGAGCAAGGTGACTCAACCAACATCCAACGAACAATGTCAAATGACAATGGCGCAATTAATGATACGCCGCTTAAGAAGTAGGATTTATCGATTTCAATAAGAGTAGAAGAAGACTGGAAGGGATAAGAAAATGATGAATGGATAAAGCAAAAAATTAAGAAACAAGCCGGGATACAAATGTGGCAATGTGTGACAATGACGAACAACTCATCCTGTGAACGCAAGTCAAGTGCAAGTCACTATAAGACGGAGTGGTGATGCGTAATGATCCGTGGACCTAAAGTGCAAGCAATCCAAACCTCATTCCCAATGTGTTACCCAGATCCATGGAGAAAGATCTGCATAACGCTCTTAATCTAACTTTTTAGAGGAATAATAAATCTCTCAAACCCAAATGACCTTTGATGACCCCAAGTATATTAAAGAATACCAAACAAACAAATTTATTTTTTTTGCATCGAACCACCAAAGTAGGTCGAATGCCATACTAACACAATCCAACCAAAAGAACCTCAAAACTCTAATCCCAAATGGTCCCCTCAACCTAAGAATCCCATATGAAAACCTATAGGCGAATCTAAGGGTGTGACAACCCGACCGTACTGGATGAGAGCACGTCATCATCATACAAAATGAGATAAAAGTGAAACGAATAGAGATGATTGAAACTAGACTCAAAGGCAGACAATGTGAAGATGCAAAATGGAGAAGAAAAGAAACATGCAATGATGCGAGAAAGAACAAACGAAGAATGACATAATGCTCATAATGCTCACAGATCTAATTAATAAATAAAAAGCACACAGGGGCAGGCACCCCCAACCCAGGTCAGAAAAATTATGCAAGGTTGAATGAAAGAATAGGCCATAATAAACCGCATGAGGCTCAAAGGGCTAGCAATAGGATATATCAATGTATGGGTGTGCAATAGGGAATATGATTACTCAAAGATGGCCATACTCCATCCTCGCACTATGATCTCACGATAAAACTTTAAATTCGACCCACATCAGACTGCCTCTGAATCGATTTCCATCCAAGTCCTAATAACCGTGTCAGTTCTCCGAGCAAGATCCTGATGACATAAGGCCTGGCCTCCTAATCTGGTCTAAACTTACCTCTAGGGCTGTTGATCAACTCGAGGACCTCTCAAGACTAGGTCGCCTTTGAATTCCTGGCTCGACTCCTTCTAAATGTACGGCCATTTTCCTTCGATAGCCCTCGAACATGATATCGCCTCAATCTCCTCTCATCCAAAAGTGGGCCGAAATGATCATAATGGGATCGAGCCCACTACCCCGGGAGACCGATACTTTAATGCTACTCTCAAGGATCCCATCTCACCCCAACAAAGACGCTCCATGCCATATACCAAAGAGTAAGGTGTAGCCCTAATTGAGGTACAAAAAGATGTATGATAAGCCCACAATGCGAAAGGGAGATTCTCCTCACTCAACTCTGTAGCGTCTCAAATCCATCTTTCTCAAATCCTCTTGATATTCTTATTTGTGGCCTCAACTGCCCCATTAGTCCGTGGCCTATATGCAAATGATCGATGATGCTGAATACCATACTCTCGGACTAGTGTATCCACTTCGCCTCTGAAATGCTCTCCTCTATCTGAGATCAACTCATAAGGGACCCCCATCTGTGATACGCATTCGATGAATCTCGGGGCCACCCGTCACTATCAATCCAAAGATAAGAAGTAGCTTCCACCCACTTAGCGAAATAATCAATAGCCACCAGATGTAATCATGCCCACCGGAAGACTCGGGGGTGAGATCGTCCCAACATTAATAATACCCCATACTAAAAACTACGCTTAAGGATGGGTGCATGCAACTCAGAAGGTGGCACATGTATCAAGTCTCCGTGCATTTGACACTCCGGACATCTCCGTACAAACTGGCAACAATCTGTCTCCATAGTTAACTAAAAGTAACCAGTCCTCATGATCTTACAAGCAAGATTCGAGCTCCCACAGCGGCCGATAAACTCCTGCATGAACCTCTCTCATCACTCGATCTACAGAGGCGCGGTCCAGACATAATAATAATAGGCCATCTGGGTGATCTCCTATAAAAGAGTATCCCTACAAATAAAAATCTGGTGGCTAACTGTCTCACTGCCTCCTAACCTTGGTCAGGTCGTTTGCAAGCGCCACATGATGTAAAACTAATAAATATCATGATACCATGGTAGCTCATCCCGATTCTCACATTCCAATCAAACAACAAAGAAGCTTGGTGCAGACCTGGTCCTTAGAATTAGCAAAGTGGTCGATAATCACTCCCGCAGAATCCAACCACAGGCTATAGTGGCTAATGCATCAAGAACCGATTCTCCACGCCCTGTAGATGTATATATCTCAACTCAAATCTAGCAACTGCAGTTCAAGTAAGCATGGTAGGCTTCAAATTTCCATCTCGAAACCTCTGTATAATTCCGGGTCTCTGGCTGTGATAACTAAGCTGGAATCCCTACGGATCTCCAATCGCTTAATGCCAAGATCCAGCCGCAGCTCTAGCCCGTAATGCAAGCCTCATACTCAACTATATTATCTGGCCAACCATGATGATCAAAAAATGCTAATTGAACTGACCGGGGAATGTGGATCACCCCGCAGTGATATCAATAAGATACCAATACTAAACCCCGATCGATCAAGCAATCCATCAAGTACAACCGCCATCCCGTGAATGCTAGTCATTGAAATAAATCGCTTCGGGCGAGGGAAATCATCGGCCCATCGTTTGTCATCTGACATCGAAAAGAAGCCAAATGATCCGCAACAATGCTTCCCTACCGATTTCTATGTCATATAATCGACATCAAACTATGTCAATGTAACCAACCATCCTACGAGCCTACTAGTCGTAATACCGGCTTCGAACAAATATCTCAACGGATCCAATCGAGAGAGACAGGCACGGAATACTCCGTCACACAAAGGCTCAAGTCTCCTCTGAATAACCCAAACAACGCTTAAACAAAGGCGCCTTCAATCATAATGTATTTGAACTCATATTCCAAAGATACCTTACCTGCATAATAAATGGCTCAAGCCCTTTCCCCGAATCATCGAGCCGAGCTTTTCAATATGCATCCAAAGCTTATGTCCGAAATCGACAAATATAGAAGGGTCGCTCGATGTGGAGGTACTAAACTCGGGGAGAAAGTAAATATCTCTTTAATCTTTCAAAAGACATCGACAATCATTATTCCAAACTGTAGCTGGTTCTTCCTCGTAAGACGAAGATGTGCCTGCATATGTCCGTTAGTCTAGCAAATGAAACGAACATGTATTGTAGCTCGCTAAAAGCCTCGATCTCTTTCTCATTCCTCAGAGCGGGCATGTCAAGTATGGCCTTGATCTTCTCCGACTGGGAATCCCTCTATACCGCGCTTACTAACAACGTGATTCCAATTTCCTGGTGGGCTACCCCTAAAGGTGCACTTCGGGATTCAATCTCAATCAACCGGTGATCCTCTCAAAGAATCTCTATAATGTCGCTAAGGATCTACCCCCGCCCTTGATCACTATCATGTCATCCACATATACCTCAACATCTCTATGCATCATATCATGGAATAAAGTAGTAAAGAAATTCTCGATAAGGGCTCCCGATTTTTCAACCTAAATGGCATGACCCGGAGCAATAAAGAAGTACCCCACTCAAAGGATGAAAGAAGTCTTCTCCATATCCTCTGTAGCCATCAAAATTTAATTTATACCCTAAAACCCATCCATGAAGGACACAACATAGGGTGCCTCGTAGTGTCACTAACTAACTTTATCGATGTGGAGGGAAATCATCCTCGGGCTAGCCTTATTCAAATCTCGAAAAGCCACAAACTCTAACTCTCTTTTGCCATCCTCGGGGAACAGGGACTACATTAGCCAACCACCTGTGATACTCTAACTCATTGATAGGAAGCCAACACTAAGTTGCTTCGACCTCCTTAACTCCGGCAGAACTCCATCAAGGATGGGCCTCAATTTCGCTTTAACCTACCAGTACAAGTAAGAACGGGCAGTGATGCTTAACCATGGTCATACCTAGCATGTCCTCATACGACCATGCAACATGATCTGGCATGACCTCAGTAGGTCAATCAATCCACTTCTCTCACCAGGAGATAAGGAAGAGCCAATCCTAATCTCCCCGCCGATCCGTACACAAAATCTATCAACTCAGGCTACCGCAACGGTGTGTAACTTTCCGCCCTCCGCGATCGAACTAGACTTTGACTTACCACCAAGTAATATCCTGTCTCCCCACATCATCAACATCGTGATACATGTGCTATGGTAATCGTGGTGGTGCAATCAAAGGAACATGTCAGGATACAAGCAAATACTCAAAATACTTTGCGTCATTATTACTTTATCGAAATGTCATCACAAAGCGAGTGACAAATCTTATTATTAGTGTCAAAAGAAAGAGGTGGGTTCACAGAGTCGGACGCTCTCAACAAACAAAGATCAAGGAGTAACATTAGCAGGCAAATAAGTCCATCACCATCAAACCTAAGCATAGAAATCCTAAACACAAAGAAAAGTTTAATCGAGGTTTGTGAGGAAGCATCTAGAATGCAAACAAAGGCCGATCATGTCCATCGCGTCAGTGCAAGCGTCATAAAGTGTCATATTATCGTGATTAATCATAGAACCCAAATACGGTAAAAAGAAGAATGGATTCAAAGTATCGCGGTCAAGGATACGACCAAAGGCTTCATCATGTCCATTGCATCCATATAAGTATATCGATAAAATCACACCACTGACCATATCCTAAATCCAGCAGGTAGATCATAGTTAAGGACTCGTGAGTTACATGGAAAACACACCGCCCGATCCGGACGGGGCAAACCTTACCATGGCCTCGGGGTGGCCTGGAAGAGCCCTTAAAACTCAAACACATCCGTCTTGGGCCTCGTTAAATGCCCTCGAATCTCACCCATCTTTGAAATTACGGCTCAACTCCTTCTATGTGGTGCATGCTCCGATCCTCCGTAAAATAACACGAACTAAAGTGTACTTTCGCGAAGGGGGTAACTCGACCGGAACCCCTGCATACGAAGCTCTTACTCCCATCTCACCAAGCAAAGATCACCATGTCGTGGCACTACATTTGCTTTGACGGATGGTAATGCAAAGTGAAGTCAGAATCTTCCAAAAACTCCATCCACTCCACGTCATCACATGTTAAGGTCCTCACTGAAGACGTATTTCAAACTTTGTGGTCTAAAAACACCTCGAACTACCATACTCATAAGTAGCTGGCACAAAAATCCAAGGCGAAGACTACTACCGCCAACTCCATGTCACGCCAGGCACTCGCTGCGGATCTCAAATCACCAGAACCAAGGTTACAACTTTCCGACCGCATCGTAACACATCCCACTCCGTCCTTCAAGCATCATAGTACATTGTGTACTGTCCCTTCCGGACTATTAGAATAGGAGCTGGTTAAGCCTCCTCTTTAATTTTAGAACACTACCACATGAGTCATCCCACACAAATCGACCTCCTTTCCTACTAATCTCGTCATAGTGCCGCTAGCCGTGAGAAACTCCCATAAACCTCTTGTAATACTCCCGCTCAATCCCCAAGAAACTACGTATCTCAAAGACCTGACTCTAGGTCTCTCCCTAACTCATCACAAATCTCAACCTTCCAGTAATTCACTAACATTCCTAAAGCTGACGCTTCTACGTGTCCCAAGAAACTCCACCCCGCAGAAGCCAAAACTCGCACTTATTGAATCCTTAAGTATACAATTGATGATCTTCAAAGTCGTAGGTACGATTCTCAAGGATCCTCATGCTTCACCTTCAACCGAGTAGATCGTGACGCCATCAACAAAAGACTCACTACAAATTGATCTTAAATAGGCTGGAACACCCTATTCATGAGGTCCATGAATGTCACGGCAGCATTCATCAATCCAAAGGGTATCAACTCGTAACTAAAAGTGCCTATACTGCATCTCCGAATACTGTCTTAGGATGTCCGCCTCCCTAATCCTCAACTAATGGTAACCAAAGGCAAAGGTCTATCTCGGAGTGTATCAGAAATTTCTCAAACTAATCAAACAAGTCATCAATCCTTGCAATGGATAATTGATTCTTGATTGTAACCTCGCTTAATCGTTTCCATAATCGATGCATAGTAAAAGGGTCTTATCCTTCTTCTTCGCAAATAGAAACGAGCACTTGCATGGTGAAGTGCTCTACCTAATGAAACTCCCTTACCCAAAGAATCCCATCTGCACTCCTTAAGCTCCCGAACTCCACCGCGCCCTGGTCCTATGCGAATCATAGAAATGGGCGACGACTTGATGCAAACCCATCGTGTGTCTACATCCCCAGAGGTATCTCGATACTGGTCCGAAAAACATCCTCGTACTCACAAACCGCCCGAGATAGACTCCATAACCCCGTCCCACCTCGCCCTCCAGGTAAGGCTAGCTTAGCCAACCCGCTAACTCCGCCTAAGCCATCGTGAATCGGCATACAAGACAGGTGAAGATCGTGCCTATTACCCCAAAACACAAATACAAGCAATGCCCGTGTAGGCTGTAAATCTCATACGGTCACAATCTATGACAACCCGATGTGCCGTCAACCAGTCCATCCCGAGGATGACCTCGAACTCTGACATGTCCATGACTCAAGGTCCACCGCGAGTAGAATCTGAGATCTCAACTCCTACATCCCGACATATCCTCGATCAATTCGCCTTAGCCGTCCTAGGGAGAACTCACATGCAAAGTGGCCTGCCTAAAGGAATGCGATGCACTGAAGCCAACAACACCCGCCTTACAAAGCAAGAGTAGAAACGCACTCGAATCACTAACTGATCCCATCGCCTAAGTCTCCGCAGTAGTAACGGCGTAGACACGCCCGAGTCCTCAAGTCCCTACCGTACACTCGACATTAGTGCCCCAAAAGGCTAAGCCTCGCTTATTTTAGTTTCGAGCACTTTTACGTGTACTAATCAACGAATTAACCCGATTTGTGGTACATTAAGGTCCTTACGCCATTCTACTAATCGTGATTAGGGCAAATTTTGTAGTTTTGCAAGCTAATCGTACAAAATTGTTGATTTGATCAAAGCATGAAGAATTCGAAATAAACTCAAAGATCGTGAGGTCGAGACCAAGAGGAAAGAAGAGCGGTAAAAACAAAAGAGAAAATAAAGCACATCAAATTTTCATTATAACCTACGAAATTGCTCCCGCCACCACTCATTCATCCCGCCACTGCTCATATCTCCAAAGACTATTCATGTCGTCATGGATGTTTTGATCCCTTTGGTTTTCTTTCCAAATTATCCTTTTAGCTGATTTGTTTTTTTGTAATTTCCTCGACTCTAAGTACAAATAAGCCTACCAAGGGTCGTGAAGATCAATCAACTTCAATTAATAAAATTGATGGGGAAGCTTTCACTTCCTACTCCCGCTCCAGCCATTTTCCCTTCGCTGCTAAACACCTCCAAGGATGACAACTCGAGGATGAGCGACTAAACCCTTCCTCCTCGCTGCATGGCCACAAGGTTACAGGATTCAGAGGCCAAATGGATGTCCCCCGTTTTTCACGCAGTGTAGTCACCGCTGTCAGGTTCTCCTTTAACATTAGGTTTCATCCCTTTTAGTCTCTTTGAATGGTTATTACTTGGTAATTCGCTCATTGACTAATGTTAGATCCATCGATGTTTGTTAGTCACATTTATGATCCATTGTGAGGTGAGTCAAGGTGATTTGCATTTTAATTACCGAGAGCACTGATGGCCAGTGGATGCCATTTTTTTCAAAGGATAATTATTAAGGGTTAGGTTTTAAAGCTAAATGAAGATCTGGTTCTGGGAAATGACTATATGTCATCCTCCCCAACGCGAGGAAAGGACCCTGGGAACCCCTCAGCCTGCTCCTAGTGAATCCAACCTCAAAGGGCCTAACACTCAAGGCTCTATTTTACATTTTTTTTTTATTTTTAGCCCGCACACAACCAACCCTCATTGTTTTTACCAAAATCCCCCTGTTTTTATCAAACCTTGAAATCCAAATTGAATTCACCATTTTGGCCTTCACTGTAAATCATTTGTACGAAGAAAACCCATCCCTGTGTTCAACCCTAGAGCTACTGAGCATCAAGTAGTGAGCTTCATACGCATAGTAGGGATTTCCAGGATATAAATATTGTCGATTCTGCATACCCACGCGCACGAATCACACCGTCTCGACCGACCCATACTCCGCCCTTCGGGCCTGTCTCGTGAAACACCCGATGCTCGTGGTTGCACTAAACCGATACTGCCTCTTTGGCCTATGCCGTAAAGAGGAACATACATCGAGTCTTGCTCACGTTTCATCGATGATCGGACTGCGGTGTCCTCGATCCCGAAACCCCTATATCTACGACGGCCTGGGCCATGTGTCCCATCGATGGCAATGGAACATAGTCATCTACCTGAACACTAGTAACCCAACCCGGTTTCATTCATTGACCGCGTCCCACCCCTAAACCCCTCGTGGAATGGTCCTCATGCCTCCTAAGCCCGAAGAATAAGCTCATTCCCCCTCTTCTTATCACTTCAAGACCAGATCCCTGATGCGCTACGTAGCCATCCACCTCCCTCGCCCAATGATCAAGGTCGACACCATCAAGTCCATATCCTATAGGTTACGCCCTACAATCTTAGCCCCGATGTGGACAACTCAAATTTCCATCCTCGAACTTCCCGACTCGTCACGCCGGGCCACATAATCATCCCCTAAACGCGTTAACTCCTCAGAATCCGCCATACTAGTATAGTCATCGTCCCCTGTCTCAGCTTAAGGAACTCTCAAGCCTTCGCATGTCTAGCAGAAGCCGGAAAGTACTTCCCCATGAATAGTTTACGAAAATCATCCAATGTCATAGTCTCCAAGTCCCTGGAAGTCGTGACCCACTCCCACCAGATCTGGGACTCACCCTCAAGCTGGAATGAAGCCAGCGTAATCCGAGTAGTATCCGGTAATCTCCATGTTCCGAGAATCCTCTCAATATGAGTGGTAACCAATGGTCACACATCGGTCCCTCCCCGTGAACGTCGGAGGATGACGCGGCCTCGAACCCCGGAGGCCACTGCACCTCCTCGACCTAGCCGCATTGTACCAGGTACAGTGGCTATCGCAAAGACCCATGGCCTCTATGAAGGCCTATCGATAAAAACAGTGGCTAATGACCATAGCCCCCTCGCGGGATGACCTCTGTATGCCTCGCCCCTCTTACTTGCCATCTACACAAGTCAAACAATGTTTAGGAATCATTTTCGTATCCTACTATTAAAGACACAAGCCAACCAATAATGCACGACATCCCGAATCATCCATTCATTTCCCACCCTAAGGTTACGCTTTCTCAACCCTAGTGTTCGTGATTCCTATATACATCCTACCATGTATATAATCTTACGAATTTGTAAATAATATTACAATCACGCATATACAATCAAAGCATTAAGCATAAGAAAACACATACAATGCATGTTGTGATCTAATCATGTCCAGTGGACTCTTAGGTAACCTCCTACCTAGACCTTGATACTCGTAAACCATGATCCGGATATCATCTTCAAAGCACTAGGTAACTCTTAACTCAAGCTCCAACACCGCTATACCAAGTCATGGATGCTCCCATGCACATCAACAAAGAGATGTCCTGCACTCCATGCCCTACGAGCCCCAGGTGATTCAGATACCTAAGCTTTGATACTGCCGTGACGCCCAAAACCCTGGGTCCCGCTGACCACCATCAACCCACGAAACCCATGTGTCTCATATCATGAGACCTATTACATGAGTAAAATGACCCAATAGCCTTAATTATCTATACTGGGCCCACAGCTTATAAAACCATTTCTATAGATCCAAGAGTTATTATATCACTCTTAATACAAAACATGCATTAAAACTTAGTCTTCGTTATAATATATACATAAAAAATGAATAAATGTCATAGTCCTACTCGGGCTTCATAACCCTTAATTCTAGAGCGCCGCCTCCGTACTCCGTCCCACTCCGAAAGGAGGGTCCCATGACGGCAGTGAGCTAACGCCAAGAGAGATAAACTTACAAGGGCTACTCCCTACCTAGGCACATGCAAACGATCATTCACATTCAAACCAACAACCAATCCGCAAGTGCATAAGCATATTGTCCCATCATGGAAAAAAAACTACATGCATGTATGAGACGACACTCTACATGCCCCATATACCGGGTCAACCTCCGACCCACCACCCAAATGGGGCGCCAATGGAAATCAATATCGAGTCATCTTGACTTCATCTCACAACCCATAGTCTATGTGATATTTATTTAATCGCTTCGTGGTTCGGGGCAACAAAACTTTCGGTCTCACCGTAGATCTCTACACCTCCGACATTTTTCGGGCTTTCATCGATGGATATGCTGTCTAACCAGTTTTCGTGCTTTTACTCCGAGTGGGGTGTCTATCCCCATTTGCTACACCCGACACTATTCGCTTTCCATTTTTGCATTTAACACTCCGGTGGAACTCAATCGACTTCATCCCATTCCCAAGCCCATGATCCAGCACTAAAACGTTAGCTACAATCAAGCACTATGCACACACACTCCATGTAACGCTGTTATCGACACCAATGCAATGCACGAGCCACTACACTCAAACCCATGACCAATATGAAGATTCCTACATGGACATTCTACATCAGACATTATGTGTGCTATGAACACTCATGTCTAATGCACACAACATTTCATATTTAGCTGAACATCAACATACATGCAACAGAGACCACATTCAAACCGCACATCACATAAGCATGCAATTACATCTTTCTATCATTCGGGCCATTCATGTCAACACATCATTCAAGCATGTATTAACAGTGGACTAATCCATTACTTAGCAAGTAATGCCATAATTCATATTCCCTGCCGATATAGTATGTCACCATACAACCCAATGTGGCTATAATTATTTCCATCTTTATCACACATGTATCACATAATTTCACGTATTCAGCATGTTATTCAATTTATGGCAATAACACACATTAGCCATTCCAGGCCATGCTTGGCCTCAGAAATAATCTGGACTTAGTTCAGAAAGTCTAGTTTTTGTAAATACCACACAAAACATCCAACACGTAATTTCTCTACTTAGGCCATACGCAGCCCCAAGCATTTCAGATACAAACCGATTCCAAAACAGGTTCAAACCTTAACTGACTCATTCTCAACTATCCATGACGACTAATGTTCAGCTTCCACATCATTGAGTACTTCATTCTATTAAATTATAGACTAACGAAGCTTTCCGTAGAGTCCAAGAATGTGCAAATCGGAGTTCGGACGGGAAAGTTATGGACATCCAAAGTTGATGCAGACGTATCTGCGGCGTGCGGAAATTGGGGCACACTCGCTTGCCATTATGCTTCGGATTTTGGGCGTCCCTTTAACAGAATGTCTCGGGTTTCGATAGTCCCAAACCTCATGAAAACCTAAGCCTTCGACCATCACACAATTACAAACAAAACCACACAACATACAAATTCATCCAAACTAAACGAAACCAGAGGGCCATTACACGGCCCTCTCAGGACATTGCACCGACCCCTAGCATAAAACCAGAGTGCAAGAGGTCCCCACTTTGTAGCGCAATTCCGTGGTTCTTCACATCCGGCCCGCTCCACCGTGCAACACCCTTCCTTTCCTCTTCTTTTCCCTCCTTCCTCCCCTTTCTTCTTTCTATCTTTCTTCTTTCCTTTCTTTCTTTCCTCCCTTCTCCTTTCTTCCTTTCCCCTTCTCCGTCTCCTTCTCATTTTCTTTCCCTTCCTCCTCTTACTTTTGGTCGCTCCCACAAAACTTAATCTCGTCCCATATTTATAGCTCTCTAAGAGTGCCACAGATGCCATAAAGCCACACATACATATCCGCCATGTGTCATCCACATGGCTCCCCATGTGTCGCTCGACACCCGTTGCCTCGAAATACATGAAATTCCGACTATCTCGGAATCCAACGAAATTCGATTGGGTAGCTAGATTTCACGAGACGATTCTAATAGTGCAATCCGTTTCATCATCCAAGATCTAGAAAAATTCCAACTTTTCTCCATACTATTCCAGTAAATTATAGTTTTGCCCCCTTTTTTTTTCTAAAAAATTTAAACTTAAAATTTCTACCTGCCTTATACAACCCTATCAATGGTAAGTTCAACAATCCATGCTTCAAGCATATTTGTTTTTGTTTCATTTTTTATTCAAATTTGCAACCGATGAAAGCCCTAAAAGAAACATCCAAACTTGTCAAGGATATTTTGAGCATGATAGATGATGAATCTAGGTAAGTAAGCTATTGATTTGAGAGATTTTAACTTGGTCGAGTCTTTGAATTAAAATATTTCATTTTTCTAAGGACTCTTATGTCACTGTGTTGCAAAAGATGTGTGGTAGCCTATGCTTAAGATATTGAATCCTCCCTATAGAAAAGGCGGAAAATGGCTTCTTCTTAGTTTAGATAATCCTAAAGTGTTTGTCATTTTTATCGCATGCTTCTTTGATGCAAATCTCATGGGGGAAAAATTCATTAGTTTCTTCAAGGGCAAGGTTTATTTTCTAATTCCAAACCAAAAGGGATGTTTTCTATCTTTCCACTCCAACTTTGATTGCTGATGGTGATGCATTTGGTGGAGCTCAAACCAATTCTTAGTGGATGTGTGATTTGTGTTGTATCGTCCATTCGTGGTTTCATCTATGCATTTGTTCTTTTCACTTCCAATTAATTCGGGATGTATGAATAAGTGCATTTAGACGAAGTGATATTGAGTGCATGTGTAGTTTGATAGGATTTAGTGTAGATCATGGCATTGTTTTGGTTGTGGAATTGATCACAATGTTGAGAAAAGTTTAAATCTTACGATTATTCGATTTGTTTTGTTTTGTTTTTCAATTTTGCTTTCAAGAGAATATTTAATTAGCTTTGATCTTAAACGGTGTCGTCATAAATAATAGATTTCATTTATTTGAAAATATGATTGGTTGTTGCTTTGGTTTTCCTTTCGTACATTTATTCCATAAAGCATTCTACGATCACGTGCTTCCTTTTTCTTTTACAATGGGTAGAGAAATTGTGATCCAAATTTTATTTATTTCGTAAGGTGTAAATGCATATGTATATAAATGAGAACTAATCTATAATCAGTCAGATCTTCATTTTTTTTTTTACTTTTTCAACTCTTCAGTTTTTTTAAATGCTCAATAAAGTGCTAATGTTAATGGTTCTTGAGTCTCAATGATGTAAAACTCTTTTTCTCGAATCTTCTTTCCTCAAGGGAAGACTTACTAAGGAGATCTCAAAACTAGATTGAAATCGGTGACTCTTAATGTTGAAGCAAAATCTTGAGACCTAATTATATGTTCCATAATTTGATTATATGGGAAAATTTGGGGTCCAAAATTTTAAATACTAGCCTAGCCTCGCTTGTAAAGCAATAGTAGCTTTAACTTTTGTACTATGGTTTATAATTCAGGTTGCATATGGTTACCGAATTACATTGATTAGATTCTTTACTCTTTGACTATAACTCATCTAGCGTGAATCGGTTTAAAACTCAGCCACATAAGGACGCAAGTTAAAACGTCCTAAAACAGAATTTTAGAATTATATTGCCCGATGTGGCAATTTTTAATTTTCAATGATGAAATGACTTTTTCTATACTCAAACTAACATATCATAATGGAGTCACAAGATACACCACATTGCACCCTCTAATTTCACGCCTTTCTTAGCATCGCTTATCTTTTAGATGGACAAGCAGCTAGGGATTTGTATCTCGACTGATGGAGCATATTTGCTATACTCTAATTTTACTGGGTGCCCCCATGTTTTGATAGGTGCCATGTCTAAATTATCTTTTACTTCCATAAAAATAAAAAAATAATGGCTGTTAGAATGTGTACAAATATGAAATAAGAGAGTTAAATCTTTGTGGAAAGAGAAAAAATATATAGATTTTTTCTCCTTAAAAATTTCATGGAATGACTAAACAGAGAAAAATATTATATTTTTTTCCTTATCTTTTTCTTCCTTACATTTTCCTTTAAAATTTCTTCCCCTAGCATTTTCTGGGAACTATATATATTCCAATATTTCCTTTTCTTTTACAATCTCTATTTTTAGGATGTGGATCCATTGGCCATTCAACGCCAATGACTGGTTATTGTTTGTCATAAGTCTTGCAAAATGTCTAGGTTTTTTTTAATGCTTATCTTGTTTTTGTACACATGCTAACATGTCCAATGTTTTTCCAAATTGTGAGTACAATATTTTCCATCTTGAGTTTCTATCGTTTCCCTGTCTTTCAAATTATGAGACCTTTCCTTTCCAACTCTTTACGTTCATTAACGGCAAAATTTTAAACCCTGTTTGAAAATTTTGATTAGTCTACAATCTGAGTATTGTTTTACTTGTCATTTCAATCATTTCACTACATCAAACACTTATCTCATAACTCTATGGATATTCTAATTTCTAGATTTCAGATGCAAGATTTAGTTTGGACATCTTTACACCATGTTTGGAGCAAGCATGGTGACTAAAAATAACTTTCTATCCTTAGGTGTCGAACCAACACTTTGTTTATGTCACTATATACTTACGTATAAATCCTCGATATTTCAAATTGGGCTGTTCCAGGAACTCCCTCCATATCTTCCATTTTTTCAAGTGATCTTGGATGAAGTAACCACTGCTCATATCTTCACTAATTTATCTTATCTCTTTGTACATCAAAGATGTTAGAGACACTGAGTCATGAGAGCTTGTGATTCATCTTATTTGCAAAACTTGCATGATAACTTGATAAAGTAATACCAAGTACTTGCAAGATAGTTCTAGAGACGACTATGTTATTAGTCTAGAGGGTTAGAGTTTTCCATTGGAACATGCATCAGTCATTGCCAAAGTAATGCATATAATCAGTGTTACTCATTAGCTATTCGGAGAACTTTGGCTTTTTATAAATCTTCTAACCTGAATTGCTTCTCAAAATGGTCATATTTATCCACTTTAGAACAAATCCAGCCAAATTTCCTATCAAAATGCAAAATCATTCAACCATTATTATTTCTTAATCCCATAATCATCCTCTTCACTATAAACAAAAGATTTTGTGCGTTAAGGGATACTTAGGTTTGCAACTTGGTTTGATTACTATAACAAAAGGCTATAGTATTTTATGATGATTATCTTGTGGATTTTTCTATTTATTTTTATATAAATATCTCTGTTTTCAGCATATGCCTTTTTTCCTTTTTATTTCTTTTTTCTTTATAATTTTCTAATAATTCTATTTTTATATGCTTGTCGTAATTCGTCATTCCTATGTTCTTGGTGACGGAGAATCAAGAAACTAGTTGAATAAGGTAAAATAAAGTACATAGGTCTATTTGAGGCCTATGCTTCAAAAATCAAATGAGCACATGCAGTTCATCCAATATTGATTCTTCCCTCATTGCCAACCAAAAATGTTCTTATAAACTATATTAAATTGTCTTGATTCCAATACTTGGGTTTAATTTTCTCATGTTTACCATTCTTGAATGTGCTAGCCAAATGATTCAACTCTAATGATTCCTTTGGAGTAGATGACATGTCTAACTTAGTCTTTCGACCTAAAAGGAAATTTCGAGTGGCATGCGGTGGAGGCCATTTTGAATATACTTCAATGCTTTCTTAAGATATTCTCGTACTATCAACAAGAAGTCGTGGACTTCAATCTTATTGATTTTAATTTTTCCGTAAAATATAATCAGCTTATCATTTATAAATATCTTGAGTTAGAGTATATATTTCTATATATATTTAGGGTATACATTTGTGTATTTTGAAGAGGGTCAAAATGCATTGTATATATCTAGAAATCTAGATAGGAATTGATACAATTCTTGTTTCGGTTCATGTATAGAATTCTCGTCTCGACCGCTTTATGGATTCTTGACATCCTAAACCAAATTGGAACGTCCTAGCCATGTTTGGTTGCAAGAACACATTTGAGAACAAAAGTACAAGTACATGTAGGGTATCATTTTAGATTTTCTTTAAAAAATAAATAAATTATATGCATGGTATGGAAATAGTTATTATATGGAACCTCGACTATTCGAAACTGTGAGTTCCATCCCTTAGTAATCATGTTTTAGAATTAATTTTTACTTGGTTATATATATCCTTATCTATATATCTGGATAAGTTCCCAATGAGATAGGGGTTGCTTCATAGTTTTTGTGGGCAGCTAGAGCTTATGGGGGTGTTCGAGTTTGGTGGTGCATTGTCTCTATTTTGGCTAGGTGTTAATTTCTTTTGTTTGTAGCTTTCTTCTCGTTTAGTTGCTTTATTTTTTAGGACTCGATTAAGTCCTTGTAATTTGGAGGCTCTTTTATAATTCTCTTACTTATTATTTTATATATATATATATATATATATATATGTCTATAATTTTTGAAAAATAAATTAGTTGTTTCATTAAGGATTTATTCATACACAGTCTATAAACAAATCATGTGAATAATTGATTTATTCAATTTTAGCTTATCTCTTGATTTCATTAAGAATCTAAAGAGCTTAATTGACTTGTATGATCATCCTCCCTTCATTTTTAAACTTTAATTTCTAATTCCGTTTTGTTTTCTGAATCTCTCATGTAAACAAATCATTTTACCTCCTCGAGTTTGATGAATGCATTGATCAGGAAGAAGTCCATCTTACATTGGGGAATTCCTAAGTTAGCAAAGATTGTTAAGTTCTGATACACATTTAACCTTCAAATGTTTAAATATTCATCATTTTTTTCTTGTTTTCTCTTTTTTCTCTTTCTCATATTCTTTTCTTAATTTACTTTTCTAAGAATTTTAGTTTCAACAACTTAATAGGTTTATATATCCCCGATTAGCCGTTTGACTTGGGCTCCATGGCTGGTAGATTCAAACATCTTTTTCTCTTAGATCTTGGATTTATGTCATTCATATTGATGCATTTATTTTCTTCCATACAACGATTGAATAAGTCATGTTTCTCATAAATAGCATATGCGGAACTCTTCCAACGAATTCTTGAATTAAGAAAGAGAATTTTTAAATAAAAATCTATATTAAATTACATATATTTTCTTCGCCATAACAATCAAATTTTTCTTACTCCAATTGTGTAATTCTCAAAACTTTGTTTTATTTCATATTCTATTTATAAAAGAAAACATGAGAAGGAAGTGAGATATGGGGTCAAACCTCTATTGTTCTTTTGTGTATTTAATCGAGGTGTCTAGATTGATAGATCAAGCCCCGAAATCTGTGTGTCTCGATCATGAGATCACATGCGATAAAGCGGCCCAATAGGGCCCGCACATCCATACAACACAAAATGCATATTTTATACAAAAAGAATTTAATTACAATTTGTTTAAATTACAAATTATCCAAAACTGGGTCTTTTGCCCAGATTTCTACAAAAATACATAATAAGGCCACATGTGGCCATTTCTTAACACCTCAAGACATGGATTAAATCCATGCAGTGCGCCTTAAATTTTTGAAATAGTTTTTCCTCGCTTGGGGTGAGCAACGCCGGTAGTGGAATTTTCTACATGGGTACTCCTACCTAAGTGCTCATGCAATGGCACACCAAACATTCAACACATGTAACTATCATCAAATGTTGCATATATTAACACCCAGATTAATCTTACATCATGTTAACATCAATTTCCACCACATTAACATAACAAAATTCTACCCATTCAATATAGTTCAGTAATCTTTTAACGAAAACACACACAAACCAATTTGTTAATAAACTGTAGACTGTTTAACAGGTCCTAAAACATTAGAGCAATAAAGTGGGTAGCCTTCACGACATCGGTTCCACTTTATGGAACAGTGCGTTAGGCCTCATACACGCAAAACATAATTTAATGTAAATTGTCACAAAGTGCCCAAACGAGTCCGTGTTTATCCAGCAATGAGCTCGAAATTTCCACCTTTTGATCTCAAGATTTGGGACCGATCAGCGGCCACTCGTGACCTCAAAATGTGACCGACAACAAACCTTCAAAGATAAAATAAACCAAGTAGGAGAAAAACCCTACCACTTGAATGTCGAAACTCCACAAAGCGGCACCGCGTGTAGCCGCTTGTCGTGGGAGCAAACCGCTGTTCTGCCTCACTGAAAGCAGATGAGTCCGGTCGTAGGGAATTCTAGAGAAGTGAAACTTCTCTATAAAATCCTCTTTACTCTCTCTTTCTCGTTTAGTCTTTCTCTCCCCTCCTCTCTCCTCTCCCATGTTTGATTCAAGATGGAGACAAGGGCTTGTCTTCTCATACATATCATTTAAAAACGGCCTGGATCTACCTTATCCATATCCATCTATATGAGTTTTCCTCCCCAATGGCATGATGTCTGTGTGAGCCCCACTTGAGCTGATGTGACTTGCCTGACTTGACACGTGGTGCCTCTTGAGTGATTAGTGCCCAAAAAGTGCTATTTTGAATTTTATTTATTATAGGTTTTGAGTGCTTTTTATGTAATCATTCTAATCTTTCCGATTGCAATGGGTCCCTACTATTCTCTTGATGTATTTTGGCATTTGTTTTTGTAGTTTTCCAAGCTAATCGGGCCAAAATTATGAGTCAATTCAAACACGAAGAATTTGATTGGAGCTCAACATTGCAGATCAAGGCGAGAAGGAAGAAGGAGTAAGTATCAAGGAATTTTGGAGGCTGAAAATTCCTCTAGCATGTTATTAGCAAACGCATTCATCCCGACAACCCTTTGTTCACACCTTTGTTGTGGCTGAGATTTTTGTTACAATTTTGTTTCTTCCCGTTGCCTCTATATTAAGCTTTTGGTTTTGCTTCTTTTGTAATTTAAGCAGCTCTGGTATAAGCTGGTGAGCCACTATCAATCGATGACGGTAAATAAAATTGGCGGGAGAAGCTCGGCTCTCAGCCTTCCTCTCTCTCCTTTTCTCTTATTTTCTTGGCACTTTACGGGTAGCGAACACTCTCAGAAGGATAATGGCCATTTCCGGAGGATGGCGAAACCCAAACCTTCTCATGAAAGCGAGAGCTGCTGGTAGCGGATCCCAGAAATTTACTTTGGAGGTCTAATATTTTCCGCGGGTAGTCACTTAGTCACGTGTTCTCCTTTTAAGCGGTGTAGGTCCACTTTGATTCATGTTGAATGAATTCGATACTTGGTAATCTTTAGATAACACTTGATGCGCGTGCTAGATCTCGTGATGTTCATTAGTTATCGGTTATTACCCATTGTAATGTGAATCAAGGAGACTCGTTGGTGGCCGAGAACATAAATGGCGGTAGATACCATTTTCAAAGAATAATTATTTTGGGTTAGGTTTATAGCTAAATGAAGAATCAGGTTCGGGAAGCCATAGGTCATCTCTCTGGCTTGAGAAATAAACCCAGGACCTCAGTGACTGTAGAATGCATCAGTAGCTGACAGGTTGAGTTCTTTCATATTTTCTTGATTTATTATTAGCTGCAACCATCGACTCCTATTTTTACGAACCCCCAAATCTAAATGAAATTCATCATTTGTAAATCACTGCAAATCATTTGTATTAAAGAAAACATATCCTGTTCGAATTCTGAGTTATTTATACTAAAGAGCTTTGCTACTACAAATAGGGAGTAGTTTAGGTATAAATATTGTTGATCCCAACCCTACTGTGGGCACGAATCAAATGGCGTCGTTGCTCTGGATGGTGCTGCGCGAATGACGACTGCTTGGAACACTTTGTGATCCTCATCACAAGTTTTTGGTGAATTTTTCAGATATATATCTTTTTAGTGTTTTCAATGTGTTTAATTTTGTTTCATTTTATTTTGTTTTTTAGCTAACTTTACCCCTTTTTGGTATAGTTGTTTTTTCCTTGTTTGGTGTTTGCTTTGTTCTTGTTGCAGGGGTTCGTGTTCCAGTGGGATAGAGTTTCTTAATCAAGGTTGAATTTGAACCCAATGGAAGAGGGACAATACGGTCAGCATGTGGCAAGGGGTAACCCTAGTGCATATATGTCCATAAGGGATTACAGAAACTAGCCATGGCAATGTCAGCAACCCGTGGAGAGGAATCCAAATGAATATAGGTCCATGAGGGACTATAGAAACCAATGGATGAGTTCACCATGGTAAAGATTTCTACAACCATACTGGGGGAATCACACAAATTCCTCATGGGGAACCAAGACCTCCACAAAGATGCACCTCCCGAACCTCTATATTATGCTTTAACTCGTCACTCCTAAACACCACAAATAATCCCCTCCATTTGAACAAGCCATTTCGACCTTACCTAGATAGCGGATGACATTGTGGCAGAAAGGGTATGGATTAATGCCTATTCGAATCAGAGAATTGTCACCGGTGGAAGACACCTGAACAAGAAATTAGATGGGCTGAAAAATAACTCGAGCATAAATGGGACAACCTACAAGACTCCATTGAAACCTCATCAATCACAGCAATGTGTCCACCGTAGGAAGAGTGCCAAAGTGACATTATGGTAGGATCGTTGTCAACAAATGTACCACACTAGGCTTGCAGCGATTTTATCAATCGTCAAGGGTTGTTTGAATCCTCAAATATGTGTGCTGTTGTTTTTCCAAGGGAGAAGAAAGAAGAAATCCTTCCCTTTATAACTAAGGAGGGCAATGGAAAAGAAACAGTGGAAGAGCCCCAAGAGCTTGTTTTGAATCCATTTCCCACCAACAACCCACTACCAGTAGCCCCCTCCACTAACCAAGTGTACATTTTGCCTACACCTGTAGCACAATCCACACCTAAAACACCAACCACAAAGGCCATCCCACATTTGCTGCTTACACAAAACTTTAGGAAGTTAGTGGCCACTGCTCAGATTTTTGCCACTACATCAAAGAAATTGGCACCGCCACGCATGGGCATGCGCCGATGGTTCGGTGCCGGTCCTGGAGATTTGGAGCACCCAACTAGCAGTCTCTTTCTGCTACTTAAGCCCAACAGCCTCCAAAGGCCATGACTAATGTGTATACTACCTCCACTTTTTGTTTTGATTTGTCTTATTTTATTTTGTTTATTTTTAGTTTATTTTGATTTCTTTAATTTTTCTTTGTTTTCTAATTTTAAGTTATCTTTGTTCTAGCTTGTTTTTCACTTTTCAAGAATTGTATTAATTTTTGCAGTTTGAGTGAAAATTTTGAAGCATGAATGAAGATCAGAAAATTAGGAAAAAGAGAGGAATTTTCGCTACTGTAGCAAAAATTTCGCTCTCTCTCCCCTATTTTGCCTCCTGATTTTGTTTTAAGCATAACCTTTTCATCTGATATCAGTTTTGGGTGATTTTCATCTCGTTGGAAAGCTTAGAGAGTGTAGAATCTAAATATGGCCAAAAATAACACATTTGAAAATTTTAAATATGAGTAATATTCAAAATGTTCCAACTTATCCCTTTTTTTCCTCTCTGTTCTTCTCTTAACTTGTTCATCTTAAGCCCAAATGGAGTGAATAAGGTGTCGATGGCAAGCTTGCGAAGTCTCCAATCCAACAAAGAGTACATTTCATCAAGGAGGTATCACTTCCTTCCCTAGCTTTCCAATCCGAGCCCTTTGCGGACAATGAGACATTTGGTTGGGGGGAGAGTTAGCGAAGGAAGTGGCTTTTGCATTTATGTTTTTGTTATTATTTTGAGCAAGCCCATTTTGCGATGTTCAGTGGCTTGCTGGTTTTCTCTCAGGAAGTCGTTATATCATATAGCTCACTTTTTCAAAAATTGCACCCACTTTTTTTGTTTTGCCTAGCCTGTAGTTTGAAAAAATTGAAACTTTGTCCAATTCTATTGATGTTAGATTGGTTCCATGCCTAATTGAGTGGATGATTAGTTGAATTCTTGTCGCTGACCTTTCTTCCACCTTTAAATAACCACACACAAAGGCACATCAGTTTCTTCAATAACCCGAAACCGCCTAGCCTCCTAAGCCTTGTAATAACTCACCCTAGTTTCCCGTTGACCACCTTTAATAGGTTAAGGACCCCATGAATAGAAGGGACAATGTGGCTCCAAAATAAAAGAAGAGAAAAAGAAAAGCAAAAAGAAAAAGAAAAAAAAGAAAAAGAAGAAAATCGCAACGCTGTCTTGAAACCCAAGCACCTGGGCCCGAGAAGTATATGGCGAAAAGCCTTGTGTTCGGTGCCCTAAGCCAACCGGTTGGGAGCCACCACTTAGTGTTCGCTACATGGGTGGATAGGTGAAGCTTAGTGTTGTAGGTGCTGAGTTTCAAATCATTCTGAGTTCTGTGGGTGAAACTGTTATTAAGAATAAAGATCCTCATATGACTTGGTGCCCTGCTTCACCTGGTTAGGAGTCATCTGTGATCTCCGTTACATGGACTTGGTGAGGTCGATTCTCAGAATTGACCCTACAACACAAAAAGAGTTGTGAACAAGAGGGTCCTGGATCATTTAGGTTGGTTAGAGTCCTGGGCAGTGCAAGACTGTCAAAGTGGTGAGGCCATAGCTTATTGTCAGAACTCGGTCAAACAAATACTTAGGTTTTGTTGGAAGTTCCTGGTTGAGTCATCGAGAAGGAGACTCTTTTGATACTCAATTTTGTATGGCATTCATTCTCTTAAGATAGTTATTGGGCAAGGGTTTGATGATTCTTACTTAAGGTTAGGCATTACTCATTCACAACCTTTTCAAATACCGCTTTTAGAACATCATTTTGTTATCGCTTATGCCTTCTTTCTTTCTTTCTTTCATTGCTAAGGGACTATCAATGTGTAGGTTGGGGGGTGTGATTAGTGCCTAAAAAGGGCTATTTTGAACCCTATTTATTATAGGTTTTGAGTGCTTTTTGTGTACTAATCATTCTAATTAACCCGATTTGCACATTAAGGTCCCTACTATTCTACTTATCGCATTTTGTGGCTAATTTTGTAGTTTTTACAAGCTTAATGAGGGCCAAAATTATCTAGCCTAATTCAAACACGAAGAATTCGAAATAGACTCAACATTGCATCGTAGACGTAGAAGGAAAGAATAGCGTAAAATGCAAAATTTTGAGCCGTAGAAATTCCTACGCGCACTGCTCATGCTCCCCACACTATTCATCCAAAGGTACCACTGCTCACCCGCTTGTTGACACCCAGATTTTTGTTACAATTTTTCGTTTTCTTCCCATTTCATCCCCGTATTAGCTTTCAGCTTTGGCTTCTTTGTACTTCTCTTGGCTCGAGTGTATATAATTCCCGCCAAGCCCCGGGACACCAATCAACTTCAATCAATAGAAATCGACTGGGAAGCTTTCATCTCTCCCGCCTTCACTTTCTCTCCCTTTTCTCTCATTTTCTGGCACTTCTCGGGCACAAACACCCTCCGAGGATGACAACCTGCAGGATGAGCCGCTAAAACTCGTTCCTCCTGAAGCGCCAGGTCACTGACTTTAGCATCGAGGCACACCGAGGTCCCCTCCGTTTTTCACGCTGTAGTCACGCGTCTGCGTGTTCTCCTTTTAACTTGCAGTCCCCTTTGATTCATGTTGAATGGTCAGTACTTTGTAATCTTTTAGTGCTCACTTGATTTTTATTACTAGATCTCGTGATGTTCATTAGTTATCATTTATTACCCATTGTAATGTGAATCAAGGAGACTCGTTTGAACTGATTGAGAACATAAATGGCCAGTGAATGCCATTTTCAAAAGAATAATTATTTTGGGTTAGGTTTCATAGCTAATGAAGATCCTGCCTCAGGAGATGACTATAGGTCATCCTCCCCTAACGCGAGGAAATGACCCCTGAACCTCTCTATGACTTGTAGAACCCCAGATCTAGTAGCCCCGACAGTTCAAGGAGTTCTTTTTCTTATTTTTCTTCAGTTTATTATCAGCCTGCAACCATCCAACTCCCCTGTTTTTACCAAACCCCCAAATCCAAATGAAATTCACCATTTTTAAATCACTGCAAATCATTTGTACGAAGAAAACCCATCCTTGTGTTCGACCCTAGAGCCGCTATAATTACAAGAGCTTTGCTACCAGTTAGAGTAGTTTAGTATAAATATTGTCGATCCTAACCCCACTGTGGCACGAATCATCAGCCACCACAAAGTGCCATGTCCCATACCCTCTACTGCCTCTGAAAACATGAAATTCGACCGCTCCCCGACCGACGAAATTCAATGTGGTAGCTAGATTTCTATGAGACACCATCCTGAAGCCGGGCCAAGCATTCGAGATCTAGAAAAATTCCGAATTTTGACCGAAATTACCATTTAGCCATTTTTCAAAAAATTAGATTTTCTCAGGGTTTCACATTTTTTTACCACAATCATCCAATTTTCTTACTTTAAAATTATAAAAATTTTTTAAAATTAATTCTCTTCTATTTTTCTTCTTATCTTCGAAATCAATTAAATGGGAAATTGCATTACTTTTTTTTTTTTATAATTATTTTCTTTTGTTTCTCAAGGTTCTTATAAAAATCTTATTACTAAAATAATTGATAATTTTAATAAAATTTTAAGTTCAAATTTTATTTATTTTTACTCTTTTCTTTATGATTTGAAAAAAAGAAAATAATAAAAGTGTACTAAATTATGAACTAGAGTAATCATCATTTTTGTTTTTTTTCCCCATGAAATCTCCTTTTAAGGTTTTATGATGAGCATAGAAGATTTCTTCTAAGAAATAAAGTTAGAGAATGATCATGAAAGCAGTAAGGTAAACAACAATTTTACTTATCATTTTGAGATGAGATTATTTAGAATATGTGTAAAGGACTTAATACTCGAACTAGTTAAATTTTAAGATCGTTTCCGTTGCCAGGCAGAGCAAATTTAAGCCTTCAAATTTCCAAGGAAGTGGAATCTAAAGAAAGGATGGATGATGGCTTTGCTTTTGTGGAGGAAGAGATTCCTGTGTTAAAACAATTGATGTTCATTGAACTTTTCAACAAGAATAAGAAACTCATAGGTAGAAGGGTCATTTCCCTACGATTATCTCTAAGAATTTAAGTCATCTTCAAATTTCACTAGAGACGTGACATAGATATCTTGGAACAGCAACACTTTATTTTATGGTTATTTATGATCTCTTCATTTTATTCCTCTCTAGAGTCCAACGTCAACTTTGTGTTCTTCCATAAATTTTTTTTTTCATTTCAAATAGTGTGTATGATTTAAATCTACTTCATACTTCCAATCAATGGAGGCACTCGAATCTCTTTTTTGTTCCATCTATTTGTGTTTGTTATTTTTATTCCTCGACTATTAGTGCCACCATGTCAAAAGCAAAAGGAAAAGCATAAATTGAAGATATCATGCATGGGCACAGGAATTTCTTTCTTTCTTTGTTCTAGACATGAGGATTTGTTCAAGAGAAAACCCATAAGTGAGAAGGTGACATTTGATTCGTCAATTGTACTTTATTTTAGAATGGGAATAGAGTTAGACATAGAATCCTAAAAGTTGTTGTACGTATGCTATAATAGACAACCGAATTTTCAGAATGGTCGATTTATGTTCCTATGATTTATTTTGAACGAAACATTGATGAATCCCTTGCTTTGAAAATTTCACGCAAGTGTTGAGCTGATTCTTCATGTCATGATATTATAAGATATATAGGCTGCCTTATTTTTCTGAATATGGGCTCTTAACCCTCTATGCCCGTGACAATAATTAACTTTGGTTTCTGATCAAAGCTTCCGATCCAAGTCTATAATTTTTGTCAGAAATAATCATCCAAGAATTATGTTTTGAGGGCTTTATGTCATGATGCATGATCTATTGACTACATTCTTCATGTAGGTACATAAGTACTCAAGCACCTCAAAAAAGGAAGCTTGAAAAAGAACCATTATGCATAAACTCATACACTGGAAGTTGATTTCTCACTACTACCAATTATTGGAGCTCACATATCAAAGGCATGTATATATCCCCTTATCCTCAAGTGATTTGCTCTTTTATTTTTCTATATAACCCCTATTTATTTTTCATAAATTTTTCTACATTTTTTTATATTGGTTCTAGTGTTTTCTCGTCATGCTTGAAAGTTATAGTTTAAATTGTGTTTATTAAGATTATTGTGAATGCATAATTGAGAGGTTCTCTATTCTTCCTATATTTCTTTACAGGTTGCAAAGGAAAATGGTTTGGCAAAAGAAGAGAAGTCATTAATTAGGGAAGATGATGCCGAAAATCAAGAAAGTGATATTAATAAAGACATTAGGAGGTAGAACTATGTTTTTGAAGAATGTAAATCTTAATAGTTGTTCCGCTAATATATATTCTTTAGTAGGAGTTAGGTATTTTTGAAATATTTTGACTTAGTTAACATATTTAAATATATTTAATAGATAAAGTAGTTATATTAATTATTTAATATCGGTTATTGTATATCATTATTTATTATATTCGTGTCTGGTCAAACTATCTAATCTTTTGGGGCTTTTTTATATTTAATTGTCTGTGAAGTCCATTATTTTTAATTAGGAAAATATGAATATTATTTTTGATAGAAAATGTCTTAGGATGGTGCCATTGATAAAATAGATTGAGGATGATACTCTTATAAGTGTCAAGATTGCCAATTTTGTAAAAATTATTTCATTAAATATGATTTAAACCTTCACATATATGAGACAATTATTATAATATAAATAAAATAAAACCTTGACATGTATAGTGAAAAACTATGACATATGGGGAAGTGGTCATGACACATTTTATACTCACCTTGACATTTGTTTGAGTAACCTTGATAGAAAAACAAGGTAACCTTGAAATGAATCAATCAAGCAATCTAGCATATGTTGAATTCAATACTAATATAGAAATAGAGGCAACCTAACATATGCATGTCAAGTTACTTTAAACTTTTCTCGATTAATCGATATACAGATAACATATATGAAGACCTAGACCTACCTCGACCGCTATGCCTTTTATCTCTGACCGTGGAAAATCGTCAACTAAGATCATTTTTTCTTGTAGTGCAGGAATGCCTAGTACCAGATGGACTCCATCAGAGCAGCATCCTCCCAATGTCATGATGATCCACAGATCAGAGTTGATCGATCTGAAATAGTCCTAGTCAATAGTATGGACCAAGAGGTCACCAATGGGATTCCCAAGGAAAGCACTACCTTATAAATGTACCATACTATGACCTGTGATGGACCGAAAAGAGAATAGGGAATGGGTGTGAGAAATTGAGGGGAGACACGAAAGTGTAAACCTCATGTCGGATTCCTTGGACATGCGCAAGTGTACTGTTCGATGTGTATTACACATGCATTTTTTAGTGTGTTTTTCATGCATTTTTATAACCCTAAATGTCGAATTCACACTCTATTCATCAATATTACACTAATCCCATTCTGAATGCTTTGTAGAATATAAAAGAAAACTGCTAAAAGAAGAGGCTCAATGACATGAATGCGAACTAGAGCCTAAAATCGAAGATCTCTGCCCGCTTTGTGGCATAAACCAACCTTAGCCTAAAGAGGAGCAGCCTTGCCTAGGACGGTTCAAAGACCGCTATTTGAATCATACTAAGATCTAATTTCAAGTTGGCCTAGGCAACTTAACCCCGCCTAGCAGAGGTTCGCCTAGGTGAAGGACCACCACATCATAAGAAGACACATGTCTTTGCCTATGTGAAGCTTAGTTCGCTTAAGCGAAGGACGATAGGCTGGATCAACAAACTTCGAATTTTGAGCCCATCATTGGCCCATTTTCCAATGCATATAAATATAGTCTTTCAAACTTGAGGGTTCTAATTGGAGAGGCTTTAGTTTTACTTCATTTCAGCTCATTTAGAGTCGTATTTGAAGATCTAACTACTGGGACATTTTCAGAAGATCGAGCTAAGTTTTCGAGGGATTGGACACACATTTGTTTCTTTGCATTCCTTAATCTACTCTTAATCTAATCTTTCAAGATTTTTTATTTGGTGTAAATATGATATCAAGTTTGGTTTAAAGGTTAAGTGAGGCTAATATCTCCCCTAGGACTCGGTTTTGAAATCGTGGTAGACTTGGTGGTTTTATCAATGATTTATGTGAATCCATGCTTGTGTTTCGAGGCTGTATGTTTCTGGGTGGATCTTGATTTTTCGTGGTTTTACCTAATTATTAAAGGGTGAAATTGAAAACTGTGAGCTCAAGGGGTTCCAGAGTGATAGATGGAAGCATCCCCTTAGGGATTAGTTTCTACCTTTGTTTGCCTCACAATTATTAAAATCAATTTAATCTTAATCAGAAGAGACCTAGAGCAGGGAATGCCAGTGACTAGGTGGATTTTATTAAGATATTAATATTCAATCTTATGTAAAGATCAAGGACCGAAAGGAGAGATCAATCGGGTTAACTCGGACATTCAGTATTGTAAGACCGAAAGGAGACCAATAGAATTCCTAAGGACTGATTCGCCATAGAATTAGTACCACACTTTCGGACCTAGAAGGACCGAAAGGAGAATATGAATGAAGTGTGAGAATTCGAGGGGAGACACAAAAGTGTAAACTGTATCGGGTTCCTTGCAAATATAAAGATGTATCTATGGAAATTTGGTATTTACTTCGCTTTAAGTCATAAACTCCACCAATGGATGCACTTATCCTCTGTTGTTAATCATTAGAGTTTTTCTTCCATTTCACTTCACTTATTTGCTTATTTTCAAGATTTGGGGATAGTTTAATTCGAAGCGAATTCTTATTAATCATCATCACAATCAATCATATCATGAGATAGTAAAATCTCTTAGTAGTCGGTACTTAATCCCCATTTAAACCAATTTTTCCTCGTCTGGAGCATTCGGGGTTTTAATTAAAATGCCACTATATTACTTGTGATCTATACACTTGCAGATTTGGCTGTTTTTATGCCAAAATTTATATACATGCAAATAACCGAATTGCCAAGGCTGATGCTAGGGAAAAGAGTGGTTTAAGCTCTAATAGATTAATATTCCAACAAAAGAGAAGTTTACACTTGAGAAAAAAATTATTTTCATCTTTTTTTTTTTTGTATTTTATTCAGATTTAGTATACTTCAAAGCACCTATCCGCACTTGAAAAAAAAAGTAAGATTGATGCTCTCACAAACTTATCGACCAACAAACCTGGGAGCACCAATTATTTCCAACTAAGTTAATGGAGGTCATTACTTTCAACCCCAACACATTATGCCGAGCTACTATCATTCGGGTTGGAGGACAAATGAGGATTTCTCCTATAGAAGCTAAAATTTTCAATGTCAAGGGGGCTCAATTTACAATAATCAAGGACAAATCAAGCAACCTTTTGATGAAGAGAAATTTGATGCTGCATGGGAGTGAGATAAAGAAGGACCATGCCGCATGCCGCATTTTACACCTGGGTCATGCATTAAAGGAGAATATTCATGACACTCCTGTTTACATAAAGGATGAGGACAAAGGAGAATGTAACTTTGTGCCTATGAGTTTTTTAAGTATAAAACTAAGAACCAACATTGGTTGAGAGAAAAAGAATGAACTTGCTAATGAGAAAGAGCTATTAAGTGGAAAATAGCAAGTTGAAGAGAACCATCCACTAATAAATACCAAAAATTCTTGGTCAGATTGACAAGTTCGGGCCTAATAGACTTTATGACTTTCGTACGGAAGAGGGATCTAACGCGTCATCTATAGGAACACCTTTCACCTGCCACTGCAAGTCAAGCATGGATCGATGTAGAACATGAGAAGGACTCTTACTTGTTGGTAAGGAAAGTGAAGTTTTAACCCTCCAATCAAGCATACAACTTATGGATGAAGAAAAGATGACGTGCATGTGGATAAAGAGCTCATTTCTACATCTTGCAGAGTAAGCACCTCAGATCCTTCAAGAGGATACTCTTGAAGGATATAAATTTGAAGCCAACTCTTTCCCCCACCAAAGAGTTGGCATTTGAGCCATGTACCACCTATTCCTGAGGTGGAGGGAAGTTATCCTCACAAGCGATGAGGATGAAGATGAGACGCCACAATGGATGAAGGGCCAAAGCGGCGATCTCGGACTTCCCAATGAGTCTAAATTGACTCTAAAACGGATCAACTCTCGAGGCACCCAAGCAAAAAATAAGATTTTATCCATTTAGTATTTAGTTGTTTTGCTTTTAGTATTTTTAGTATGTGTTACATGTTGATTTTATTTCTATGTTATTTGGTTTTGCTTTTTAACATTGAAGCTAAATCATATTGAGAGTTTCCATCAAGACTCCACCACACTTGTTTCATGGTCACACTTGATCATCTAGTGGAGTCATCTATTCTTATCTTCATTTCATATACATTGAGGACAATGCATGTCTTAGTTTGTATTGAGTAAATTTCCTTGTTTTTTAAAATTTTCCAACAACTTCAATTATCTTATCTTTAATGCTTTCTTTTGTTGTCAGGTGTTTTAGTTGTTTTATGTGTACAGCTTTTAGGTTAATTTTTTTTCATTTTTGAGATGTTTTTGTTTTTAGTCGGGCTTGTTTTGAGATAATTATGGTTCCTATGATGAATAACATTGAACCTTCTCTCACACGGTAAGAAAAAAAAAAATAGATATTTGAACATGCCACAATGGCTCGATCACATAGCTGGTAAACCTAACCACACTCTTAGTATCTTTAAAGACAAGTCATGCACCCTTTTGGTCAATTTGTTTGGTTTAGAGAAGAATTAGGATCATTTCATATTTTGATCTCAAAACTCTAAAACTTGTTCAATTATCACTGAGGCGAAATCTGTAAGTAACACGATACAATAGGAAATTACATAGGCAATCCTTTGACCCGCCTGAGCCTTCTAGCTAACCTTTTATGCATATGTCCATAGTCACCCAATTTGAGCCATATTAGCTTATTTGTCAGAGGTGCCATGAATGAACCCCTTTGTCCCTTTTTGTTGAATACATTTTAGTCAAAGCCCTTGTTTATCCTAACATGTTGATTTCAATGCCAATATCTTGTGAATACATGTAGTGTGAATTGGGAAGTTGGTTGAAGAGGATGTGCTTTAATTGTGAACAAAGGAGGTTTTGGGGTAGGAAAATGAAGAAAAAAGTAGAAAAAGCATAAAAAGAAAGAATAAAGAAAGGAGTGAGGTGCCTGGCCTCAGAGTCTTCCTACTTTGAGCAAGTAAGTTCTTAGGGGGTTCTACACCTAGTACCCTAAGGGCAACTGGTCTAGGAGTTACTAAGCTAAAGCTTGTTACATGGGGTAGGTAGAAAGCTTAATGAGGTTGGAACATTGCAATTACCCAGCCTGGCACTCAAAATAAAGCTCTAGGTGTTCTTCTCTTTGGGTCATTTTCATTTTTTTTTTTACTCACTTGTGCTTATCATGATCACACATGCTTGTTAGGTCTATGGATGACTTTGAATTAATTAGGGTGGTTTTGTGCTTAATTTTGCTTATTTGGACTATCTTGAGTCCTTGGAGCTTGTTAGTGTAGCTTAGTTTAGTTTTTATGCTTTTTAGAGTAATTTGCATGTTTGAGGTTAGTTTTGCTTTAATTGTTGTTTTTCTTGCTTGTTTCATGTCTCTTGCTTGCTTGTGTCTTTTGTGTGCTTTTAGGTGTGTTTAGTGTGTCTTGAGTGAGTTTGATGTCTTCTTTGCTAGTAGAAGGTCATTTTGAACAAAAACTTTTGAAAAAGGGCAAGTGTAAAGTGGATTGGACCCTTAGGTTTTTGAATGATCTAGAATTGTGTGCTTGCTTGGTATGGGTGACTTAGCTTAGAAAATTTCCTTGTGCTTCAAGAAGCACTCTCATGAATCTATCACACACACACTTTGATCTCCCTTGATACCTTGGTCCTGACTTTTGCTCATAGATTTCAACTAACTTTTGGTGGATTCTAACCACACCTATGATGATGACACCCAACTGCAGAGACTTATTACTGAGTCCAACCAGCAGAAAAAAATACAAAACACAAGAGAAAAAGAGAAAAGAAAGATAAAAAGCAAAAAAGAAACAGAGAAATGTGTCGTGAGCTTGTGGAATACACAATAAGATCACTCATCCAATCGTAATCTTGAGCATAGTCTAAGGGGCCTTCAGCTCATTGCCCCGAGCCCGCCTCTTGACTTTCATACATACCAAAATTTGAGGAAAATGAATATGTACCACAAGAACAAAAGAGAACCTTCATCTCTTTCTAGAGCATCTTAGAGCATCAAACAAATTTATCTGCGACAACCTCCGCAAGGTCCCATAAATCCATGTCGAAGAGAGACTTCATCTATCACACCAATTGAAGTTAAGAGCACAATTGTAGGTTGTGAAAGATCATGTCTTGATTGTTAATATTCACGTTTCATCTCACACGTATGTTAAAACTTGAAATAACTCAAATCAGGAAACTTAAAACATAGCTAATTAAGAACATAGCAAATCCAGAACAGAGAATAGATCTTAAATAAAGGAGAAACAAACTCAGGCTCTAAAAGGAGATTTATCAAACACCTTAGGATGTGTACTCCTGGATGTAGAAAACTTAACCTACTTTTTTCATACGTGAAGACTCCTTAAATACAAAATCATTCAACAAAATGCCGGAAATACTGAAGGCATTATCTCACAATTGACCCATGACTATGAACGATAAAAGCACAACCCAACAACTCCTAATGAAATGCTAAAATGCTATGGACTAAATAAATAGGTTTGACAAACTGAAACCACCCAAACAAATTGGATTTTATGCATTACCCGTAACAAAGCAGAGGCAAGGAACAAAGTGAGGAATAGGAAAGCGAAGGGATTAAGGTTAGGGTATTCTGAATATGTTATTTAAAGGAATAAAAAAAAGGATGTACAAAAAGATGCCGGTTAATACATGCGTAGACTCCGTCTTTATACTTTGAATGATTGGTTTGAATTCTAGATATATATTAATTGAACATTGTAATACTAAGCCTCAACAAATTGAGCTCTATCATGTCTACGGTTATGTTTGAATAAAAAGGATGTCGCGACCACGCTGGCGTATAGTTGGTAAACTCTCAGAGGAAACAAACTACATGAAGATGGAAGCAGCCAGAAAGCTTAATATATGATGATGGTGATTATTAGGCGTAGATTATCACGCGCTTTCAAAATTCACCAACCATTCTTCTGTAAAGAACCTTGCTATCACATGTTTTTCCCATTGGTATGAGGAAAAATAGTCATTTAGACTTGAAGAAGTGGCTAACGTCTGGATTCATGGAAATAATTCGTGGTCCATAATGTGCAGGAACTGAGTAATTTAAAAGAAATAAGAGTAACGGATGGCATAAACTAATACACAGAAGAGAAGTTTTCTTGTATGACTTTTAACTTGGTTATGTAGCACATGATATTGATATGCATATCACAATATCCAGCGACAGCTGCCATTATAAAACAACCATTAATTTCTCAAATATATTAGAAACATATCCACGTATAATTGGAAGTGTATGAACCCAACGGTTCAAGTCCTCCATCTTTTTCTTGGTTGATATATATTGAAGTATTGTTGCTACGGTGAGCATTTTCACTTGCATAACAGAAATCACCTAATCAAACATTTGGATCAGGTCCAATTATGTTACTTGATTTTCTACTATTTATTAGTCACTGATTTTTAATAGAAGTGTTTTCTCTAAAATTATTTTTAGAAAAATCACTTATAATATATATATATTAAAAGTACCTTAGTGATTTTTTAATAATATAAGTAATTTTCTAGATTTTTAAAATTGTTTCCCTAAATTTTGTCATACTCATTGGTTTTAACAACTATATTTTATATTTAGTACATCCTGTTAATTCACCAAGAGCAGATTTAACCACAGTCATAGACTAACGTGAAATGAGCTTTTGTCGGAGTCTGACTACAATACCTAATGCCTTACCTCTCAAATAAAATTTTCCTTACATTCAAAAACATGGAAACAAACTTTCCTTATGTCTGAGTTTTCAGGATGTATCCTGATAGAATTTTTTGAAATTGTATCTGGAGAGAAGAAGTTCAATAAAACTTGAGCCAGTCAAATCATAAAACCTTACTCTCACTTCCATATCCCACTTAGTCAGGTTTCCAAAGAAAAGAACCGATCAGTGAGCAAGCAGGTGGCCCTCACCGGGGTAAAATACTAGAAACAGTGAGCTGATTTGTCGATGGATTACTGCTTGGAGATTGATCAAACTGATGAAATCCTCTGCCAACGGAAAATGCAGGTTGCTTTGGTTCAGGAAGAGCCATTGATATACTTTCCAACAGAACAACCACAGATGACATTGTGGGTCTGTCTGCTGGATCTTCCTGAACACACAAAAGCCCAATATGAACGCATCTAACAATATCCAGCTCAGTGGGGCATGATTCTGTCAGCAAAGAATCTACAAACTCTATTTCTCTTCCTTCATTCCAAAGCCGCCAAGCCTGTCCATTAACGCTTGATCTTTCAACTGATACTAATTAGAGGGAAAACATCCAGTTGCAGGTTTTGCATGTGGAGTAGAGTGAATAAAGAGAACTTACATATGCCAGGAGTCTAGGCAACGACGGAACTATTAGTGGGTTGTGGTGGGCTGAAGCCCAGGTAAAAAAAAAAAATTTATCACTATACCAGCCCACTGTCCACCCCCTTATTATTTTGTTTTCCCTCTTTTTCCCTTTCCCCTTTCCTATTCTCACGATTTCGATTCAGATAAAATTTCCTTTAGGCCCTAACAATCTCCTCTTCCATCCTTCTTAATTTCGTGATCTTGCATTGAGAACCCTAATTCACGCCTTTTTTTTTGTTCTCTACTCATTAGTAAGTGTTTATGAGTTTACATTTGTATTATTAAATATATGTTTATGAGTTTACATTTGTATTTTGTTAGTCATATGAATGCTTGTATTATTAAATATAGCTTAGCCCGATAAATAAAATCCCGGGTCTGGCCCCTTGAGTAGGAGTGTCAGGTGAGGTAGAAGCCACTGCTTATTTCTCCCGCCGATGATCTCAAGCAAGACAACCCCAAAGCTCGAAACATCGTGATTGCAGAATATTCCCTCCATCAAGCAGACTGGAGCCATATGTAACCACGGTTCTAAGCAAGCAGTGAGTTGCCATCAGTGTTTTCTCTTTAAGTAAATTGTTTTTAAAATTTTAGCCGAAAATATGGCAATCAACAGATTGTTAAAAAATAGTACCAAAGAAGAAAAGAAATTTACAATCGACTATTAAAAAAATTTCTGGGTGTTCCAAAATCGTAAACTCACTTGTTGAAATTTCGACAGAACCATATAAGGAGTTTACATAGAAATGATTTACTCTAAATGTCAAGAATAAAGAAGAGATACAACAAATAGTTACATGTAAATGTTGTCTAAACAAATTAATTACTAACTCGATTGGAGAACTGGAGAACAGGAACTATTATAGAACTTCAGTTAGATCAAGGCTAGTGTTTGACACTATGTCCTTAAGACAGATTTCGCCCCCACTAACGGTGCTTATGGAATATTGAGTACCTGTCTCCCAGGATACAATGATCTTCCACGAACAGAAGTAGCACTCCAATCTATTTGTTCAGCGAACAATTGTGTTGTGTACTCTCTAACACACTAACTTTACGTAGAAATGGTGTAAATTCCATAAATGGACTGAATGTTTGAATGAATGAATGAATCAATCAATCAATTAATACTAATGGTAATGAATGTATGGGTATTTATAGACCTCTTGGTGACTTTCCGGACAATCACCACTCTAAAGGTCACAACCTAGAAATGCTAAAAGACACAACCCTTAAACAACCAGTAGACACCTTTTAAGAGGGTCACTTTGGAGCCTATTTTCTCATTCATTTCTTAATCAATTTGAGCAAGTGAATATACTAAATTATTCTCCTCACTGAGTAGAATATGAACCCACGAAATTTTCTTCAAATAATTATCGGTCCTACTCTTTTAATTTAGGCTCACAAAGTCGACTCAAAAACTCGCTTTTACACCTAAAAATTGTTTTGGTCTAACAATCCCCATATGAATGAAAATTGGTCAGTTATATGCAAAGGATAATGCTGGAAGCACTATAGAGAGTATATCTTTGGAAAGATCGTGCACGAGATAGGTAGCTTTGCCCTTGAACCTTCTCAAAGAAAGCCCATCTAATTTATCGCCTAAATAGTGAACATGATGTCTTAAACTATTCAGTTGTTTGATAAATCAGATCGAATAGACTTCACACACTCTCTTCCCTAACACAATTGGTTCTCATGATTGTGTTCATTTTGGCCTTGAGCAACTCCTAGTTTGCATGAGGCGGCGCTTTAGAGAATCTCACTCTTTAAAAACTCCTCATAGAAACAAATTTCTTCCACACCCATATGTAACTCCTATTAGAATACTCGCAATATCACACTGGATTTTCCAAATATATAAGAGCCACAGCCTAACTTACCCTAATAAACTGCAAGACTAGCTCGCATAGGAATAGGTAGGAAAGATTATCTCCTTAGTGCTCGTTGAATCACACATAATTCTAGTTGTCCCTTTGAACCTGTGATTCAGGATCTCCAAATAACTAGGTCAGCTGCCATTAAGGTGATTCTTTGCCATAGCTTTAACTTATTCCCCTCAATGCAATTTACTTGCTCTTTGTCAAACCTTTAGTAATCACTAGATTACCCTTTGATTTTATATAATCAATAGAAATAACTTCGTTTGAGAGCAATTGTCTAATCTGTGATATATCCGCGACGTATATGTTCAGACACTTCATCATTATACATGCTCACTCTATGCCTAACCACTGCCGATTGCCATCACAATATATACAAATCATTGGCACTGGTTTAGGCCATATCGAATATCTTCAGAAATGATAAAGCCACCATCTCCGCTAATATCTAAAGTAATAAATTCATATTCCAGTTGATTCGCAATGCAGCTCACAGAGAGGGATTTCCAAGTAAGATATACTTACACCAATTGCGGAAAACATAACCACTTGTGGATTTTGTATCTTTCATATCAGATATTCAATTTGCATCACTATACCCTTCAAGTACAGCTAGATATCTTGTATAGTGCAATCCATAATTTAGGGTATATCTTAGGTATCTAAGAACCCTGATAATTACCTTCCAATGGTCTACCCTCGGATTACTAGTATATTTACTCAATTTACTAATGGAGTATGTTTTATCTGGTCTAGTGCAGTTCATGACATACATTAGACTTCCAATGATATGAGAGTATTCCAATTGTGATATGCTTTGACCAATATTTTTAGACAAATGAAGATTTATATCAACTAGTGTTCTAGCATTGTTGCTTTTTGCTATTTAACTTGTCAAGTAAACAATGTAATGTGATCGAGAGAATATGTTCCACTTAGATGTCAGAAACAATTCTCACAGATATAACATCTCAAGAACACCCAAATCCTTCATGTTAAATCTCCGATCGGACAATATTTTCGTAGCCGTAATAATGTTATTATTACTACCCAATATAAGCATATCATCCACATAAAGCAAACAATGACATATCCATTATTCAGGTCTTTAACATGCACACATTTATCACATTCATTAATTGTGAAACCATTTGACATCATTATCTTGTCACCCTCTCACACCATTGTTTTCGTGTCATTAAACCATAAAGATTTAACAAGTCTACATACTTTCTTCTCTTGTCTCAGATAAATGAATCCCTTCTGCCGGTCCATATAAATTTCAGCTTAAGCTCATTTAAGAAATTGCTTACATCCATTTGGTATCTCAAGATTATGCAATGTTGCAATAGCTATAAGCATATCGAATAGATGTTATCACATAATACGTATCAAAGTAATCAAGATCTTCCTCTTGTCAGAACTACGCAAAGTCAACCTGCATTTTATCAATTGATCAACTGGCCATTTTCCTTTTGAAAATCCATTTACACCATAATAATGTACTCTTGGAGGAAGATCTACCAATTCCCGGGTGTGATTTTGCATGATGGATTCAATTTCACTGTTTACAGCTTCTTTCCACGTAGGTGCTTCAAAGAGGCGGACATCGTCTATCAAGCTTTAAGTGCTCATTTTCTAATAAATATGTTGGAAAATTCGAACTATAGGACTCCTGAAGTCCTTGCCTCTATCGTGTCTAAGTGTCTCTTCAATTTCTTCATTGAAAGACTCATGATCTATATTATTACTTTGCGCATCATAGGTTCTTGTAAGAGAACCCCATCACATGCATTTTTATTTAGGGAAATACATAAAGAATGATGCATTTCTCAACTCAATAATTGTATTGGACATGTACATCAAGAATATCATATCTATACACTAGAAATGATATGCACGCTATTTATTACATAACCAATAAATATACAATCAATTTTAGGTCCTCATTTTAATCCTTTTCGGGAATAGAATCCCATCAACTGTTTTCAAACACCCCCTACACTTTCTTTAAATATCATCAAGAATTGATCTTCCACAATAAGGAGTTTTGTCTAAACTCTCTAGGCAATCGTATTTCCTAAAACATACTGCAAGCAGAAGCCCCCCAAGCTCTTGAGGTAATCCCGAACTAATCAATGCAAGAACACCATCTCTTTCATCGTTCATTTTACATTCAACAAACCCCATTTTGCTAACAAGCGCAAGTTTTAAGAATAATAGTGTTTTAGACAGAACCAATCGAAAGGTGCATCATATTCACCACCTTGATCACTTCTTATAGACTTAATCTTTTTGCCAAGTTGATTCTCAACCTCATTCTTGTAATGCATAAATTTTTCCAATGCTTCATGACACACCTCACTCACTATCCGCAAAGTCGCCATTAATAAATCCCCAAAATTGCTTCCTCCAATCACTTAGAGTATCTGCAGTTGCTTATTAAGCCTAATCTCAGATAAAATTTTTTTTCTTTTCTAAACTTATGATTTTATAAAATCACAAGATAATGTCAGATATACATATGTCCAAATCAAATACAATTTACACTATTTCAAATAATACGGCAATCCAACAACATTCTTTCAAAAGAGCATCAGTTCACACTTCAAGAAAAACCACCTTATGGCATACATATATTCCTTTATACAAATTCAAAGTATTTCCTTACACAAAATATTATTAATACAAAGACAAATACGGTAAGTCAGATAACTTAAACTGCCCAAAGATCCACGTGGCCTATACCCTGAAAAATAGTTTTAAAATAAGAAAATAATGAGCCAACGAGCCTCGAGTGTATGTTATATAAAATGTTTGCTTTTTCTCGAAACATTCTCCAAAACCGTAAACTATCTTACGTGATATTTTCCATAAGTCTTGCTTAAAAAGTTTTCTAAAACTTTATACTGCTGTTTTCTTACTGCTTTTAAAAGTTTCCAAAACTTTCATAAACTCCTTTGCTTTTAAAAGTTTATAAAACTTTTCAAACATGGAGCCTAGGCTCAACCATTTGCTTTAAAATAAAAACGAGAGCCTGGGCTCAACTGTTTGTTTTAAATCAATGGGGAGTTCTCGTGGGGCCAACTGCTGATTTTAATAAAACTTAGAGCCCATTCAACTGCTTTTTAAACAAACACGGAGTCCTGGCTCAACTGCACCAGCTGGCTGATTTTCAAAACTCGTATAAAACATTCTATAAATCATCAACCACCGAGGCCTTTCCCGCTGGTCGTACTTAGCAGAAACACGGAGCCTGGCATCAATCGCGCTCTATGGAAGACCTGGGGTCCATCACCAGTGGAAGGGCCTCGCCCACGCAACTTTCAGAAATATGCAGAATTGACCTCGGGGTCTCCATCACCATAATTCTAGTTAGAGCTCTAACCCCATATATTCCAAGACGCGCCACTCTGCCTCCTTAAACAAATGATGCATGATCTAAGTTTATCACCTGTGCAAATTAAACATGTATGATATCCTAACACCACCAAGACATGTACAACAATACCTCCACCTAATATACTTACTAAAGACTAGGATTTTTGGTTAGGCCTATTTTACAAAATAAGACTTTGTTTGCTTGCTCGCTTTAGAATATATTTCCACAACTAAAAAACCATTTGTTTCAGCTGCTTTATAAAAAGAATAGTTGATTTACATCAAAAACCATTACTTGTTTGCTTTTCACATATGGTTTAAATCAAAACCATTTTGTTTGCTTAAAAACTTATCATTTTTGTTTTAAACATATTACAATAATTAAAACCATTAAAAACAATTTCTGTAAAACAAATATACAATACACTAGTATTTGGAAAAAATAGGTTTGTGAACACTCACCTCTTTGTTTCTAAACTTGAGCACAACTCCACTACTTTTCTAGTTTCTTTGCTTTTAGACACACCCAAATAATACGGCAACGATAATCGCCACGCATAAATTAAAACTTAACGTACTCACACACAAGTCAACTTAGGGTCACACAACATCTATATAAAAAGCCAAATTAACAATTTACCCTCGAGCACTAAAAAGCCCTAAAAACCACTTTTGGTAAACCTTTTTCCAACAATACCGCTGACTTTATTACCCAAAATTATTCAAACGATCTTCAAAATTATGAAACTCTCCAGATCAGTCCTTGTATATCCACGACATCTCTTTAAATTTTCAATTTAAAATTTCTAAGGCCTTTCACATAACACAAGTTACAACATTTTTTTTTTTGATGCTAAATCAAGCTAGTCAATCGCACTTACTGTTATCCTGATTTCTGGGTCAACTCCATAAATTGGAAAGTTCTTTTTCACTCATTTGAATATGGTTCTAAGGTTTCTTCTCCAATTGGAATCACCCAATTTGGATCACCAAAACTCAAGTTATTGTATTTACATCTAGATTACTCAAATTTGGTGCAATGTAATCTGCACATAGCTCCACTTTGAAAACTTGGGCACTTTGGGGTTAAGCAATTTGCATACACTTCCTTCAACTAACTTGTATTTTCTTAGAAGTCTATTTTACCCAGAATTTTGAATCACAGAATTTTGACACAGTGAAACTCACTATGGTCAAAACATCACAACAATAATCTAAAACAGAAAGCATAATCGTTGAGCAACACGAGCACACCTTTCAGTCCTCAGATGGAGCTTTAGAGCTACAATTTGCTCTTGGTGCCTTCTATAAATTTTTAGCCCTATCTCTTATGGTTCTTTACCAATTGGAATCAATTCATTTGGATGATTATAACTTAATCTATAGCAAAAACAAAAACAGGGTTTTACCAAATTTTGACATAATTTCCTTTAAAAAACCCAACATTCTCTTTTTTTTACAACCATTCCTCAAAACTGTAATACCTCAATAATCAGCATGAAAGTCATTCAAACCACCATAACACCCAGATTAGTGGTTTGGAACTCCATACAACAAAACCCTTGAAAAATCCTATGCAATTCAACCTAAGGTCCAATACAATTCCTTCCAAACCATAGAATTATGATGGCTTTCTATGTTTATTCTTTACCAATTAGGATTTTACCCACAAACTTACAGTTCATGGTTATTGTGATCTCTCCACAAAACCACAGAACAAGGAGCAACTAATCTCCATGGAAAATTCATACCAAAACCCTAGACATCAAAATACACTTGATTTCAAGATGAAAACATACCTTTTTCCTTCTCCTTCTTCTTCTTCCTCTTCTTCCTCCTCTTTCTCCTTCTTCTCCTCTCCTCCTACTGGTCACATTCTAGCCAAATGAGAACAAAATGTGACATTTGGTTTGTCTCATGGCCTTTTATACCTCAATTATACCTTAATTGCAAATAGGTCCCTTATATCTCAATAATTTTACTTCAACTTTTGCAATTTTTATTATACGGCCCATCTCTACCTATTTTATGATTTTCATATCCCTTATGGAAATACACTTTAATCCCTTGTTCTATTACTAAATATCTGGTTCCATAAATTATCATTTCACAATTTCTTCCAAAATACTACAAGGACACTAGTGTCAGTGGTGCCCTCACTTGCCACCAGACCGTACACCCTCTGGGATTCCGGCGTTACAAATCCTCCTCTCAGAACATTGCCCTCGAAAATGAACAAACTAAACTCAAAGGAAAGGAAAATACCTCATTCGAAAATAATCGAGGGTATCGAGACGCATCCGAGCCTTCCGTCCCAAGTAGCCGCTCCTCTCATGATTCTTCCATAGACTTTAACTGTAAGGGATCACCTTGATTCTCAACACTGCTCCGCGATCTAAAATCGCACTGCAGTGTTTCCTCATGTCGATTCTCCTTTAGCTGCACCGGGGCTGCCTCTCAAAGACATGTGAAGGATATGAGATGTACTTCCTTAACATCGACACATGGAAGCAGCCACAGAATCCTTGATAACCTTCGGGGTAACCCCAACATGTAAGCTACCGGCCCCACTCGCCTTCACAATCTCATAAGGTCCTATATATCTCTGACTAAGTCGTTCCTCGCCTAATCTCAAAACACCTTTCCAAGGGGAAATTTTCAAAAGACCTACCACCACCTCGACCAGAAGTCTCGACGACTCTGGGTCATTCGCGTAATCCTTCTCGTCTATCTCTTGCTATCTTGGGAAGCATCACGATTAACTTTCACTTTCTCTCTCGAAGTGATCCTCGCACCTCAATTCGTGCCTACTACCTCTCACCAACCTCATCCCAAAGACCGTATCCTTCATTTCCACCATAGCAAGGCTCAAATGGAGCCATCTCTATATCGGGCTCGATAGCCAAGTGTTGTAGGCGAACCCATAAGTGCCAAAATGAGCACCTAACCCTATCAATTCCATCACACAAGCTCCAAGATAAACTTAACGCCCGAATGGTCCTCTATGACTGGCCATCCATCTAAGGATGAAATGTTGTGCTAAAATGAAGGTGAGTACCTAAAGCTGTTTGCAAACTAGGCCAAAACCTTAGGAATCCAAAATACCCATCTCTCCCATTGGCAGTGCTAGAATCTGGAAATAAGTCAATCTACCTTTCAACTCAAACTCGCTGCGCATCCACCCAACTCGCAGCTCACTGCGAGTTACGTGATGCGCGAGTCTGCAGAGTCCACAACTCACTTATGTTCAGAACATTGATCTGACATATTTTGATATTCCATTTGAGTCACACCGATTTCGATCCTGTCCGGTCATCACACACCTGCGAGTCACTCACACGTCGCACTCACTCACTTGATACGCCGACCGCCCGAATCAACACAATCCCAGTGCTCACGTTCCTTCAACCACCAATACACTAGGATATCATCGATAAAAACTATGACGAACCTATCCAAATACGGCTGAATACCCAGTTCATCAAATCCATAAACGCTGTCGGAGCATTAGTCAAGCCAAACGGCATCACTAGAAACTCATAATGCCCGTAGTGTCCCAATGCGCCTTAGGAACACTGCCCTCCCCGCACCCTCAACCGCATGATACACCCACCTCAAGTCTAATCTCGAGTATACTCAGACCTCAAGTCAACATCGAATACCTCATCGATCCTGGGAGTGGATACTCATCGCGAATGGTAACTTTTTCAGTCAGCCAGAATCTATACACAACCGCAAACTCCCATCTTTTTTCACGAAGAGAACTGAGCTCCCATGGGATATGCTCTACCGAATGAATCCCTTTACTTAACAATTCTTCTAACGAGCTCAGTTCTCTCAACTTCACAGAGCCATCCTATAAGGAGGAATGGGAAATGGGCTCACTCGATCAAATCAATGGTGAACTCCACCCTTTCCCTGAGGATCCGGGAATACATCTCGACTCTAAAGACCGGAATCTCATCCACTGCAGTCCTATCCTTCCCTCGTCTCCCACCATGTTAGATAACCCCCGACAACCCTTTCGCATCCTCTCTACCGCTGCATGAGATCATACTAGAAGATAACTCTCGCGCATTCCTCCGAACTTTACTCCAATTTCCCGTGCTTACGCAACTTCATTTCCTTTATAACAATCTAATGTGGCTCTATGGCGAGACAAATTAATCCATGCCAAGAACCACATCAAAGTCCCCTCATATCTAAGGGCACAAGACTACAAACTCCTCCGTCCTAATTAGGTCCTACCATTCCTGATCACCAGCCTGAGAATAATCTGACTTCCAAATGGAAGCGAAACTCCCATACGCACCTCAAATGGTCATCGGGGGCCCTTATCCGAAGCGATCTAAGAAAGGCCCTGGATGCAAATGGAATTGCTGGGCCCTTGGGTCCCACTAATGTATATGCATCATGATCAAGGATAGAAATAATACTAGTAACCAAGATCTGAGCCGTGATTCGCATCCCATTGAGTCACATCATAAACCTGCCTCGAGTACGGCCCTCCGTCCCGCATCCCTGGGCACTACCTCTACCACTACCACGGCCGCTCACTCCGCGGTCGCACCGGGCCCTCTCGTCGGGAAACCTCTCCCCTCAAGACCTCCGAGTGCTCATCTCGTGCAAGTAGCTAGGTTGGCTACTGATGTCTCTGCACCAATTAACTGAGGGCACTCTCTAATGAAATGGCCTTCCCGCTGCCACTGGAAAACACACCCTATACTATATCTCCTACACTCCCGTGGTGTCTCTCCGACACATATGACAAACGGGAGGGAACGCTTTCTCCGGGTGCCACCGCAACCGGGGCCCCACCGATCCTCGACTGTAGATAGCCCTCGACCTTCACCTCGGCCTCTATAACCTTTACCCTTGCTTTTCGTCTACTGCATCACTCAAAGCCTGTCAAGCACTGCGCACTCCTCTTCCTTTCCCCGCCTACTTTGATACAGCCATAGTACTTCGCTCAACTCTCGCAGCGGCCTCAACTAAGTCCCCAAATCACTCACAAGAACCATGTATTGAAATGCACTCGATCCTGTCGTAATTTCGCTAAAACTCAGACTTCCGTGACTTCATTTAAACTCAATATATGGAACCAATCTAACTAGTCTCCGAGAACTTCTGTATTCTCGATACTGACATGTTCTTTTTGCTCTAATCAAGAACTTCTCAATTTTAAATCCCATGACTGAGAGAACTATCAAGAACTTTGTTGAAATTTGGTCCCATGATATAGTCGATGAATACACATCTGGCGATAATTACAATGAGAATCGAAAGCACATCTAAGTCACAATTTGCTTAATATTTGGTATAAGAATGTGTACTTCTAATTTCTTTCGTGTTTTTAGACTTGTGCGTGTCTTCAGGTTTAAACGTAAGTGCACAAGGATGTATGTGTCCCGAAGCCAATATGAAGCACTACGATGTGGGTGAACAATTGACGGTCTCTGGAACCCAAATAAAGCAAAGAAAGCACCAAAGGACATATTGTACCTAAGATAACTTGAATTGTACCCACAACTTGCTTCGAAAACCAACAACAGAGAATCGCACTCTGCACAACTTAAACTCAGACCGTGTTAACCGCATGGAAATCGCGGATTTGTCGAGAACTCGTAACCGTACGCGAGGCACTCTTTATCAACGAACCAAAATGGGAAAATCACATTGAAGGGGATATAAAAGCAAGAGGACACAAGTAATAGGCAAATTTTTGACTTCTGTGTGGTTTAGGTTTTGAAAGAGAAGAGTTTTCTCCATTCCGAGGAACTCAGAGATCTGTATTTAAGATTTCTTTCACTGAAGTTTTAGATTCAAGCGTTTGTAATCTTTCAAAGATAAATACTTATCTCGCTTAAACTTAATATCTCTTATTCATCCTTCCTTTATAAAGGAATTCCGATTTCCAAAAGCGTATCGCTTTTTATGATTAATCGCTCTTTAATTATAATTGTTCTTATAAGTTTTATGGAGTTCGAACCCTACTCCGCTGAATCCACGGGAAACTCACCCCGACATGGTGGCGTCCCTCAATTCCTCTTTGATCTTCAATGGATCGTAATATTAATCACTTGTGCGTAAGAGTTGTAAATCCTTAGTTGGGCATATTCTGACAACGTTAACGAGATATCCTCGATACATGTTGTGCTTGATCATGAATGCAAGCCAAGGGTTCAGATTAATTGAGAACAAGTGCGTTTGGGGTATTACTCGATCATCTTTATTTTTCAAAGAGCATTTAAAGATAAATCCTCCATCAAAGACCATTTATCAATGGTTCCTAGATGAGTTTATAAAATAAGAGGTGGACTTACATGATCGAGTGAATGGAACTCCTAAAATCCCAGCTAATTGCCTTTCTATTTTAAACATTCAACCAATCAACCATTCATCAACCACAACCTTACAATTCTCTTTAAATCACACCCTTATCGAGAATAGCTCCTATTGGTCGATAAATTAGACCACTCCTCGTGGAGATGACCTCGCGGATTCTACAGACATAATGCTAGACAACTGTAATTCCTACGCTTGGGAATAGAATTCGGCATACGAATAAGGACGAAGCATTTTTGGCGCCGCTGCCGGGGAGTGGCGACTAATCAAGTTGATCTGAAGAGAGCTAGAGGTAATTTGCAATTGCATTGCAAATCCGGTACGTTCTCCATTTTTCTTTTATTTGTTTTTGTTTTAGTGAGAAATCTATGGGTATTTCTCGACTGAGAGAGTGTAGTGTATGTCACTGGGTTTCGCAACGAAAGCAAACAGCCATCTAGTAAGAATAGTGCCTCCCGGAAATTCTCCGAGGAAATCATAGGTCAATTGTCTCAAGACTCACATTATACCTCAAATGGACTACCCCGTAATCAAAGAACCTCTCGTTTTAACGAACATACTCAAAGGATTCCTCAAGTAACCCACAAGGACTCAATGAACCTCCACAACACGGAGTAGAAGCCACACTCCCAAAGAGCAATCTAGTGTGATAGTGTGAATGTTAACTTCCAACAAAATCAATATAGAGGTCTCCCTCTTCCTTTACCTAATGTGGAAAGAACCCTTAGAGAAATCCTACAACCTCAAAGGACTACAACCAATTCTGTGAATTGCCTTCCCAAGAGCTACCCCAATTTCTAACAAGTTTAAAATGATCCGTCTCTTACCTGTATATCAAGGGTTCGAATCTGAGAACCCTTATTCATTCATGAGAGATTTTGAAGATGTGTTTGCAAGGCATTCTTTCTCTACTCGGCCTCACCCCCTCCACATAACTGCTTAGTTTTATTCTCTTTGTAAAGGAGAAAGCTTTAAAATCTGGTTTCATTCCCTTGGCACCTAATTCATCTTACATGGGAAAATATGCGAAATGAGTTCCTCAACAAACTTTTTCTCCCGCCGCACGCACTAATGCTCGCCAGCAATTCGTAATCCTTCTAAAGCCTTATGAACCGCTTGTCACAGATGAAAGATATATGGTCTCTCCATGCTATCCTCACCATGGATTGGATGTAGACAAATATAGCATACTTTCTCATCAAGGATTATCCCCGAATAATAAATAAGACATCCAGATGATGTGTGCAAAGTAATCTCTATGAAAAGAGTGCTAGGAAGCAATCCAACTCTTTGACACTATAGCAGTAGAATGCCTCGAACTCGGGAGACTAACACCCTCCATACACGGCTAAAGTGCATAGCACATCACGGGGCGGAATCCATCACCTAAGAGAGAATGATGAGTTGTGTCAAATTGCCAATTTAACAAGGAAATTGGGGAGGCCATAGAGATGAAAAGGTGAACGAGGTAACTAGCGCACCAACACTCCCCAAGACCCACCTGACCTGCAGTGGAGGAGCCTATGCATTATATGCGATGATCCTACGCACTCAACCAACCATCAAGTGCCCAAACTCTCAAGTAAAAGATGAACAAATAGAGTGTGCCAATGCCCTCAATTACCGAAGCTTCACCCTCCATATTCCGAACATATAATCCCGACGGGTAAGCACCCAAATTTTAGTTAGAGGAACGAAGGAGGGCCAAATAACTTGCCAAACAACCAAGGTCCTCATTACCAAAACCATGGCTTTACAAATCCCATTCCACCATTTCGTAACTAAGGCCCTGCGGCCTCAAACTTCTAATCAAGGTTTCCACCATCTAGTCAAGGAGGGATCCCATCACCACAACCATATCAACCCCCGCATAAGGTTATGGTCCTGAAGATATAGTTACACAGCCAGACAAACCCAACAATCCACAAACACAGAACTCCGAACTGCTCAATGATGTGAGAGCTCGCATAACTAAGTTAACTCATCCATAGGTAGCCTTCAATGAAGAAAAGGAAACTTCCATCTCAACCCATTCAAAACTACAAGGGCAAAATAGTGTAGGAAGCTCCAGACTCAATCAGGTACCTTTCAATCGTAAGGTCGGCCACTACTCTCCGAAGCGAAAGGGTAGTCACAAAACCATTCAACCTAAGGAACCAACTCAAGAGTCTCCAAGTGAATTGTTTAGAGAGGATGAGTTGGCAGACAAATCTCATGTCCCTGATACGAATGATATTGATGATCAACCAAAGGACGACAAGTCTACCCATATCCCTCCAGCTCCATACCCTCATAGGCTGAGAGCACCAAAGAAAGTGAATAACCATGCTGAAATTTATGAGTTGTTCACAGTGGAATCTAACATTCCTTGTTGGATGCCATTACAAATTCCATCTTATGCTAAATTTCTAAAGGATTTATGCACAAGAAAACGGAAATTGTGTCAACAAGCGAGGCATTCATGACTGAACAATCTACTTCCCTAATCCTAACAACCCGCTCCAAAATATAAAAGACCTCAGAAGTCCTACTATTTATAGTAGTAGGAAATTCAAAGTTGGGGCATGCTTTAGTGGACTTAGGGGCGAGGTTAATTTGTTACCTTATTCAAGATAATGTGGACCTAGGGTTAGAGAATTAGAGCTGAATCAATATCACCTCACAACCAGCGTAATCAGTGTGAAAATTCCTAGAGGGATAGTGAAGGATGTATTGGTCCAAGTGGACAAATTTTACTTCCCTGTGGATTTTGTTGTGCTTGACACTCAACCTGTCGCGAATCAAGGAACTCGCTCCCAGCGAATTTAGTTGCCGACTATTCGCAATTGCTAATGCCTAGCTATACATCGTAGGAGGCCCGACGATTACTATCGCTCGTAACATGACTGGTGAATCAATATTTTCAATGTTATTAAAGAATGGGAGATGAAGAAGATATTTGTGAAATTAACATGGTTGATTCCGTGGTACAAAAATACCTGGATAATGTCTCACATGATGATCCTCTTAAGTCATGTTTGGTCAGCCCGAGTTGGAAGGAGGAAGTGACCACACTGGAGACAGAGTTTCTACACTCTTTAATCGAGCATAATGATGTACCGGAAGCTAATGGATGGGCCACCCCAAATTTGAACTATTACTGCTACTCAAATGAGGAGAAGGCATTACCCTCCGAGGAAAGTCACCTGCTTGAGCTAAAACCTCCTACCAACACATCTCATCATGCATTCTTAGGAGGACACTTTTCCGCAATTATATCCGCCTGCACTTTGACTCAAGAAAATCAACTTTTGAGATATTGAAAACTCACAGATCGCTTTTAGTCGGACAATTGCAGATATTAAGGAATTAGTCCCTGATCTCGCACACATAGAATTCACTTAGAAGTGAGGTGATGTTAAACCTTCTTGTAAACCACGTAGACGACAACCCAATAATGAAAGAAGTGGTGAAGAAGGAAGTCTTAAAACTCTTGGATGTAGGGGTTATTTACCCTATTGCAGATAGTAAGTGGGTTAGTCCAACACAGGTAGTTCCTAAGAAGTCGGGAGTCACAGTAGTTGCCAATGAAAATAATGAGCTCATTCCCACTCGTGTCACTTCAGGATGGAGGGTGCATAGATTAGGAAGCTTAATGCGGTACCAGAAAGACCATTTTCCTCTCTTCCATTTGTTGATCAAATGCTAGAGAGAGTTGCGTGGCATGAATTTATTGTTTTCTTGATGGGTACTGTGGTACAATCAATTGAGATAGCTTTGGGAAGATCAAGAAACCACGCTCACTAGCCTCTTTCGTACTTTCGCCTTAGGAAATGCCTGACTATGCAATGCACCCGGAACTTTCCAACGATGCATGATGGGAATCTTCAGTGACATGATAGAAATCATATTGGAAATCTTCATGGATGATTTCGCTTTTGGTGACCTCGCTCGAGAGTCGTTTAGTAGAGAACTTACGTGAGTTTGTAGAGGTGTCAAGAGAAAAACCTTGTGTTAAATTGGGAAAATGTCATTTCATGGTAAATAATAAGGAATTGTCTTAGCCACATTGTGTCAAAAGATGGAATCGGGTTGATAAGGCCAAAGTTGAACTAATTTCAACCTCCCTACTCCTAAGTGTGTTAGAGACATAAGGTCATTCTTAGGCCATGTCTTTTATAGAAGGTTTATAAAAGATTTTAGTTGTTATACCAACCCCTATGTACTTTGCTTGCTAAAGATGTCCCTTTCATGGTCACAAGCTTGTGACACGTTTTACTAAGCTCAAAACATGCTAGTGTCACCACTCAATCATGGGCTTCCTAATTGGGACCTCCCATTTGAGATCATGTGCGATGCTGATTACGCCTATTGTGGGCCGTGTTAGACGTGAGAAAGACAAAAAGCAGCTTTTGTCATTTACTATGCCAAGAAGATACTAGACTCAGATTGTGCCAACCACAACCACGTAAAAGGAGTTTCTAGCTTGTCTTTGTCTAGAAAAATTCTTAGTCATATATTGTTGCCTCAGAACTATCTTTACGTGATCATGTTTCTTTAAAGCAATGCTTCAGAACAGACACAAAACCCCTGCTAACTAGGTGGATTTTTACTATGTCAAGAATTCAATTTGACCATTAAAGATAGTGCGGGGTTGAGAACGTACGCCGACCATTTATCTCGATTAGTTCCAGATTCCAACTCTCATGGCATACCCATAGGTGATAGTTTTCCTGATGAGCAACTCTTTGCTCTTGTTCATTGCCCGTGGTATGCTGACATTGTGAATTACCTAGTAACTGGCCAGATTCCAACTCAATGGGCTTCTCAACAAAAGAGAAAATTTGCGCATATTAAGAAATACTATTTTGATGATCCTTATCTATTTAAACATCATTCGTGATCAAATAATGAGAAGATGTGTGCCTAATGATGAGCAGATTAGATTTTAACTTTTTGCCACTCCGAAGCCTGTGGAGGACATTTCTCTCGCCGAAAAAAATGCCAGACAAGATTTTGTCGGTTTTACCGCCCACCTTATTTAAAAAGATTACTTGATTTTTGCAAAACTTGGTGTACTCTGCTTGAAGAATCAGGAGGGGTCACAAAACGAAACATGATGCCCTTACCCCACCAATTATTGAAATTTCTCGACTATCAGTGTGACTTCACGGGCCTTTTTCCCTTCTCTCAGGTTATTCCTATATTTTATTATCTGTTGATTACATGTCTAGGTGGGTTGAGGCAATTCCAACAAGAACCAATGACCACAAGGTTGCTTTGAAATTTATAAAGGAACATATTTTTCTCGTTGAACTCCTCGTAATCATTAGTGATGGTGGACTCACTTTTGCAATCGATCTTTGAAAATCATAAAAAATATGGAGTCACCCATAAAGTATCAACATTTCACACCACACCAATGGTATCGCTTGCTGGGGCTAATAGAGATAAACATATTTGGAAAAGTGCCAATTTAATCGCAAAGATTGGTCAATTCGCCTTATCGATGCTCTTTCGCCTACCGCATCGCTTTCTTTAAAACTGTTCTTGGTATGTTCTGATAGGCTAGTTTATGGAAAGGTTTGCCATTTACCATTAGAGTTGAACAAATGTGGGCTTGATCGGGTCTAACTTTTAATTATGATCTAACTCAAGTGTAAGGAATATTATCAGAAGAATGAACTCGAGGAACTCATGAGGGAATCGCAGAAAGCTCCACTTTACAAGGAGCCAGACAAGTTATTCCATGACAAATCTATTGCCAGAAAACCAACCCAATCGTAAAGTACTACCGCATGCATCCCAAGCCAGATCTATTTCCCGGAGCTCCGCTCCGCCGGGACCTACCATTCATCGCATAGGTTTACCCATACGAGCCGTGGATGAAAACTGACAATGGACACTCCTTCAAGGTGAATGGCCAGCGCCTCAAACCGTTCCTCAACATTTCTCACGAGCATACCGCGACTGGTAGGACCCGCCTACCAAAACTCTCCTTCCGCAATCCTCATTCTCAATTTGTCAGAAGGTTTTGCTTTTTATTTTTGTTCTTGTTTTCTATTTTTATTGTTTTTACTTCATTTGCTTTATTTCATTTGCTTTTCAATAACATCGAAAATAAAAATCATGGGGCTCTTATTTCGTGATCTAACTCGCTGGGTACTTAGTTCGTAATGTGAGATCGTGACAATGCTTGTTTCATGGCAAGTAGGTGTACATCGGTTGAATGTAATCGCACGCCACATGATCGTCAAATTTTTCAAAATTTTTCTTCTTTGAGTATTGCGTTTTACCCAAGACCGTACATACCCGCTTGATCTCATACACTCTCCACATCATCTTATTGCATGTACATCTTAACAAGCACACACAACAAGCCTTGTGTTCTTCTGTGGATTGTTCCCCCTTGCATTCTACCTACCTTACTGCTCGCACAAACCACAGACTCATGGTCAAAAATTTCTCCGATCAAACATATTGAGCTCCATTTGTGCATCAATTTAGCTGCTCATGTTAACTTCATGCATCATAGTCTTGTAACATTCGTGATAATTGGAAAATGATTAGAGGCCATAATTCCTTTGCATACCTAATGGATTTGTATTGTCTCATCCCTGCACCTATTTTGAGCTTTTAAAGTTGCCAAGTCAATTGAGCCTTAGGAACCCACCGTGGAATATTTGTGAAACTCTATGGAAGATTGCGGGTACCTCAAGAAAAAATTCCAGTGACCAGGTCCATGAATACAGTCAGTTGTGGAATCTGAACAAGAGAAAAAGGGGACATGCAGCGAAACTCGGGATGAAAGGTCATTGAAATGCCAAATGATACATTAACACTCATCGTCCCATAAAATCATGTACCCCAGATAAGTTAACATGTACGGCATAATCCTGCAAAAACAAGAAGGCGAAGTTGTACCGTACAACCAAAACATGCACCGCACAACTTATTCAAAAGTGGAAGGGCGTTGTACCGGTAATAACTTAAACTTGTACCGGCACAACCGTCGGGAATTAGGCGTAAAAGGCTTTTAAACCGAAATTTCGCGCCTTCATATTCCATATGCTTTTGCCATCCCACAAGAAGAGCCCTAGCCGTTTGCTTCCTCTCACAAGCATTCCCAAGATCAGTTGCTCTGCCAGGGTTTCCGGAATCTAGTTCTAGATTGGTTGTCTGCAATCAGTGTTCGAAAGTGGTAAGCCCCATAACTCTCTACTAGCATTGTTGATCTTTTCTCGGCTACACATGGATCTCAAGCAGGCCGATTTGCTGATATTATTCTCGTGATTGTTGGTTGGGAGTATGTGTCAATATGGGCAGAGACTCCACCGATGTGCACAGGCCAACCCAAAGGTCGTTTCGAGTGCGGTGCTTGGATATGATGATTTATTTCGGGCCATATGGGCCGTGTTATTACATTACCGCTACCCATGGCACGTTCTAAGAATATCGGGAGAGGGAAGGCATCTAGTTCCTCTATGGAACAAGCCGTAAAGAAGCTAAATCTGATGCCTCCCAGCCGGTCAAGAAGGGGAAGGGAAAACGAATTAAAATCCTCTCTAAAGTGAGGAATTATCCGATGTTGATGACTAAGAACAGAGGCTATGCTCATTAAGATTCCGAGAGAAAGATCAAAATGGACCCGCCAATGGAAAATAGCTCAATCGCGAGAGGGGTGTTAATTTGGAACGTTTCATAGCACTCATCCCATCAGGGGAATTATCCAAGAACAGAATAGATTATGCACTTCGTGCACACTGAGGTTCGCGGATACTTACCTCTCGCAGTCTCGAGTTCTACACCAACTCAAGGAAAACCCGCGGTCGACACCGTATCGAAACTCGCGATGGGAGCAGCTTCGTCACCTCCGACCGACAGCACATGCCCACACTACATTCGCTCCGACGCCTCTAATCGCACCATATCCACTGTACATCGACTTCGATGCCCGGGCCAGCCCATCGAGGCTATGTGCACCCGCCCTGTGCCCATGAGTGGATTTGTGAAAAAAGAATTCGTTCCTGGAAAGCTCAAACCAGAATACGCCCTGATGAACAAGATCATTCACAATAGGATTGAGCATAAGGGTAATGAAAAGTCCCCCAGCCAAGAACAGATTCAGTTTTTGTACGAGGTTATGATCAGTCGGGACGACTACATTAGTCATATGGTGCGCACGAGGGATTTCTGCAATATTCGCGAGCAAGCCGACATATTCCATTCCCTTCACTTGTGACTAGTATTGTGGAAGAAGCGGGGATGAGGGGAACAGTTAAAGAACAGAGGGTGTTACCTAGGCTGGGGCCGATCACAAATAAGACTGAGGCCAAGAGCAAGGCAGCATCCACTAGACTCAGCCCGTCAAATTCCTCGAAGGTTTTCGCACTCCTCCCCGACCACCATCCACACCCACCATCGAGCACACGCCTGAAGAGGATGTGGAGCGCGGATCAAGGTGTTCGCGCATTCTAGCTGCATAACTGGATCGATTCCTCTTCGAGGCTTGAGAGAGCCACATTTTCTGTGTGGAGAGTCGATGGCGATGCATTTTCCAGAAGTAGAGGGAGATTCGTGGCGAATTAGATGATCAGGTGGACGAGGACGCATTCTCTTCGATGAGGATGAGGATCGACGCCGCATAGTTGTGTTAGGCTAGACTAGGTGGTGTTGGCACCCGTAGTGTATCTAGCCATGTTATGCCAACACCGCTTTTGGATCTTTTAATTTTCTGCTTAGCCCAATGTCATTACAAACTTTTAAGACTCCTTTGATTCTACTTATGTTTGTCGTTCTTTGACATTATGCATGATGGTTACGTGTTCTATGTTATATGATTGCTTACCTTTACATCGACACTACGCTTCATTGCTTCGCATGACTATCTTACATGTCTTAAAGTCTATAATTTTATTTGGAATAACCAATTATGTCACCGTTATGATGTTCATATTGTGTAAGAATGTAAGGTTTAAATGAGTCATGCCGTGCATACTAAAGTGGGTGCAATATTTTACTCCATAATCGCTATTTCGAGATTCTTGCAAAGCTCGACCATACCTGTTTCTTCTGTTGAGATTCATACCAGCGGGTAGTTCGATCTAAATCTTGCTAGGACTAGCAAGATGCATGTTAGTGTGATGAATACACATTTGGAGTGATAATTACAGAGAATTGAGCACATCTAAGTCACAATTTACCCACATTTGTATAAGAATAGGTACTTTAATTTCTTCAGAGCCAGACTCCAGTGTGCCTTTCAGTTTAAAATAAGTGCACAAGGACGTATGTCCTAGCCAACATGAAGAACTATGGATGTGGGTGAACAACATGAAGTCCTGAGAACTCCAAAGAGCAAAGAAAGACTAAAGGGACATATCGCATTCCAGATAACTTGAAGTCAGACTTTGCACAACTTCATTGAAAAGGGCATGATTATATTGTACCCAGACAACTTAAAACTTGGTACCAGACAACTTGCTTGAAAAACCAATACAGGAAATTGTACCGTACAACTTAAACATGTACCTATATTAACCGCATGGAAATCGCGGATTTGTCCGAGAACCCGATCCGTACGCGAGGGCACTCTCACAACGAACCAAAATGGGAAAATCACATTAAGCGGGGATATAAAAAGCAAGAGGACACAAGTAATAGGCAGCTTTTGACTTCTGTGGTTTAGGTTTCAAAGGAGAAGAGTTTTCTCCATTTTTGAGGGGGAACCAGATCCGTGATTTAAGATTTCTTTCTACTGGAAGTTTGTATTCAAGCATTTGTAATCTTCAGCCAGAATACTATCTTGCTTTTTTAAATCCTAATATCTCTTATTCATCCTTCTCGCCTTATAAGTGAATCTCGATTTCCAAAAGGTGCCATTATGAGATTAATCGCTTCTTAATTATAATTGTTTTACAAGTTTTATGGAGTTCTAAACCCCATCGGGCCGGGAATCCACTAGGGAAACTCACCCCGATTATGTATAGTCCCAATCTTCTTGATCTTCAATGGATTGTGTACATTAATCACTAGCGAAGAGTTAAATCCTTAGTTAAGATATTTCTGACAACGTGTTAATCTAGATATCCTTCAGACACAGTTTGATCATTAATGCAAGCTATGGGCCTCAGATAATTTGAGAAATTAAGTGTTTAGTATTACTTCGATCATCTTTATTTTTCAAAGAGCATTTAAAGACAAATCCTCCATCAAAGACCATTTAACAATGGTTCCTGGGATGAGTTTATAAAATAAGAGGCGGGACTTATGATCGAGTGAATGGAACCTGAAAACCCAAAGAATTGTCTTTCTATTTTAAAACATTCAAACCAATCAACCATTCAAATAAACCAACACAACCTTACAATTCTCTTTTTAAATCACACCCCTTGTTGGAGAATAGCTCCTATTGGTCGTGATAAATTATACCACTCCTCGCGGAGATGACCTGTGGATTCCCACAGTATTACAATGCTAGACAACTGTAATTCCTACGCTTGGGAATAGAATTCGGCATACGAATAAGGACGAAGCATATGCCATTAGGATACCTCCTCTCCACGGCATCCCACCAATCCTTAGCCCTATCTTCCATCAGAAAACTGGAAAACAAGACTCTTTGCTCATCCAACTCCATAACTGCGAACCTTATTTACCTCTGGCCTAGCCATAACTAGGCAGCTTCTAGATCACCACTGCCGTCATATGGCTTGGCGCCACTCTTCTCAGACCCTTCTATCAACCTCTCTAGGTTCTTCTAAGAACTTCTAGGTGGCTGGGTGGAGGCCGGCGACCGCCGATGTGGTCGCTATGGCCACTATCCGAGCAACCGTGCCACCCGCTCCGTCAGGAACAATCCCGCACCCTGAGCCCCTCCGTGGCCGATGGTCCAAATTCGACCTGGGCCCCGAGGCCGATTCATAGAGGCGGTAGGAACCAACTACGTGCCTGTCTCTCTCGGGCACAAAGCAGATTTTAAACCTCTCGAATGGACCCTAGGACGACCCCGACGCCCTCCGCCCGACATAGTGTCAGATTTGCAAAAAAATCAACCTGCTTAATACATTGAATCACCTCATATGTATGTACTTTGAGTTTGAAATGCATGGTTGCCAAAAGAGTGTAACAGTGTATACGAAAACTACGATGCTTAATAACATAGGTTTCTAAGATCCCGCTTCCAACACTCGACACACCCCCACCCCTCACTATCGCAGTGTGCCGCCACTCCAATGTAAATCCCCAACCGCTACCTCTAACGACTAGAAATCCCGTGAAGCCGCTTCCGCATTGCTTGCTTCAATCTTGTATAAAAAATTTTTCTTTTCTAAACTTATGATTTTATAAAATTTTTAAGAAGATAACAATGGTGATAGTAATATGTCCCAAATCCTCGTATAATAATTCTACACTATTTCAAATATGGTAACCAACAACATTCTTCAAAAGAGCCTGCTCCACACATTTTCCTAAAACCACCTTATGTACATACATATATCTCCTTTTATACAAATTCAAAGTATTTCCACACAAAATAGTATTAATACAAACACAAATACACAAGTCGAGGAATCTGAACCGTTCCACATCCGCGTGCCTGTATATACCGAAAATAGTTTTTAAAACAGGAAAATAATGAGCTAAACGAGCTCAGTGAGTGTATGCTATATAAAATGTTTGCTTTTTCTGAAAACATCTCCAAAACTGTAAAACTCTCTTTTACAGGATATTTTCCATAAGCCTTGCTTAAAAAGTTTCTAAAACTTTTCATACTTGCTTGCTTTCTTTACCTTGCTTTAAAAGTTTTCAAAACTTTTCATAAACCTCTTGCTTTAAAAGTTTATAAATCTTTTCTCAAACACGGGAGCCTGGGCTCAACCGCTTGTTTAGAAGTCAAAACGGGAGCTCCGGTCAACCGCTTGCTTTAAAATCTAAACGGAGTCCGCTCAACCGCTTGTTTTGAAATAAAACGGAGCCCTGGCTAAATCGCTTGTTTTAAACAAAACACGGAGCCGGTTCAACTCGCACCGCAAGGATTTTTCAAAATTATATAAAACATTTTTATAAATCATCAACCACTTGTGCCTCTTTCTCATTGCATCTTTAGTTAACATCGGGAGATCGCATCAACCGCGTTTCTGCAGCGGACCCTCGGGGTCCGCAACACCTAGGTGGAAGGACCTTGCCCACGCCACTTTTTCCCAGAATATGGTGGAATTGACCCGGGTCTCATCACCATAATTTAGTTAGAGTCAACCCTATATACTCCAAGACGCGTCACTCGCTCTTTAAATGCACGATGTGATGATTCACGCTTGCCGACCAGCAAATCTAAAATGCATATGATATCCTAACACCATCAAGACGCATTTTAATACCGAATCGTATGCTTGTTTAAGACTAGATTTTGGTTAGGCCTATTTTGCAAATAGACTTTGTTTGCTTGCTTGTTTTTTTTTGAAATATGGTTTTACAATTCAAAAAACTATTGCTTGCTTTCTTTATAAAAGTATGGTTGATTACATCAAAACTATTACTTGTTTGCTTTTCACATACATGGTTTAAATCAAACCATTTTTGTTTGCTTAAAAACTCATTGCTTGTTTAAACATGGTTTATAAATTGAAACTATTAAATACTACAAAACAAATTTATAATAATAATACACTAGTATTTGAAAAATAGGTTTAGAACACTCACCTCTTTGTTTCGAAACTTGAGGACAATTCCACTACTTTCCGCCTTTGCTTTTAGCCATGACACTCAACGACACGGCAACGTATAACGCCAATGGGTATATCAGAAACTTAACGTACTTCGCCACAGTCAATTTAGGTCACAAAACATTAATATAAAGCCAAATTAACAATTTACCTTGAGCATTAAAAAAGCCCCAAAACCACTCCTTTGGTAACCTTTTCCAACAATACCGCTGACTTTATTACTCCAAAAATTGTCTAAACGGTCTTCAAAATTATGAAACTCTCCAAGATCGGTCCTTTATATCCACGACATCTCTTTAATTTAATCAAATTCCTTCTCTACGCCTCAACCACATACAACACAAGTTACTGCATTTTTTTATGCCAAATTGGTTAGCTCACTGAAGCACCTACTGTTATCCTTGATTTCTGGGGTCTTTAACTCCACAAATTAATTACTTCTTCACTATTTGAAGCTATGTCTTGGCTGCCTTTCTCCGAATTGAATCACCTAATTTGATCACCAATATCAGTTATTGTATTTTACATCTAGATTACTCAAATTTGTAGAACAAAATTCACACATAGCTCCACTTTTGAAAACGTTCAGAACTTTGGGTTACAATTTGCTTGCACTTCCTTAGCTAACTTTATTCCCTAGAAATCTATGTTACCTAGAATTTTGAATCACTCAATTTAGATGAGTGAAAACTCCACTCTATGGCCAAAAACACTACAAACAACACTCAAACAGATGATAACTGGTGAGCTACACGAGCTCACCTTTTCAGTCCGTATTTATGTGGTTTCAGAGCCACAATTTTGCTCTTTGTCCTTCTATACATTTGTATCCCTATCTCTTATGGTTTCACACTTGAATCAATTCATTTGGATGATTATAATTTCTTAATCTATATTAAAACAAAAACAGGGTTTTACCAAATTTTTGACAGAATCCCAAAAAAACCCAACATTCTCTTTTTTTACAACCATTCCTCAAAACCGTAATGTCTCAGAATAATCACATGAAAGTCATTCAAAACCATTCCGGTTAACACTAGACAGTGGGTTTGGAACTCCATACAACAAACCGCAGGTAAAAAATCCTAAAAATTCAACCTAAGGTCCACCACCTTCCAAACCATAGAATTGATGGCTTCCATGTTTATTCTCAACAATTAGATTTTACCTTAATAAATCTCTAAGAATTCTAGGGTTATTGTGATCTCTCCACAAAACCCTATAACAAGGAGCAACTAATCTCCATGGAAAATTCATACCAAAAACCCTAAACATCAAAATACATTTGATTTCAAGATGAAAACATACCTTTTTCTCCTTCTCCTTCTTCTTCTTCCTCTTTCTCTTCCCTCCTCTCTTTTCTCCCTTCTTCCTCTCCTACGGGGTTGCCCTAGCCAAATGAGAACAAAACAGATATTTGGTTTGTTTGATGGCCTTTTTTATAGTCTCAATATACCTTAATTGCAAATAGGTCCTTGATCTCTCAATACTCTTATTTCAACTTTAAATTTTTATTATGGCCCATCTCTACTCATTTTATGATTTTCATATCCCTATGGAAATTATAATTCAACTTTGTTCTATTACAACATTCCGAGTTCCATAAATTATCATTTCACTTTCTTCCCAAAATACTACAAATGACACTTAGTGCCCATGTGTGCCCCTATAGTTACTTCAATTTACACCCTCTCGACTTGAGCGTTACACTTATCTTTACTCTAGCAAATATTCAGTAGCAATATTCTTGCAGTAATCATCAATAATAGTAACTATAATTATTTCAATTTCTAGTTTTAAACACATTTCAAATCACAGGTATCACTATGAATTAACTTAGAGTTTTCAAGATTTTCAATGTCAGAAACATGATCTCGTTAATTTTGATTCAACACATGTCTCACATTTATGATTTGCATCAATATTGAATCTAGGCAAATAATTCCTAACTTTAATAATTTATGCATAGTATCAAAATTAACATGTCCTAATCTACTATGCCATACATTAAAGACTGAATCATTTGGCAATGTTCAGATATTAAAATTTGATACAATTGTCATTACATTTATCTTAAAGAGCTCATCGCTCATATATCCCTTGCCTACATAAATCCCACTCTTGGTGAGTACAAATTTTTCGGACTCAAAAACCAACCTAAAACCCTTCTTACTCAACAAACGGTCCAGACACAAGCAAGATTCTTTCAAATTTTTGGTCATGTAACACATAATTGAGAAAAGTTCTTTCCAAATATCTTTCAATATAACTCTTCCTTTGCTCTTCAATTTTGAAGTAGAGAATTTCCCCATGAATAGTTGTTCTCCCCATCATTAATTTCTTCATACAAAGAGAACATCTTCTTATCCGAACATGTGTCTAGTAGCCCCCATGTACACCCACCATTCCTTGGTATTTCCTACCAAGTTGACTTTGGATACTATAGTAGAAAAACTTATGTTAGAAACATTTTCAGATAGTTTTTCTACCTCGGTTATATTGGCTTGGGCAGCCTTCCTTTTGTGGTTCACTTATGCTTTACGACTTCAACAATCCTTTGCACGATGTCCCGGTTAATGCACACAAAGTAGTTGCCTTTGAACCTTTTAGAGTCACCACCCTATGCCCCTTGTCGGCCAACATACTTTCTTTTCTTGTTGGTTTTATGTCCCTCTTTAATCACATGTGCCTTTGACTCCATGGAATGATTTCCAAATTTCTTTTCGGAGACTCTATTGTCCTCCTCAATCCTCAGTCTCACGATTAAATCTTCAAGATTCATTTCTTTGTGTTTGTGATTCAAATAATTTTTGAAATCCTTCCAATTTGGAGGTAATTTCTCAATAATTGTAGCCACTTGAAAAGATTCACTAAGCACCATCCCTTCGGCATGAATCTCATGTAGGATCGCTTGAAGATCTTGAACTTTACTTATGATATGTCTGGAATCATCATTTTGTAATCACAATCAACCAACAACGAACTTCCCCCCGCTTCCCTCTCCCTCATTTTCGGCATCCTCCATCTTGTATTTTCTATCCATGACTCACTCATTTTCTAGCTGTCTTGATTGGACTCTAAGGGCACATTATATAATGTTGTTATTCAATCCATTGAAGATATAATTTTTGCACAAAAAATCAGAGTGCTTCCATGCATCCACCACAGCAACAACTTGGCCGCCACCTCATTTCACTACAAATGTGAGCATCTCTCACGCAATCCTTTGCAAGATTCAATGTAGTGAGATAGAATATGCTTTTTGTTGCCATCTCTTGAAATCGTTCCCATTGAACTTTTCGGGTTTCTCCCCATGAGACACATGAGTAGGAACATAAATAGGCACCACAGGCACAACATGATTTGTAGTAGCAGGAATATTATTATCATTTGCATCCATTTATGATAGACACATATTACAAACTATTAAAAATTAGGAAACCAGTAAGTTATTAAAACAGAGACAATCTATGTAACTGTTTAGTGTCACTTGTGTTCTTATTATTAAAGTCACATGTAACTTTTAGAGCCATCGCTCAGTTACTAGTTTAACGTTTTTTATATGTGTTTTGTGTAATCGTTTTTTATTCATACATAGGAACAAGGTAACTATTTGATTTAACTATTTTAAATCATACATAGAGACAATGTCATTGTAGTCATGAATAAACACATAAACAGAAAGCATGCAATTTTTTCCATAAAATTTTCCAAGCCTCTTCAAACTATCACAGATTAGGAACAAATTTTTTGACAATTTGCAATATTTTAGAATACTGAAACATGTAAAAACACAACAATTAAATAAACTAATTCGAAACTAATCCGAAAACCATAAATATGTCTTAAGACTATTAAAAAATAGTACCAACAAGAAAAGAAATTTGGCAATCAAACAATTAAAAAAAAATTTCTAGGTGTTCCAAAATCGTAAACTCACTTGTTGAAATTTTTTATTTGAACCATATAAGGAGTTTACACATAAATTATTTACTCTTAACAAATCAGTAATAGTAAAGAGATACAACAAATAGTTACATGTAAATATTGTCTAAACAAATTAATTACTAACCCGGACAGAACAGAACCAAGAGTAGAACTTCGCTATATCAAGGCTAGTGTTTGACACTATGTTCTAAGACGTATTTCACTCCTCACTCATGGTGCTTATGGAACATTGACTGCTCCAAGATATTAATGATCTTCCACGAACAGAAGTAGCACTCCAATCTATTCGTCTCAAATGAACAACAGAGCCAGGTTTTGATAGTCACCTCTTTGAAAGGTCACTAACCCAAAATGCTGGAAAGACAAATTCTCAAACAGCCAGTAAACACCTTCAAGCGGGTCACTTTGAAGCCCATTTTCTCATTCATTTCTTACTCAATTTGAGCAAGTGAATAAACTACATTATTCTCCTCATGGAGTAGAATATGAACCCACGAAATTTTATTTGAAATAATTATCGGGTCCTACTTTAATTTAGGCTCAAAGTAGACCAAAAACTCAGTTTTTACACCTAAAAAACTGTTTTGGTATAGCACATATCGACCGACTTACTATGCCCATAATTCTCTTGTGTTTGCTTCATTTTGTTTCGTGAGAAAATCCTTGCCATGGCTGTCAGAGATTTTTGCAACCATGTCATGGTCCAAGAGGATATTGTTTGGCTTCTTAGATCCCCTCGTGAATGATTTTTAAGGCGGAGTCTCGTGAAGATAGACAAGTCCTCTTGCGATTCCGCTAAGATGCGATGCCGGCGTGTGTCCCAATCGAGCCAGATCAAGCCGCATCTAATTAAAATTAAATGAAAAGATACAAGTCTATTGCACATATGTGTCAAGGCCTAGACGGGTCAAGGAACAAACCAAATATGAAGATGCCGCTTTGTTGCGCATGAACTCGTATACAGCTTTTCCTCTTCGCCTACGCCACAGCCCAAGAGTCTAACAAGGTTTCGGTGCTGAAGTTTTGCAATTAGTACCATCTCATTCTCAAACTCGTCTTCCCCTTGTTATGATTTTCTTGACAGCCTTTTAACTGCTCTCTCTTTTCCATTTGGTAGCACACCCTGAAATGAAATGGGCTCCGTTTTGATTTTCCACGCATCAGATCAAACATGCATCTAGGCCTTATGTAGCTCGACCGACCACCTGAAATGAACCCAATCAATTAGATTTAGAGGAGTTCCGTACGTACCTTGAACACAGTGCCAAAGCCACCCTGTCCGAGCTTATTTGAATCTGAAAAGTTGTCCGTGGCTGCCTTGACAGTTGTTACGTCCACGGAAGGGCACTGCGTACCAAGTAAAGTACTGCTTTCTTGAGTAGCGGGGGTGGTCGCCAAATTATCATGATCTGAATGTGATAGTGTATGTAGGCTTTTCTTCTCATCAACTATAAGATAAAGAATTTTAATAGATTGTATTTCCAATATTAACTAACAGGCCAGGCTTTCCATTTTGATATTAAGCATACCATTTTGTGTTCCCTCTCCCCGGCACACAGAATGCAGGGGCCCACAAGAACTAATAGTGCAAATGTTGGTAACAAATGACCAAAGCAAGCATCCACATCTTCCATTCCCCTGCTGCACAAAGCTTGAATCTTATATAGGTTCCATATATAATATGAAGGACTATAAACTACATGCTAAAACCAAGCAGGGAATCAAGGTTTGAGGATCAACGGCCTGTTTGTTTAATGTTTTTGAAAATTGATTTTGTTCTGAAAAATAAGGAGAAGGAAAACACACAATACATGTTTGGATCCCAGTTTTTTTGTTCTCAAAAACATGGAGAACACAGAAAACTCTAAATTCAGATAACAAGAACAATATATTTAGAAAAACAACAAAATATAGTTTCTCGGTAAGCTTTTCAAAAATTGTTCTCAAGAACAAAGTTTGAAAAAAGGAACCAAACTTATGCCAAACCCAAATATGAACAGTGAATCGTCTGTGTACATTCCAACCATTACCGTTTTAGGGAAATCAATTCACCTATGAGGCGATTAATTAGAGATTGAGTGTACTTACCGACAGTCGGCACTTTGTAGAAGCAGTACACCTCAAACCTCATGTTACATCTCCTACTAAGAATTGTTCCACCTTCCTGAGTTTTACAGCAACCTGAAAAATCTCCAAATGCAGACATCAAGCAGTTACTACACAAAACCCCAGGTTGGTCCCTGGTACACTGTAAAAGTCCATATATAGAAATATTCCTCCACAATTTGGCTTCTCCAACTGCATACATGAGAGATTTGTGCAGGATCAAATGCAGCCTCATTTGTGAGGTTCCCCATTAAATTAATCCTTCAAAACACTATAAAAACGGCTTGGATCAGATCCATTTTTCTTCTGAGAATTTGAATCTGGATATTTTCCAGTATATACCATCACGCTGAACATCTGGTAGGAATATTGAACTTGGCAAAATTCATACCATATAATTCCCTCTTTACTCTTGCAAACCTTCATGATCTCTTGGCTAATGCTTGTAAGTACCTTGATCGTCTAAACCTCTGGAAATCAACAGCTCAACATGAACCTACAAAAGGGCGATTCGGCGGCAATGTGCCGGCTGCCTCTCCGGTGATTGAGTCAGCAAAAGATGGAGAAGAAGAAGCAGAGAGTTCACGTAGTTCGAATTGTCTTACCTTGAAGGAGATCTTCCCGATTTATAGGGCGTGGTTAGCCAATCTTCCTTAATTTTAGGAATATAATCTCTTAATTTTAGGGGTAAAATCTCTTAATTTTAGGAATAAAATCTTAGTGAGGGGTTCTTAGGTTTTGTTACTAGTGGGTTGTCAAACCTCCGAAGGGGTATTTATTTTGTCTTTCAAGGGTCTTGTCGCCTTCACTGCTTAAAGATCCTCTAGTTGATCCCCTTTTTCTGTTTGTTTTCCAATAGAATGGTGAGAGGTTAAGAAGAGACTTGGCCCACTGTAATGACATAAGAGGGATCCTCTCGAAATGCTTACCGTGCACTTAGTCACGTTATGTCTATAGAGAGGAATTGAGATCCTTCAGTCAGGTCCTTGCCAACATTAGCTTGGAGTTATCAAACGACGCGGTTGCCCCAACCATAGAGGGGGGAGGGGGCGGGCAGATATGTCGTCTATTTCACGCGCAAGTAGTTTACTGGCTGATCGTTTCTCTATCCCATTCGTAGCTAGCTGCGACTTCACTAGGCACCTCTTGAGCTTATCCATCTAACGCTTCGCATTTTGATGGGTCGAGGTGTTAAACATCTTCTACCACTGATATTTCAACGGGTAGAACCTGTTTTATTTACACTGAAGTCTAATAAAGTGTGCGGTTCTGTGTTGGCCCATATTCAACTCCGCAATTTGTAACTCGGGTCTTGGAATCTCCTAAGACTAAAGCGAAAGGGGTAGTTTTAGCAGTGAAAAGTCTATGGTATGAGACGCCAGGATCTCTTGGGCTTCCTTTGATCTAAATTAGTCTCTCTCATTCCCAGGTTTGTCTTAGCTTGATGGAGCTTGTTCTTTTCTAAGTCGTCCATATTTTACTCTTTGGACTTTTTATAAGTAAGTGCAGGCGAGGCTGGCTAGTTAGTTGGGAGGAGAGAGACAGGCTAGACCGCATCAAACGGCTACTTGAGATCGTTGAGAAGGAGCGCAATCACGAGCTCCTTTTATATGCAAAAAAACTTGCAGGAGTTGGGTGCCAGTCCCTTTCCTTAGATTGTCCCTATCCTCCCCCGTCCGTTGCCAGAGAAGCTTGTCAAGGGTGAACACTTTATTCTCGCTGACCTCCTAAAGTCAATTCAAGGTAGCTCTTTACAGTGTGGTCCGCCAAGAGCCCCAAGCCAGACAGGTCACGGCTGCAGACACCGCCAAGAAACTCCTCACTACCTTTAGTCCATCCGACTAATCATCTGTCGAACAAGACTATGACCGCCCCTAAGCTGTGTGGAAGATAAAGAAAAGAGAGAAGGCAAAGAAGGTTGGACAGATCAAAGTTGTCGGCGAGGGATCAGAAGGCTTTGTGGATTGGTCGGTTGAGGAGAGGAAGGACGATATGTCTAACCTTGTTGTTGGACATTCCATGTAGATGCACAAGCGGGCTAGAAAAGCTCAAGGGGATACTACCCTCTACTCCGAAGTACTCGGCAGCAAGCACCCAAAACGGTATGGTCCAAATGAAGAGGCTCAGAAGAGTCCGAAAGATACGGCGGACTCTCCGTGATCCAGCCTCTGATGCCTGGCCACTTGGAGGGTGCCGCCAAGACGCTTCAAGGAGGCTTAGCACCGTCGAGATGGGGCCCAAACAAGAGGATCCTCTCAACGCAGACGTTTATAAGCCTAAGCTCCTTCTCAGAGATAACAGCTAGTCCTTCATGCAAAGCCGACACCTAGTCCGACAATTCTCAGCGTCTGCAAAGGCTACCATAGCGGTGCTAGGCTTGTATGTGTTGCTCACTCATTGGGCCCATGCCTTCTGCAATTATTGACCGCTATAACCCCTTTAACAAGAGGGACTCTTTGCACACATATGTAAAGTAATCCTCTACCCTAATCACCTCTCAATACCAATGGAGGATCAGGCCGAGAGTATTCCATTCCCCTTCCCCTAACTACTTGGATAAGAACCTACCAAATGTGTGCCAAGGACGGATGTTTATTCTAACATGGCGGTGGGTTATTAAGGGGAGCTTCACCTTAGGCTAGGATGTCACAGTCATACATTTTTATGTTTAGTCCATTGCTTCCCAGTTAATTAGCCCAGACAATGCCCTAGTCAAGGGCAAAGCTAGGTCTAAGCATTAGAGCGGAGGCTAAGACTGCGTAGGGGAAGACAGTGAGAATGAGAGGAATGAAGCCAAAGAAGAGGCGCAACATGCCCGGTTAGCTGTAATCTTGGCGGGTGACACGAAGGCACTAGCAGAGGACAAATTGGCTAGGGTCCAAGATGCCCTGGCGGTTGTGGAGGAGGCTAGAAGCAAAGTTGAGGTTGAGGTTGAGGCTGCCCGCCTAGAGGTTGAACGAACTTCACTCTTGCTGGAGATCGAGGCGGCTAAGGATGAAGTGTCTTTCTCCACTATGGTGGTGCTAGACAAAAGGCCATGGAGGAGATCACGCGCCTTGTAGTTTATCTTGCTCATGGCTGATGCAAGGCGTGTGTTCAAACACAACATCTATGGAGATCACCCAAAAGTTACATATGGCATGCCCGACTCCTCCGACCCACTTCCTCTAGAGTTCTTCGTGAACCCCAAGTGCCCACCGGCCCCAGCAGCCACTAAGGCCACAACAGCCGAGGTGGATCAGAGTGAAGAGGCTAAGGAGCCTGAGATGAGTGCTTCCTCTGAGGATCAAAGCTGATATTTGTCTCTCTTTTTTCTCTCCCTCTTTTTTTGAAATTTTTGTAAGGGGCCATGTGTGACCGCTAAAACATATATGTGTCTTTAGAATCACTGATATTGGCATATTTATGGAAATATACTTGGTCACTGGCAATGATGATCATTAACAACCCCTTCCAATTAATCTTAATTCAGGATAGTTGCCTAATGTTAATTTTTTTTAAGAGCTAGAAGCTAGCAGTGGTTCGCACACAACAACAGTAAGGCACCATTTCTGAAGCTTAGCAGCCAGCAGACTAGAGCCAACTAGGCATTTTGAAAGTGTCAATGTGCAAGGAACCACATTTTGAAGCCTTGAAACAAGGCAAGACAATGTCTTGTCTTTTTTGAAAAAGCACTGCACTAGAGCTACGACATGTCTTGAAAGGCCACTGTGCAAGGAGCCACATCTAGTCTTTTGCATGGAGGCAGTTGAGCAAATTAAAGGAAAACATTTCATTTATAATTAATGAGTTTTACACTCATCTATTTTTAATCCATTTTTTTGGCATGTTTTAACAAATTTAGATCTATTTGTATGCAGAATTATGGAGTATTCAGTAACTTTATGTTTTACAAGTGTTATTTGAAAAAAAAAAACAAGCAAAAAATAAGCAAAAAGGTGGAAAATGCAGCAGTCTGTGTCGCGACATAATTTTTGTTTATCGCAACACAAAATTAAAGCAGGCCAAAGGAACTATGTGGTAGACAGCAACTAAATGTCGCAACAAAGTTCAGACATAACTCAATGGCAAAAGAGAAATTTATGTCGCGACAAAGAGTTTTTCTGTTGCGACATTATTGAAGAAAAGTGTGAAGAAAACTATGGCGACAATCCTTTACTCTGTCGCGACAACAAAGGAGCTATGTAGCGACAAGTTTTCCTCTGTTGCAACATAAAAGGCTGAAGATTAACAGCTAAACTCTGTCGCGACAAAAGACAACTTTGTCGCGACAGAAAATACTAAGAATACAACACAAGTTAGTTGAGACAAGTGTTTTTATGTTGCAACAAAGCTAAAGACCAAGTCGCCTAAAAGAAGAATCTCTATCGCAATAAAGAAAATCCTGTCACGACATAACATTTAGAATTCACAACCAAGAGTCACGGAATTGTTGTCGCGACAAAGATTATTTATGTTGTGACAAACAAAACATAAAGGAGGTGAGTTCTCGGTCGCAACAAGAAGTTGAAGAGCAAACAAGAGAAATGGCGACAAAGAAATTCATGTTGCGACATGATAAAGGATTGAAGGCAGAATCTTTGTCAAGACAAATAAGTTTTATGTCACGACAATAATGGATGTGGAATGATAAAATTCTATCGCGATAGAGAAAATTAAATGCGATGTAAATTGAAGAAGAACCGAGAATGGCCAGAAGGGCAATTGTGTCGCAACAAATTCTATGTTACAACACAGCTCAACAAGCTAGAGGAATTAGAGAAGAAAAAGCCCACGCGATTAAAGAAATTTTTCACGCCGACGTAAATAGTTATGACTCAAAGAAATCCTATTGGCGACAGAGTCGATAAGATGGTGCAGAATGTTTGTCGCGACAAGGAAAATTATGTCGCGATAGATTCCGTGGCCGGGCGATTACAGCAAGTTGGCTACAAACAAGTTTGGTGTCGCGACATGAGGCATTCTTATCGCAATAAGAACAAGACTGCTGAACAAAATTTATGTCGCGACATTATCAAAGTATGTCACAACAAAATCCAAGAGTGCTCCGCAGAATGTGTCGCACGGTAAAAACAAAAAAAAGCTATATTACAGAGGCAAAATGACAAAGACTAAAAGCTTTGTCTCGATAGACCATTCTATGTTGCAACAAAGAGACCAATTTGGACCTGAATTTTGGGGATGCACAACACAATTAATAAAGTGAGGACCAACATTGGAAAGCCAAAAAATACACGTTTAGGGCACATGCCAGCCTACAACTCCGTGGACGCCCGCAGTTGAAGACTCTTGTATATTTTTTATTTTTTTATTTATTTTCCATTTTAGTAGATTTAGTTTTAGTATAGCTTAATTTTTTTAGTTTTCCTTTAATTTTCTAGATTTGGGTATTGTAATCGGGAAGTGCAGTTTTGATTTGTATTTCTTTATAAATCTATCTTTACATCGTTTGATTTAAATGATAATGGAAAGTTTCGGAGTTCATTTATTTCTAATTGCTCATGATTTCAGTGAATTTTCCTGATCAATTAGTCACTGATATGAGGAACCGCTTTGAAAAAGTCGAGTCACTAGAATGGGTCATTGATGATAGTCATTTTTCTGCATAAGAAGGAAGAAAGCTTTAATTAGAATTCTTGAATTTATTTGATTGGTATTGTTTATAAATTTACTTGTTCCCAGTACTAGTACCGTGTACCCAAGCAAAGTGTTGTGTCCTGCTCTGATTTACAGGAGGCCCTCTAAGTGACACAGAGATGGAGAATCCTGAGAGCATAGAACAGTTCTTTGTGGGTATGGTAGACTAATACCAGGGAACTAATGAACTTTGATGGCCATTTCCTCGCATAAATTACCAACTTACTCATAACTAAGGATAGTTGAATGAAGTATTAGCTTAATCAATCGTAGATATCTCCTCTTTCCGATTTACTCTGATCCAAGAAGAAAGATCTAATCAAGGAAATGGAAATTCATCTATGTAGGATGAGGTGTCAATCAAATTGAGAAGGCTTGCAATATCCTCGTTTGCGTCAAGAATTCTTAGTCCTAAGATATGAGTAATGGCACGAAAATGAAAAATACTTAATCTTAGAAAGAGGGTTACATATTACAAATAATCACTAGAATCATGTCTCATAAATGAATATGAACCTTAATCGGTGAAAAGTATGGTTAAGGAGAAACTTAAACTATACTACTCTTAGCATCTTGACAAACCTAGTTTTCCAATTTATGGTTGAGTTATGAATAAAAAAGATGCAGAAAATTATTATTACTAATTGATCCATTTCCAGTTTTGTCTCACTCAGTGAATCCTCAATTCCAATTTTATTAAACTTCACTTTTGAATATAAAGGATTTCAGTCTAGGAATATATTTTTAGTCATCTTATCATCATAACAGTGGAGTTCAAATAGTAATAATCTTGAGTAGTTGGGGTAGTTAGTCTTTTGATTTATCATCTTTCCTCGTGGGAACAATATCTAGACTTTAAATATCCACTTTTATTACTTGTACGACCTGTGCACTTGCAGTGATCGAGACCTCACACACAAATTTTAAATGAGTCATTTTACAAAAAAAAAAAACAATTCCATTTTTTTATACATATGAAAAATGGTCTGAACAAGTTTTTGGCATTATTGCCTAGGGTTAGGTAATAGTCCTTTGGTAGTAGTGTCATAAATTTGGATTGTCATACACTGATCACATCATACAATTTGGTCTTAACAAGTTTTTGGCGTCGTTGCCTGGGATTAGGTAATAGTCCTTTGGTAGTAGTGTCATAAATTTGTATATATCATATGATCTTAACAAGTTTTTGGCACCGTTGGCCAGGGATAGAAATGATAAATTTAAATATCAATATTCTAACCAAAAAGGGATTTACTAATTTGGACATTTTTCTTTGTGATATTATTTTTTAGAAAATCACAAAACGGTTTTAATTGGCAAGATTAAGCTACCGACATTTTTCTTGAGCTTAATGGATATAATCGGCTCTCCCACAAAATTCATTTGATTCAGTGCTTTTCTATGTTTCAGAAGATTTTAAATGCATAGAAAACTGTAGCGCATCTCGCCGCTCTAGACACGAAATTGAAAGAACACTATAGAATCTCGAGGAAGATCGCGCCTAATCCGTATATGGCAAATCAAAGAGAAAGATTGCAGGCTATTCCAAAAGAAGAAGAAAAAGTAAAGAGAAATGAAAGGCCTAATACTATGGAGGACTTTTGGAGGCCTATTATCCAAGATGAGTACTCTGCAGTAAGACAACTTGCCATAGAAGCCAACACTTTGAAATGGCCAAGATTGATTACCATGGTACAAAGAACACTAGCTTCATTGAACATCCTCCAAGATCCCAATGATCATATGGGGAGATTCATGAGGATGGCCAACACAATAAACCGAATGGGTGAGAACAGAAGCAATCAGCTGCGCTTCCCTTTCATTGGAGAGATGTGCAAACGGCCACAGTTTGATTCACCGCTGCCGGGAATTAGCGAACAACTAGGAAAGAAAGTCAGCGGAGGCCTATATGAGCATATTTTTCCTCCAGCTCTAACTGATGAGAAAAGAGGAGAAATAATTGTCTTCAAGCAGGGAGAAGAGGAGAGTCTCTACAATGCATGGGAGAGATCTAAGAGATCAGAAAAAGATGTCTCATGGATGAATAGATCTCATCACCGTATGGATATATTCTATCATGCCATGAATTATGCCTCCAAGGGTATAATTAATGCATCCTGTTGTGGAGCTTTTAAAAGAAGAAATGTATAGGAGGCAAGGCAACCGATTGAAGACCTTGCCAAATGCAACTACAAGGCTCCATCTAAAGCTTCAGGGAGCAGCAGTAGACTAAGAGGAAGTGATTTGATTGAGTCAGACCGTATGATCGCATATAGAAGCAAAGTCGATGCTGATCAACAAATCAGAAGTAATGAAAGGAGAATGCATACGCTTCATGAAGTCGAGCAAGAAAAGAATGAACTAAGGCATGGCCAGGGACCGGGCCAAGAGCCCTACTAAGTTTATGGTGACCAACTATATGAGTGAGCAAAGAAGTTATCACTTCAAGCCTAACCTCAACTTGCCTACACACTATACACCAAAGACTAAGGAACCATGAAAACTGATACGGGCGGAGGATGCAAAGAGGCCCTCTAGACCTGATTAATTATCATCGTACTATGCTCAACCTAGGTTCTAAGAACAGCAACAGCAGAGGGACAATAGAGGAGAATATCAGGGTTAGAAAAGGACACGATCATTTGAAGATTAGATGCTGCATTTCATGTCAGAAAACAAAAGAATTTTGAATACGCAAGAGAAGAGATTTTCTGAACTTGAAAATTTCCAAGCAAACACAACAGTGTTTCAGACAAATACTAATGCGTCATTGAGGAACTTGGAAACTCAAGTAGGGTAGCTAGCCCTTTCCTTGCAAAACCAATCAAGGAATGCATTTCCCAATAGTACAGAGACAAATCCAAAAGATTTTATACCTACTTCATTGAGATGAGACAATGAATTACAAGGAAACAAGAAGATGTAGGAGGAAAGAGGCATTGGAAAAAGATTGAGGAAGAACTGCTCATACTAGAGGAGCATACAAGGAGATGTGGAAAATGAATAAATTATCAACAATGTCTAGCTAAAGACAAGAATCGAGCATCTTCGAGTAGCCTACAAAATTTTAGTTTTAATTTTAGCTGCTGATTAGATTTTGTGAGTTTGAATTTTCTAGTTTTAATTTTGTCGAAGTTTTATTTTTAGTGGTCATGATTTTTCAAGACAATGAAGCTATATTAAAGATGAATTTTTATTAGAAGCACACTGCTCCTCAAACTAAAAATGCGTAAATAAGCTACAAGTGAGTATTTTTATTTCTAATTTGTTTTATGATAATGCATAATTGAAGTTCAAAGAATGATTTATTTTAAGGAAGACAATGAATAGTAGCTTTGTTGTTTCCAAATTTTTTATATTTTTAACATCATCTTTGGTGGGTATTTTAAGAATAAAGAAATGAAATTTTGTTGTTCATATCAGATTGAGGTTCTTGGTTGATTAAATGAGTTTGCACAAGTAGGTTCGCTTAGGTCCGAGAGTGATCACACTGTTCTTAATAAATTCCTGATGAAACTGACAGACGTATAATCGGTAATATCGAAGAAGACACACTCAGTATCGACACATTTTTTGACTGATTTTAGCAGAGTATGTTGATATCCATATTTATTATCGTGACATAAATCAAAAGATACACCGAAAATAGTCGCAACATTCTTCTCAATGTCATGACATTTAACTGGCTCAGTTTCCAATTAATTGCAAAAAAAAAGAAAAAAACCTTTGTCGCGACATCGTATTAAAAATAGAACAAACCCTAGGCAATTGTTGTCGCGACATTTAATGAAGAAACAACAAAACAGTGGGCTTATAAATATAAAAATTTTGAAAACTAAAGGGCCACCTTTCTCATAAACCATCAACCTCTCGCCTTCCATATTCAAATTTTCGCTGGTCTCTAAACCCCTAGAGCTCCAAAACCCTAACCTGACCATGTCTGAGTCGTCACACCTCATTCCAAATTTGAACGAGATCATGGAAGCATACACAGAAGTGGAGGAAGGGAGTGTTCAAGAGAATCAATCCGAGGAAATGCAAGCCATAAGAGCAAAGATGGGGAGAGCGGTCAATATAGAAGAATCAAGAAAAATGGGAAGATGAGAACCGAAGAAATCAAATCGAGCAAAAATCTAAAGCAAGAAACTTTATTCAAGCAGCGCTATGCTAATGGAGAAAAGTATGAAGGACGAGGTTTCATTATTTAAAGAGGTTTCAAAAGCTTATCTCTCTTTCGTTGAAATGTTTATAGAAAGAGAATCTCAGCACTGGCGAACAAGGAACCCGCGCTAATATGGTGAAGGAATTATTTGCTAATATGGTAAAGTGGATGGAAAGAAAGTATATGTCGAGATACTGGATAGACTTCAAGAAGAGAGGATACAAATATGTTGTTCAACTCAAGGTGCAAAAGGATGGCTCAAAGTTCAAGAAACTACTACTAAATGAGCCAGATTACTTTAAGATAGTAGGACTCGTTTGACAAACTTTAAAGGAAAGTGGAAGGGAACAACGAAAACCCAATACAAATCCATTTCTAGAGGAGACTTAAGTGAAGAGGCTAAGGTATGGTTCTATTACACCAGTTCTGTCCTTCTACCATCAAAGCACCTCAAGATGCTGAGTAAGGATGAAGTAACTCCTCTGCTATGCATTGTCAGATGAGTACAAAATAAATGTTGGGAAAATAATTGAAAAGTCCATTTTGAGCTACTCCGGAAGCAATTACAAGGGATTGGTTCCATACCCAGCCACTATAATCAGCCTATGCTTTCTTAGGGGAGTTGAGGCAGAATGGGAAAAAGAAGAAACATACCCCAGAGCATCCCCTCTGACATTGACAAGAGTGACTAATGGTCCAAAGAACAAGAGTGAAAGGGAAAAAGGAGAAAGAGATGGAAGAGAGTGGGGCCTCGAAGGTGCCACGAGCCAGCACAATGGGAGAGTCCATCCCAAAGGCAGCAAGATCTTCAAGAAAGCCAAAACCCCATCTTGAACGCACCCTCATATTTGAGACAAATTCATCCGGAACAAGTTGGGAGTTCAAGGCACCAGTGTAACAATGCAGAACTGATGGAGGTGCTTAAATCATTGAAACAGGAGATGAAAGAAAGGGACAACCAGCTCAAGCTCCAACTATAACTCAGGGATGAGTACATGGAGGCATAGCTCAGAAGAAAGGACCAAAATCTAGAGGATGCCTTAAAGAAAAGAGATGAAGAATGGAGAGTTTCACCCAAAACGCGACCAAAGATTTAGTTTAATGGTATGGCACACTATCGACAAAGCTTTCACCTAATGACTTATGAGCAAGTCAACAACAGAGCATTCCTTGAGTCATTACCTAAAAGACAGAGATAATCGAAAGAAAATACCTTTCGGATCGGGCTATGAAGATGTTTCTCGAACAAAAAGGAAATGTCATCGCACAAATCAGATTCAGATTGTGTGCCATACATTAGCCAGTCCCTTCAGAGAAACAAAGCCAATACTACCTTTCTTAAACCCAAATCCAGATAAAGAAGGACCTTCGGAACCTTGTAAAGAACCACTCAAAAATAAATCCCTTGGTGTAACAAAGAAGAAAGAATTAACCCCTGTAGAGGAAGTTGAAGAATACTTAAGGATGGAAGCTTCAAAGGAAAAGGCTACAAGGAGTAAAAAATGAAAATTGTCCTGCACTTCCATAACTTTTTCCTCTATGTAACCAATACCAAATCCTTGACAAATTCAATAAAATAGAAAATTCTTTATAAATATCTTACTTGTTTTGATTTTCAGCTTTATTTTTTCTTTCATGTTTAATAGTTAGAAATCTTTGACTTGTGATAAAAAGCTTAGTTTAAATAATTGAGAAACCAGCTACCTGGATCAAATTGATCAATTGCTGCAGTATGTTTGGTTGATTGGGAACTGAATTAAGAATGACATTGTGGTTGTGTTGGATTGTTTGAGCTGAATGCATGATTTAATTGAACCTCTTGATTGGTAAAGCAACACAACAACAAATCTCAAAACCAAACAAAAATCTGTGTGTAGACAATGAAAAGTGAAAAAGGCACCACAATGAAGAAAATGCATAAATATGCAAAAACCTGATGGGAAGGTTGGAAACTTACAATCAAGAGACATCAAGGATACATCATGAAGGCAAGAGTGTAAGTTGTCAGTGAAGTTTGGGTAAAATTGAGCCTAAAATGTCTAATTATCTACCTCATTACCCAAACCACACATTACAAGCCTAAAAGATGACCACTCTGATTCCCATGTATGTTATGCTGCTCACATTAGTGGATATTAATATGATAAATACATATGGGACTTTAAAAATGAAAGAGAGTATGCTAACCGAGTATTATCCTGTAAGATTAACTGATTCATCAAGAAAAGAGTTAGGACTAGCACACACACAAAAATTAGGATTGAATGATTAATTTGTTACACACTATGAATTATTGGTTGGTTTAATGAACTTAATTGAAAATCTTCCTGAATTTAGATTGGAAACATGTTTAGAAGTAATTCTACAACTGACTAATGTTTCCTGCCCAATTGAGTTTTGATTAGAAAAATATCCTTAAAAATAAAAGGCTAAATTGTTTGAGGACAAACAAAATTTCTTTTCTTTGTTTGGGGACAAGAAAAACTATAAGTTTCGGGGAATTTGATGAGTCTTAAACTCATCTATTTTTAATCCATTTTTCTGGCATGTTTTTAACAATTTTAGATCTATTTGTATGTCAAATTATGGAATATTCACTAACTTTATGTTTTGCAAGTGTTATTTGAAAAAAGCGAGAAAATAAGCAAAAAAATGGAAAATGCAGCAGTCTGTGTCGCGACACAAAATTCAAGCAGGCCAAAGGAACTATGTCGTAGCCAGCAACTAAATGTCGCAACAAAGTTCAGATATAACTCAATGGCAAAAGAGAAATTTATGTCGCGACAAAGAGCTCGTCGCTGACATTATCAAGAAAAAGCGTGAAGAAAAACTTTCGCACAACTTTTACTCTATCGCGACAATGATCAAAGCAAACAACAAAGGAGCTGTGTCACGACAAGTTTTCCTCTATCACAACATAAAAGGCTAAAGATTAATGGGGAGGAACTCGCCGCGATAAAAGACGCTTATCACGGCCAGAAAATACTAAGAATATAACACAAGTAAGTTAAGACAAGTGTTTTTATGTTGCGACAAAGTTTTCAGCACCAAGCAAGCTCAAAGAATAATTTATGTCACAATAAAGAAAATCTTGTCGTGACATAACATTTAGAATTCACAACCAAGAACCAAAGAATTGTTGTCGCGATAAACAAAACATAAGGGAGGTGTGAGTTCTGGCCAACATACAAAGAAGGAGCAAACAAGAGAAATGGCGCATAAAGAATTATGTCATGACACAGATAAAAGAATTGAAGGAAAATTTCCTGGTTGTAGAAAAAGAAGTTTTATTTCGCGAGAATAAAAGCAATGAAAATTTTGAGTCGCGACAATATAAATTTGAAGAATAACTCCAGAACCCGCCAAGGCACTGTGGCGTAATAAATAATTTATGTCGCAACACACAACTCAACAAAGCTGCAGGGAATTAGAGAAGAAAAGTCTATTGCGATAAAGAAATTTCTCTCGTCACAGCTGCAATTGCTGGCGACCAAAGAATCTTGTCGTGACAGAGCCGACGCAGCCGAAAAGTGTAATGTAAGTCGCAGAATAGCATAACATGTCGCGGCTGCATTCAAGTCGGCGACATGAAAAGTCACGCAAACAAGTTTCGTGTCGCTGAAGACAAAGTATTCCTTTCGCGACAAGAACAAGACCATCGGGGAATAAAATTTATGTCGCGACACATTATCGGCGTATGTCGCAACACAATCCAACGCTGAAGCTTTAGAAAATAGGTCGTGATTAAAAAACAAGAACATTTACGTAGGCACACAAAGACTAAAAACTCGTCGTGAAAGACCTTTCAAGTGTCTTTGCCAAAGAGACCAATTTGGGCCATAATTTTGGGGATCCACAACAATACCACTGAAGTGAGCCCACATTAGAAAGCCAATAAATACACGCTCTAGGGGGTACGTGCGCAATTCTTCCACAACCGTGGACGTCCCGGGCAGTTGAAGACTCTGTATATTTTTATTTTTTTATTTTTTTATTTTTCATTTTTTAGTGCATTTAGTTTTATAGCTTTGGTTTTTATATTAGTTTTTCCCTTAAATTTTCTAGATTTGGGTATTGTACTCATGCCCAAGTCGGTATTTCTATATAAATTCATCTTTTATTTACTGTTGATTTAAATGACATTTTGAAAGTTTCTGAGTTCACTTATTTACTGTCATGATTTCCTTGTAAAGGAATTTTCCTATCGCTAGTCAATGATGCAGAGCGCTAGAACTAGTTTTGAAAAGTTTAGCTCATTGGGAAAATGGCTGCTGATGATAGTCATTTTTTTCTATATATAAAAGAAAGCTTTAATTAGAATTTTGAATTGGTTTGATTATATCGTTATAAATTTATTTGTTCCCAAGATTAGTACTGCGAATTCGCCAAGGTGTCATGTCCGTGACTTAGTAGAGCCCTCTGCTGACACCTTTATGATGAAAACTCCATGATATACAGGGTAGCCTTTGTGTGCGGTAAACTATCATGAACTAATGTGACTTTGATTTGTTACCCAGAAAATAGATTACAACTTACTTAAACCCATGATAGCCGAAATTCCAAGCATCACTAATCCAATGAGGTATCTCCTCTTTTTCTAATGACTTGATCTAGATCCCAAAACAGCAAAGATCTAATCAAGGAAATGGAAATTTCTTTCACTATGTAGGGATGATGTGTCGAATCAAATCGGAGAAGTCTGCAATATCCTCGTCTATGGGGTGGCAAATTTTGGTCCCAAGATATGAGCATGAAGTACTAAAAAGGAAAACATTTTAAATCCTGAAATATCCTGACAGAATCATGTCTCAAAAGAATATGAACCTTAATCTCCGTAGTGATGGTTAGCGGATAAATCCAAACCGTACTACCTAGCACTTTGACAAACCCCAGCTTCAATTTTATGGAAGGAGCTTGCAAAATCAAAAGACGCTAAACCTGACATACACCGGATCCATGTCCGCTTTGTCTCACCTCAAGAATCCAATTCCAATTTCAGTGAGTTGGAACTCACTTTGAATATAAAGGATTTCACTAGAATATATTTTAGTCATCTAATCATCATAACAAGAGTTCAAATAGTAATAACTTTATAGTCAGGTGTTAGTCTTTTGATTTTATCATCTTTCCTGGAATCCACACTGATCTAAAATATTCCACTTATTACTTGTACGATCAGGCACTTAGTAGATCTTATAATTCGCCATCAAATTTTAAAATGAGAATGCTGACAAAAGGGTTGAACAATTCCATTTTTATACATATGAAAAAAATGGTTCAACAAGTTTTCAGATTATCACGCCTAGGATTGTAGTAATAGTCCTTTGGTAGTAGTGTCAATCTGACGGTACATACACTAACGCTATCATACGCTTGTCTTAATAAAGTTTTTGGCGCCATTGCCTAGGATTAGGTAATAGTCATTTGGTAATAGTGTCATAAATTTGTATATATCATATTGTCTTAACAATAATACCTCTTAAGATGCATATATTCACATTCTAGGCACGCTGCCCTGTCTAGTTGTATTAAAGGTATGATCCCGCTACCCTAATTTTACTATCATGTGTGGCCCCTCCCAATTTGGTTGGAATTTGTCAACTGCTAGGTTAGCCGTGTTTTCAAATACCCCAATCTCTATAGGAATTATGGCCTCCATCCCATAGGTAAGTAGGAGCGACGATATCCCAGTTGGCTTTCAACTGGTTGTTCTATAGGCCCAAAGAACTCCAGGTAGCTCTTCTACCCACTTTTCCTTAGCCGAATGTAGAAGCTTTTTCAAAGCCGTCAAGAAAGTTTTGTTAGATGCTTCATTTATGACCAATCTACGTAAATTAAAGAGTTGAAATCTAAATTTTGATTTTCATCCTCATGATTAATTTTATCTACTAATGCTTTATCAAACTATGGCCCATTTTCGATTTGTCAGCGAGGTATTCCAAATCAGTGGTCAATATTCTTCACATAAGTGGATGGCATCTTGTCTTTGATTCTGGTGAAGCTTAGGCTTCCTATCCATTTGCTAAAATAGTCGATGGAAGCAACAATATTGTATAAAGGCTACAGGGTGGTAAGGCCGGTGGTCAGAGCTGTATCAATTCCCAACTCATGAGGCCGGGCTGTCGTTGGGATGCACTTCTAGACATAGGAGAAGACATCCCAGCTCTCATAGTTAGCTAGTAATAACCTTGTGTATGGGCCACATGAGCCGAGGAGTCTAAGCTTAGTGGTTTACTATCCACTTCCATGGAGTTACGCGATATATACACCACCACTGGCGAGTGGTGAGACATTTAGAATACAACGCCCGAGAATTTGTTTATATAGTTGCCCATTCACAAGGAAAATCTAATACTGGACTGGATCCCTCGAGCTACAAATCCACATTATGGCAGATTCTCTGCGAGCTGAATAATGTGACATGAGGTCATCGAGAAGAACATGGCTTTTATACCTTGTTTACCTAGTCGGTGGTAATTGATGATGTCGACTGGTAATAGACATGGAGGAATATTGTTTCTTTTATTAGGAAGGATGCAGCCACATTTTCTGAAACGCTGCACTAAATTCAGATCTCGAGATATACTCTAACAGGCCACAAAACTCCCTAGTCGTAGTTCTTATGCGTACATACTTGATAAATCACGTTGGTCTTGCTGTTTGTATTCTCCGTTTACCTACCTTACCACCAGTTGAGATTCACTTTGTATAATGATTTTATTTTTAGGATACAGACGTTGCGAGGTCGATTCTAGCTAGGATTGCTTCATATTCCGTCTCATTATTGGATGCGGGGAAGTCTAGTTGTATGGCCTGTTATATTCTTTCCCAGTTAAGGGCTTTAAGAGTGCAAGCAAATTTGTTTGCTCCGATACGTCGAAGCGTCATCCACCAGCCCGGTCATTTTTAGTGCGCATCTTGTTGGGGGATTTCTACCTAAAAAGTACATGCCTCTCTGCTCTTTCAATGCCAAGCGGGGTTTGTATTGGATACCAAATTCACTTAGCTCAATAACTCAATCACCCACCGAACCATCCTTCCTGATAGGTCAGGCTTATGTATCATGCTTCGCAAAGGGAGATTGGTTAGCATGATGATAGGGTGTTCTTGGAAGTAGGGGCGAAGCTTCTTAGTCGCCACACAAAGGGCCTGCGCCGCTTGTTCGAGACGGGTATACCGAGTTTCTACTCAGACAAAGATTTGTTTATGAAGAATACTAGCCTTTGTTTCCGGTTTTCATCTTCTTTGAACAAAGTTGCACTGCGAGACTTTTAAACATAGGTAAAGATGAAGCTTATCGCTTGCGCCACAGGCTGACGGAATTGGTGGCTGATAAGGTATTGTTTGATTGCCATGAGAGCCTAGTCGCATTCCTCATTCCAACCAGCTATTTTAGCTCCCCTTATAGTGATAAAAATTGGTCTTAACCGATATGTGAAACGAGATAAACTGACCTAAGTACACACGATCAGTCGGTTCATTGCCTCCTTTTACGGAATTAGGAGTCAATTATAGCCTTAAGTTGAGTAGGATTGGCCTCTGTCCTTCTCTAGGTCACCATAAAGCCTAAAAATTTGCCCGAATTGACTCCGAACACACATTCCAAGGGGTTGAGTTTCATGTCGTACCTTCGCAATAGATTAAAGGCTTCTTATAGATGCTTGGTGCAGTCGAAGTGTTCTTTGGATTTCACAAGCATGTCGTCGATATAGGCTTCCATGGCGTTGCCTAATAGCAGTCGAAATATCTTAGTTACCAATCTTTGATAAGTTGCCCCTGCATTCTTTAAGCCAAAAGGCATTGCATCATAGTAGTATAACTCGCTCGGTGTAATGAAGGTCGTTTTCTCTGCATCAGGCGGGTGCATGGGAATCTGATGATACCTAGAGAAGCGAATCGAAGCAATAGTATTCAACTGCTTTCAAACTCACGGCATCAGCTTGATTTAGTCTATACGTGGCAAGGGGAAGCTATCTTTTGGGCATGCTTCGTTGAGGTCAGTGTAATCTACACATACTCGCCACTTACCTCCTTTCTTTAGAATCACCACCACGTTGGCTAGCCATTCGGAGTACTTCACTTCTTTGATGAAACTTGCTCTCAGTAAGTTGTCTACTTCCATCTGAATGATCTAATGACGATGTAGGTGGAAACGCCTCACTTTTTGTCTTACTGGTCAGATTGTGGGAATAATAGTTTGTGAGAGGGCACCGTTGACGGAGGCTAATTCTAGCCATGTCTGAGTGGCTCTAGGAGAATATATCTATATTATTCGATAGTCACGAATTCCCTCCTTCATTCCCACTTTTCTTCATTGGATAGGAGAGGCCGACATGTGTGAACTTTTCCAACCCGTCGATGTTACTTTTCGAGAGGATCATGCAAATCCTTCTCTTCTAGCCCTGACACCGACCAAATATGATTACTATGTGGGGTCGATCTTCCAAGATGAGGACTTTCGAGGTTCTTCCCCCCCACCCCCACCTTTGTTCCTTTGCATATAGTTGATAACACTATCATGCGGCCAACTAAATACAAAAGGTCCTTTTGTCCAACATTAGTCAAATAACTTATCGTTTGGTGGTAGGTCGAAAGGATTAGATGGCCTGAAGTTTCTCCTAAATTTTTGGAGGACTGCATCCATGCTATATGATTCTATCTGGCGGACGACACGAACCTCGGTATTTATTTCCCAACCACGACATATAATGCGTCGGCTTGACTCTGCAAGGTGATACTTGGCACATTTTTTAGTTTTCTAGAGATGATATTATAGTCTCAAACTTTTCATGAACTGTTATAACATTTCTTTGAACTATTCTAGAATCAGAAAAGTCAGTACCAAGAAGTCTTACTTTGTTAACAATCATGAGAAGTTTGTTTGAGTAATCCTTTCATCCTTTGCATCTCAAATTCTCTAATATGGTTCAACACTTGCATACCTTTGACTGGATCTGTAACGCCCCAAAAATACCCTAGAATTTTATAATAAATTTTATTATATATTCTAGGTATGAATTAAGCTAAACTTAGGATTTTCCGGAAAAAATTGATAAATTGACAAATTGTGAAATGATAAATTATGGAACCCGGAATTTTGGTGCTAGTACAAGGGTCTGTGGTGTCATTTAGAAAAAAAGATTATGTAAGACATAATTAAGTTAGAGATATGGGCCACAATACAAATAAATAAGTTGGTGCAAGTAAAAGAGATGAGGCTGTTGCAGATTTAAGGAAAATGTTAAAATATAAAAAATGGGAAACAAAAGCCAAAATTCATTTGGTCTCAAAGTTTGCCCTAATAGCCCAGAGCTAGGAGGAGAAGGAGAGAGCCAAGAGGAGGAAGAAAGAGGAAGAAGAAGGAGAAGGAGAAAGAAATCCAAGATCAAGGTATGTTGTTGTCTTATAATCAAGTGTATTAGTTCTAGAAGACTTTGGTATGAGATTAAGGTGTGCTCCTTTGGTCTAGGTTTTGTGAAAGATCACACAAACCTTTGGTGTTGGGATTATGAGATTAAAACCCCAATTGGGGAGAAAATAAACATGAATCATCAAATTATGGTTTTATAGCAGGGTGATAGACCTTAGAGTAGAGTTCTTGGATTTTCACCTAAGGTTTGTGGTTTGAGTTCCAAAGCACCAATTCCAAGTGTTAGTGGAGTTGTTTTGGATGATTTCCATGATGTTCTTAGTGTTATAGTTATAAGTTGTATGGAAGAATTGGTATCAAAAGTGGGAAAATAGCAAAAATCGGGAAAAATTTCGCGGAGTGTGGGGTACCGCGTCTGAGAACAATACCGGTACACGTCACGAATATCGCGGTACACGGCGAACATAAGGTGTCAGGTACATGTACGGGGGTGTCTCCGATTACGCAACCGAGAATGGAATGTGTATCGGTACATGTTCAGGGTGTACCGGTACATGTGTGTCCCAAATGCCCAGAATGCTATATTTTTGTGTAATTAAGCCCGAGTTCATACACCATTAGTATAAGAACCTTATTAAATGATTAAGAGAGGTTCAAATAAGATTGGAACTCGACGAAAAACATACCGTACCTCACCGCCTCGGCAAAGCTTCGCTTTGCCTCGACGATATTCGTTTAGTACGATTATTTCTTAACCACTAAGAATGAATAAATTGTATTTGACTAGGTGTGGGTGAAGACGATAACTGACCTAAGTTGACATCGAGAAAAAGCGCTGTCGATAATTGATTTGTTCTATAAGCGATCTTTATTCGATTTGTTCTATACCCGTTCTTTATTTTTTGTTTTGTTCTCTAAATATTCTTTATTCGATGTTATTCTATACTTGTTCCTAGTTCTCTATTTGTGAAATATTCATATATATTGATTTGAATCATTGCTATTCGAACTGCTTGCCAAATATATGCATGTATGCGAGTATTTGAACTGTAAGTGAATTTACTGCATAAAAGTAAATTGATTTTGAAATGTATTATTGAATGACCAACATGTGGGATTCACGGTCGTCATGAAGGTAACCGTATTTGTCTAATCTTGCAGGAAATCACATTGCTCTTGAATGACAAACGGGGCGGGATTCACCAGCCCAGAATCGTAGTGAATGTCGACTTCTATAGTCATATGTGAGGCGGCAATATTGAATGTGAAACCCACAGTACTCTTGAATGACAAACGGGCGGGATTCACACTTGTAATCTGTCGTGGATGTCGAATTCTATAGCTATGTGGGATACAAATGGAAACAAGCGAAAGCGATAGTATTGAAAGATGTATTTGTATAAAGTATCTTTACATTACAACGTGTTAGTATAAAACATTATTTTGATAAATGCATGATTTATATGAGCAATGGAATCTGAAGTTGTATAGAACCCTTAAGCATGAAAATGCTTAGTGTATTATTTATCAATGAGTGCGTGATGATGAACATGAAAGCAAGACCCGGGTCGAGGCTCGGAGTCATAGAGAAGGAATTCACAGGGTATGCTCGAGTCATATGCATTACTCTATTTCTTTTCAGTGACATTTTGTAAAAGCAGTTTGAACTGCGGATCATTATTTTTGTAAGGCATTTTTGTTAAATGTAAGCGTTATGAATCTTTTGTTAATTGTAAATGTTTTATGGGCTTTTCAAAGATAATTGCTTGCGAAATTACAAAATTTAAAATGAATAAAATAAGCCAAATGTTTTGATGAATGGTGGAAATGTCGAGATGTAGGGCTCAGAGCTTGGATCCATGACCAAAGTTAGTCGGGGATTCGGTCAGCGACCCTTTTGAAAAATAAGATTTAATAAGCGTTCAGAGCTAGGGTGATTAATGACTTTGTGGCGTCACAGGGTTTCGGTTTGGACTCATGGCTTGGGATTCCGGGCCGGGCTCGAAGTCGCCCTGGGATCATTTCCTTCATACTCCTTTAGGAAGTTCCATATTTCATTTTCTATCTTCAGTGTCATGATTATGGTGAAAATTATAGATGAGACAGCTGCAAATTGATTAGCTTTTGCCTTTGATTTCCTTTGCCTCCTCTCATTGTGTAGTTTTATCTAAGCCATAATTGGATTGTTGAACAGGGGAGGAACTTCATATTCCTCACAAATAGCTTCCCACAGATCACTAGCATTAAGGTAGGCTTCCAAATGGACAACCCACACTTGATAATTCATTCAATCAAACACTGGAGGCGCTAGTGCATTCAGTGAAGCTTTTGAAGTCATTCTGGATATTGTTTGTAGATGGTGGTGTATAGGCTCACTCACCTCACAGGTTACTCAAGAATGTAGCTCTAATACCACTCTGTGGTTTGATAGAAACAAAATTGTAGACACTCTCAGGAAGCAACTGAACATTGAGGGATTAAAAGTCATATTTTATTAAGCTTTAAAGCACTTATTTATACAACTAGCTTAAAACAGAAAAAGATAAAAAATGAAACTTAATCTGCTACCTCCAGATAACCCCAAAAAAATAGCAACAAACCTACTACCTAGATGGCTACAAAGAATGAAACAAACCAACAAAATTGCTTCTAAGGAATAGGTAAATCTTCCATAAGACTAACTTATTTGACTACTTCCACTTCAATCTACTCAACTCCGTGTCACCAACTCCTAGGACATGTCATTCAACACAAACAATGTAGGTTGAAAATTCATTTTTGGAGACCATATTTTTATCCTTAATTCTTCACCATCTTGGTTACCACTCTATAATTCACATTCCACTTCGTGACACATATGCCCAACTTCCTTCTTTTCCCTCATATCTGTCGTTTACCTGACCTCATTTCCATTTTCCACCATTGCCACTGTCTTGAGAGCATACCCAAAGCAGTCTTCTTTTTTTCTATAATATATACACTTGAAAAAGAGGATAATGAGAAAAAAGATTGTTACTTTTATTACATGAACAAGAAGATTAATGAAGAGGTCCGTCCATTTTGTTAGTAGCGTTTGTGGGTACCATGGTCTTTAGACCCACTACTCAATGGGCCTAGGGCTCACTTAGCCGCTTGGCCCGCATTGTGAAACAACCCAAGCCCACTTACCATATTAAGACCAGGGGGCGCCACCCAGATGGATGAATCCTAAAGACAGTTAAGATGTCTTCCCATGCACTAGCTCTGAAGTACGCTCATTTAGAATTTGAAGTCCTAACCCCGTGCATCTATCGCGTCGGAAGTTCGTTATAAGAAAAATAATCTGAAAGCGGAAAATATGCAAAGGGTATTTATTAGCGGATTTCCCAGTTTCAAAATCCATTATTTCTCGAAAGGATTTGTCCTTGATAAGGAAGAATTAATCCTTTATAAGGAAGAATTAATCCTTGATATGGAAGAAGAAGCTTTGTCCTAAGTTAAAGATTTTCTTTCCTAAAATCAAGGGAAATTCTTAGACCACTTTATAAGTCAGGAAGATTCCCTACGATGGGAAGGTAAGCAATTTCAACTACGTAAACCCTCTGTTTCTTCTTCTCCATATTTTGCTGACTTAATCATCGAAGAGGAGACCAGCCCACGGTCGCTAGATCGCCTCTTTTTGTAGGTTCATATTGCGTTGCTAATGCCTAGAGGTTCAGACGATCGAGGTGACAACAATTGGCTCCATTTATGGGAAGCGAACAGAAAGTCTCGTCTACAGGCTATAAGGGCTTCGCTTAAACGATTGTCCAATAGCCCCACATCACCTAGAACTTTGTTGATTCCCCTTTTCACACCTGATTCACCTGAAGCTATCACAATGTCAACCAATCCGATGATCCAATCACCAGAAGATCAATTTCTCCATTGGCATCAGGATATGGAGAGGAAACAAGAGGAGCAAGTGAGGTAGATGAAGGAGTTACAAGGTCATGCAGAACGATTGCAGCGGAAGAATGACCAGTTGTGAGCCCATATGGAGAAAAGTCGCGATCTTGGAAAAGATGTATGAGATGGCGGTCGAGTCGCACATCTAATCACTGTAATGCGAGTGAAGAGGCCCGTTATCACGGCGATGTCAATACCCTCGTAGACGATAAGTTGTCCTTAAGCAGTTCCCCGTCTTTGAGTCTCTCACCGACAAAGAATGCTCGGGAGAGCGTAAAGGCCACGTCGCGCAAGAGTCCTTCACATCACCTGCAGCCGACGATGTTGTTGGTAAATCGCAGGCAAGGAGAGGGAGATAAGCGGGAGCGGGAACCAGCTGAGTTCGGGCCCAGCAGGAGCGCGTCAATGTGCCGAAGGTGAGATGCCCTGCCGGTGTGCACGAGCCTGATGCCACCAATGCCACTCGTACATCACGCCTTTGATACGGGACGGCGTTCTACGTCTTGCCTTGATGCCTTAATTTGGGGACCCGAAGACATGCTCTCTTCGCCCTTGGGGTAACACATTCTTGACTATGAGCCTCCCACTTAAGTTTTCATCAGGCCTTTGCAGCGTTTGATGGAATGCTGGTTAAGCCCATACCAGTCCACATGCTCCCGGTATAAATGAACAATGATACTAAATGTCGACAATGACTATTTGTTGTGTAAAGTGTTCCCGACTAGTTTGCAGGGGCCCGCGTTGGCTTAGTTCCACAAGCTCCCACATAACTGTTTGGTTATTTTTATGTGTATAAATTTTGGCATTTCTACAACCAAACTCGCAAGTATACGGGTCACAAGTAAAATAGTGACTTTTGAATTAAAAACCCAAAGTATCGAACCCACAGGGACAAATTGGTTTAAATGGGGACTAAGTACCCTGACTACTAAATAATTTTACTATCTAAGGGATATGACTGATTGTGATGATGAGTAACTAAAATTTAAACTAAATTAAACTAACCTAACTCTTGAAATAAGCAAATAAATGAAGTAAAATGGAAGAAAAACTCTAATGATTAACACTAGGGCGGTTGCATCCATTGGTCGAGTTTATGACTTAAAACCGTAGAATACCAATTAACATGAATACATCCTTATACTTACCTAAGGAACTCGATACGAGGTTTACACTTTTGTGTCTTCCCTCGATTTCTCACACTTCGTTCCTATTCTCTTTTCGGTCCTTCTAGGTCCAAAAAGTGTGATCTTTGGTTCTATGGTGGCAGATCGATCCTTGAAATTCTGCTCAGTCTCCTTTCGGTCCTTACAATAGAATATCACAGGTTATGCTCCATGATGGTCTAGAAACTCATTAGATTTTTAATCCATTTTACGAGTTTATTGTGAGATAAATGTTGATTTGTTTGAAGAAAAAGTGGATAATTGACTCAAATTTCATTTTGCGAGGAAAATACGTGAAACTCAAAATTTAGCAAAAATCAGAAGAAATTAGCTTGTAGCAGAATTGAGGTCACGATTGGAAATTTTAGTCGCGAAACCAGGGAATGCTCGGTTACTTGACCATTCCAAGTCACACGACATCAACAAATTTGGCTTTGAAAAGCGAAAACTTGAACAAGTGAGTGATGACTTGAAAAGGAGGATTGCGACAAGAAAGCGTGGTGAGACTAAAAATAATCAAATGAAGAAATTCATGTCGCGACATCACTTTGATGTCGCGACACTAGGATATGAATGATGTCGAGACACGCTCTGAGGTCGCGGCAAAGAATCCGTCTATGAAATACAAGGGGTCTTTGCAAAAAGAAAGAGTTTCTGTGTTTTTAAATACAAGGTTCCATTTCATGTCGCCCAACATCAATACTATGTCGTGACATAAAAACAGGAGAAGATTCAAAGTGCAACCAAAGATAGAATTTGAAAGGAGAATTCGCGACTGTAGCGAATAGAAGCACTTGCGAGAATGAACTTGTGACCTTTTACAAGTCAGGATCATAAATGATGTCGCGACCACTAATTTAAATTAGCGACACGAGGAAAAAATGACGAAGAAATTGATGTCGCGACATGCAAGCGAAGTCGCGACACGGAAAATAAGTGCGGGAAGAAGAGGTAGTTCTGACGTAGGGCGGAACGCAGGCGGAAGAAAAGGAATGGGAGGCGAGTCGCGAGTCGCGACATAAGAATGAAAGATATGAAGACAAGAAGACCGCAACCTGAATTGCGACCAAGGAATCGGAGTCACAATATGAGTCATCATACAAGCGTGAAGTAGTGTAACCAAAAGCAGACCTCATGACTGAAGGCTGGGAGAAAGGAACTGATGATGTCGCGACATGTAATAAGGTCGCGACATCAACGAAGGAACATTGAGCAAATAAATCAAACACACGATGTCGACCAGATCAAAGTTGTTGCAAGACAAACTGTCTCGACTTAAAAGAAGAATTCGCGCGTTGATCATGAGCAATGAAGACAAATTAAATGTCGTGGCATCGACTTGAGGTCGTGACATAGGACGGTGGTAGGCTTTTCTTTGGATTTCCACGGAGCATTTGGGGATTCGGCCCCGGATTCTTTTATAGTATAAATATATGGCTTTAGAATGGTAAAGCGGCTTCCATCTTCACTACCCGGCAAGGAAAAGAGGAACTCAATCATATATTTTAAGTAAATTTTTTTTTAGTTTAATTTTTCGGTTTTGAATGTCGGCTTGTGCGAGGCAGTAGAATTTGGATTTTTAGTTACATTATTTTCTTAACTATTCCTGCTGAAAATTTATGAAATCTAGACAAATTTATGGAATTCATTTCTTCTCAGTTTTATTGCAATAATAGTGGGTGTGCGTGATCGGTGCTCCATTTCTTGGTCGCGATGTGTAGTAATCGGAAGCAGCGACTCTGTTTGGATTTGATTTACATTTAGTTTATGTCCTTTCTACTTTAATTTATGGAGAATTAATTTGGGTTCGTTTTTACTTAATCGATGTCGTTTTTAATGGATAAGTTCCCAATAGTAGTACCTAGTACTAGTTGAGGGAATGTATCTTACTCTGATATCCAGGATGCCCTCTGCGTGACCTGAGGCGGGATTCTAGAGTTGAGGCATTCTTTTAAGGTATGTTCGGCTACCATTAATGACTCTTGAGCTACGAGTTCATTTTGATAAATCCCTCATTCGCTCATAATTGAAGTTGGAGGGGTGTATTTAACAATATTAATAATCAGAGAGTTCACCTTAATCTAAAGGTACGTTCCGATCCACGTGTTAGCTTATATCTGTCGAGGAGAGGGATGAACCATAGATCTGAAGGTTGATCCATCAATTGAGTAGTAGAAATTTGCGAGAAAATCCAGCAGAAGGTAAAGCAAAAGTTCTGCTGTCAACAGGGAATGGGTGTGAAGTATTGAAGAAAAACACCCCGGATCTTGCGAGAAAATTTGGAATACGGTGGGTTGGATTTAGATCTTGTTTCGAGAGAAGCGAGGATATCTAATCAGTGAATATAAGAGAAATCAATTCCAATAATTAGAAATCTTGGACAAAAATCGAGATCCATACATAAAAAAAAAGCGAGCAATGGATTTTAGTGGAATTATTTGTTCCATTGTATTTCATTGATGGATTTTCATTTCTCATGGCCCGATTCGATCCATTCTTTATAGACAATTTATTTTTATTCATTTACTTTTATTTTGACAATTTGAATATATTCAATGAAGTATAGGGTTTTAATTTGTCTTTGTTTAGATAAAACCTTCATTATGAGTTTTGAAGTCCAAATAGTATGAAATTTTAGTAGTGAGGGTGGATTGATGCGTAAGTCGTATCAATCTGCAATGGGAATGATGGACACATTACGGATCCCCCACTACTTGTATGACATGTCACTTGCGGAGTGTCATAAACTTGACCCTTATTTTTAAATCATGAGCAATTAAGAAAACTATTTTATCAAGCAAAATTTTCCAAAAGTAACATGTATAGAGGCAAGGCTCTTGTAATTATGTTAATTTGAGGGGTTTCAGTACATATAGAAAAAAATGGACAAGTTTTATGGCGCGTTTTCAGGATTGAAGAAAGAATTCGTAGATCCGATAGGCAAAAGAAGGAATGCTAATTTGGACATTTTAAGAAAGAACAAAAAGAAATAGCTTTATGACGATTGGCTATTTTAGCCACTAATCTTTAACAAGCGTATTGAAAATATTTGTTTGGTTTGACTAATCCTATTAATTGAGTGTGTGTTTGATTTCCAGAAAAACTTTTTAATGCATAAGAAACAAGATTCGACTCGATCTCAAAGAAACACCAATTCCTGAGAAAACACTTAGGAGCTTGAGAAAGACAAAAGCGTAAAAACGCAGCCTATGGCGTATGAGAGACATGACCGCACAGACAACAACAAGGCCTCCCATTACTGACATACACAATGCAGGATTTCAGCCGCCTATTATTCAGAAGAATATTCTCGAATTGATACTTAACGTGAGATAAAATACTGAACTAAAGCCGCTAACCTTGATTACAATGGTTCAAGAAAATATTTATCATCAACTCAATCGAAGACCCAAACGAGCACCGGGAAGATTTCTCAGATTGGCGAATACAAAGGAAGTCGAATGGGTGAGGCCATAGTGATACAAAATCGCATCTCTTCCATTTTCGAGAGATAAACACATGGAAGAATCATTACCATGATCTCGATTGATACTTGGGAAGAGTTGGCAGAAGCTCACTGCGTATTCTTTCCCCATCTCTACTGCAGAGGTTAAAGAGGGATAATAGTATTCCAACAGCAGGAAGATGTGAGAGAGCCTATGTAGCTCGGGAAAGATCCAAAAGTGGTTACTAAGAGATGCTCGATGCATGCATGGATTTGAAGACCCAGATGGACATAGTGTATCATGCTTTAAAGGATACATCTAAGGGTATTATCGATGCTTCATGCGCAGTATCTAAACGTAAAGTGTCAAGAGGCGTAGAGATCCATAGAAGATCTGCAAATGCAATATGAGTTCTATCCTAGTTTTCAAGAGGAAATAGTATAGGGAAAGGGTCATGAGTCGAGCAAGATGACACCATGGAGGCAAAGTTGATGCCATAATGCATAGGATGGACAAACAAGAGAGGAAGATGCAAACTGCTCATGAAATAGGGGAGCAAATGAAAGAGAACTTGGCGAGAAGAAGTGTCGATGTGCCAACATAAGAAGATTCTATGGTGCCGAGAGGTTAAGTACGTGAGCGAGCCAAGAAGTTATCATTTCGCGCCAAATCCTAACTCCGCCACACATAATCCATCATCGAGGAACCATGAGAATTTCTCTCATATACTGGAGGCATTACAAGGCCCAAGGCATGGACAGATCCTCACCAGGATATCATCACCACCAAGGTTCCGCAAAGAGCTAGTAGCAAGGAGGTGAAAGCAAGTAATGAACATCGTGGTCGAGGAGGACCCAACCATTTGAAGAACAAATGCCGAGGTTCACGGGGACAACAAAAGCACTATTATAATTCCACGTAACGTAGTAAAACCATCGACTCTGGGAAGCTTCAAGTCCGATACTCAAATGTTTCAAGAATGCTAGTGCTCACGAAAATTTGAGACAAGTAAAGTAACCGCCCCGACATTCCAATCGTAGAGCAAGGGTACATATTCCTTTAGTGATACTGTGAAGAACCTGCAAAAGATCAAGGCAATTCAATTAAGAAGTGGGAAGGATTTGAGCAAAGAATAAAAGAATGTAAAGAAAAGAACATGTAAAGAAGAGACTCGAAAAAAGAAAGGGAGAGAAGAACAAATTTTATTGAACACCAAAGAAAGTAATGACTTAAAAAAGAAGGAAGGAGTACTCGCCATACACCTTCAAGGCTTCATGTGAGACTTTAAGTCAAGAAGAGAAGAACGCTTTCTAAATTCGATATATTTTCAAGAAAATAGAAATAACATCCCATTTGCAAGAGGTGTGATTAGCCAAATGCCTTCTTTATGCAAAATTTCGTAAGGAACATCGAGTAAGAAAAGAAAGATAGCTATGAGGTATAGTTAATCTGACTACGTGCAAAGGCCATTATCCAACAAAAGCTCCCAAAGAAGATGAGAAGGACCCTCGACATTTACCATTCCGCTCCATAGGAAATATTATGAATTCAAGAAAGCTTTATGTGATTCGAGCAAGAGCAATTTGATGCCTCTATCACAAAGTGAGATCTACTGGGAGAATTTACCCCCAACAAAGAATTACATCGTATGGTATCGGGAGCAGATCTATGGCACAACTAGAAGGCATTCTTGAAGATGTACTTGTCAAGGTTGGGAAATTCATCTTCCCAAAGGGATTTTGTTATCATGATGAGAAGATACACAAGTTCTATTACGTCGGGAAGACCTTCTTAACTAACCGAGCTACTCGAGAATACGTAAAGGTGAATCGACACTGTGGTTGGAAATGAAGCAAAGCAGATTTTAATATTAAAAGGAGTCCGAACATCCTAATGTAGAGGAAGACGCTTATATGGTCAAGAAATAATAGTCTTCAATGATGAATTGAATTCGATTATCTCAACACTCTATCAATGAAATTGAGATGAATTTTCAAGATCTTCGAGAGTCTGACAGAAGCATTGCCTTCAAATTTGTTATCAAGGAAACAATCTTGAGTATAAATGAAAATACCAAGATGAAGTAAGTGCCTAAAACAACAAACTCATGAGCGAAAATAGTGCGTAAGGGTTGGACATTGAAAGAATTGCCTACCATTTAAATATGAGTTTTTGTGAACTTAAAAGAGAAAAACCAGTTATCATATCAGTTGCATTGATCGGGGTCGAAGAACCGGTTAGTCGGGCAATTCGGTGAAAATAAGGAAGCAATTAAGCTTGGTTAATTGAGGATCCGGCGGTGGTATCATCGGCCTGCATGCACAAAATATCACCGGAGGATAATGCAAAAACTTTTATTAAGCATCAAAGGAGGTCGAACCCAGCTGATGAAAGAAGTCACAAAAAAGAAGTTCAAATGTTAAATGCGTGTTTATATGCTATATCAGATAGTTCTTGGGTAAGCCCAATGCATGTGGTTCCCAAGAAAGGTGGATTCACTGCGGATCGAAATGAAAAGAATGAACTGATTTTATAAGAACTGCGGACAAGATGGAGGTGTATTGACTGGCGTAAAATTGAATAACGCAACTGTAAAGGATCATTTTCCTCGTCTTCAATGATCGATGTTGGATAGGTTGGCAGACTTTCATTTTTGTTTTCTCGATGGATACTGATATAACCGAATTGCAATTGCACCTCGAAGATCGAAGAAACCACTTACATGCCCATTTGCACTTTTGCTTTTAGGAGAATGCCATTTGGTTTGTGTAATGCTCCTGGTACCTTCCAAAGATGCATGATGTCTATATTTTCCGATTCAGCGTAAGAAGTTATAGAGATCTTCTATGGATGATTTTACGTTGTATGGATCCAGCTTTTGAATAAGACCTCGTGACAATTCCTGTGATGTAAGATTTCAAATGCAAACATGCAACTGGGCTCTAATTGGGAAAATGCCATATTATGGTTACGTATGAATTGTCTGGGCACATGATTCAAGTACAGGCTCTCGAGGTAGACCAAGCAAAGTTTCCAATTATAAGAAATCTAATGCCACCCACTGGCGCCAGTGGAATCAGAAGTTTCTTAGTGATTACGTCGGATTTTTGTGAAGATTTATCGTGAGTCGTACCAAGCGACCACTGGCGCATTGCCGGAAAAAGATACCAAGTTCTATTTTTGATGAATCCTACCAGAAAAGACACGGAAGAAATCAACCAGACTAGTCGGGGGTTCCCACTCAAAACCAGATCGGAACGCAGAATTTGAAATCACGCGGTGATGCCAGTGATTTTGAAATGGGAGCTGTATTGGGACAAAAAGATGAAAAAGTGTTCAAGGCCATATACTATGCTAGCAAAACTTTAATGAAGCACAAGAAAATTACTCTACTAATTAAAAGGAGATATTTGCAAATAGAATTTGTATGTGAAAAATTGCAGCCATATTACTTTGGGGTCCCATGTTGTTATACACATCGACCATGCAAAGAATTAAATATCTAATGGCAGTACAGGGCTACAAAGCTAAGATTGATCGTGGGTACTATTATTACAGGAATTTGATTTTAGAAATAAAAGATGTTAAGGGTAGTGACAATGTGATAGCTGATCACTAGAGGTTAAGAAAGTAGAGAAACCTAATTGCATAAGAAGAAAGAAGAAATAGCGTAAAAATTTTCGAGATAGCTTATTTCACTGGCCACCCAATCACCCCGGTATGCTGATATTGTGAACTTTTAGTCAGGGAATTATGCCACTAGAATTCAGCTACCAAATGTAGAAAGAAGCTAAGGACTCCACAAAGAGGTACTAAGACCGGGATGACTCATTATTGTTTAAAAGAGGTTTGAGAGGATTATAAGGAGAGCAGGTACCGTAAGGTGAGCAAAGCAAGATTTTTACAAAGAATGTCATGCATCACCATAAGGCGGAGGACACATTTTTAGAGATAAAACAGCCCATGTAAATTCTCCAAACAGATTTTACCGGCCTACTATTTGCCAGGACTCTTTTTTGAATCGGCAGGAAGTTATGTGATCAATGCCAAAGAATGGGAATCACAAAGGCTGAGATGCCCCCGCAAGGCATCCGGTGGCAATTGTTCGATGTATGGGGAATGGATTTTACTAAGCCTTTCCGCCTATTTGGAAATATACATACTCCTAGCTGTGGATTATGTATCAAAATGGGTGAGGCAAAGCACTTTTGTCCAAAGAATGATGCCACGCCTGTGGAGATTTTTTACAAAGAAATATTCTCAAAGAGACGAACATCTTAACTATAATTGCGGATTATGAGGAGCATTTGCAAATAAGGTGTTTGACAAACTCATGAGCAGATATGGTATCAAACACATTATGAGCTTGGCTTATCATCCTCAAACAATGGGTGCTTGTACTTCAAATAGTGAAATAAAGAAAATTCGAAAAGACTGCAAGTTCCGCAAAGACTAAGCTTGATGATGCACTCCAGCAGACACATAATCGCTTTAAACTCCTATCGTCCCCATACAGGCTTGTCTTGGAAACCTGTCACCTACCTCTTGAGCCAGAATATAAGGCTAAGTGGGCCATCAAGAAGCTTAATTTTGATTTTAAAGTCGCTAAGGAAGAGAGGTTACTCCAAAGTAAATGAATCGAAGAGTTAAAGAATGGCTTCATGATAAGGCTAATTTACAAGGATAAACAAAAATTAAGTATGATCAATGAATTTTGAGGAGGGAATTCACAAGGTAGATCAAACAGTTATTCAACTCCAACACTAAGACACTTTCCAGAAAGTCAAGTCCAAATGGAGGGACTCATTTATAAAGGTATCAAGCACACGCTTTTAGCAAGACACTTTAGAACCAACAACTAAGTGAGGAGTTCAGTTAATGGTCAGAGATTAAAGCACTATCTGGAGAAAGCAATTAGAAGAGTAAATCTCTTTCGAACAAAGGAAATTGAAGAAACGTAACAATGGCAGTGTAGTGCTTTCGGAATTTAAAGACTAAAATTGGAAGTAGCCAAGGAATCCGCACTAATTTGATTTTAAATTTTTGTTTTTCTTTGCTATAGCGAGATAAATTGCTTAAATTTCTAATAGCTTAATTTGATTTTATTCATTATCGATTGAAGAGTAGGTAAAGAATTTTTTTTTTTAGTTTTACAGGACAATGAAGATTGTGCAAATGAGTGCTTCTGCAATCAAACTTCAATCAGCATAAGAGACCAAAAAAGGGGCAGTATATTCTTCTTGATTTGATTTTAAAGTTTGTCTTTGATATAGCATGATTGAAAGTTTGGGGGAATTTTTATCTTGTTTTGGTGCTTAAGTTTTGAATGTGATGCATAAATGAGTTGTTGAATTTTGTGCATGATGAAGATGATGATTAAAGCAGTTGTTTTGATTGAATTGAATAAATTGAAATTGCGAATTTGAGTGTTATGTTCGGGTCGCAACATTAATTCAAAAGTCAGAAATCCAAGAATTGTCAAAATAAAGTATGCTGGTGCAAGAGTCAAAATAATGAAATCGAGGTCACGACGTAAATAAAGGAGGAAATTGGATTAGTGCACAAAAGTGCTATATTTTGAGCCCTATTCAAGGGTTTTGAGTGCTTTGCAGACTTGGTCATATCAATTGCCAATAATTGATGTTCAAACCACTTAGTTCCACCGATGCCATTCCGAGTTTGTTTTTGGTGATTTTCAGTCTTTATAATTTCAGCCATTATAACAAGTTTGATGACAAGTTGTGTGTCACGCGAGGATTTACAATGTTTTCAACCATCAAACATGAAGAATATATGAATTGATTTTGAAGGAAGGAGGATGCAAAGGGGATGCAAAGAAAAGCCGGATGCAGGCAAAGTAGGAATTTTTCGCTAAAGATTGGCGAAGGCTATGATTGCGAACATGAATTGAGAATTTCGCTAGGTTAGCTAAATTTCGCTAGCTAGCGAATTTATCGCGCCTTAAATAAAATCTCTCACTATTCACACAAATTTCGCTAGTTAGCTGAATTCGCTAGCGCCGAAATTCATCGTTGATAGCGAAATTTGCCGCTCGTGATTTGGCATTTTGATCCTAAACTACCCCGCTTTATGCGTGTATTACCATTTTGGCCTTTATGTATTGCCAATATTTTAGGCATTTTTGGTATTTCACACATTCGGCTATATAAGCCACCTATAACTTTCTCAGAACCCTAATTTCTATTTAAGCAACAGCTTTCAGTCATAGCCTTTGTTTTAGGTCATAGCCGTTTCTCTCTCTTCTTTCATTTTCGCTGCCAAACACACCCTTAGAGATATACAACTCAAGGATGTGTTACTAAGCCCCTTTCCTTGAAGGGGAGGTCACCGGTGAGGCTCGAGGTAAGTTTTCATGCCCTCTATCACACTCCGCATTTATGAGCATTTAAGCTCCTCGTATCTCACCCTGAAAGGCTGAAACCTCCTAGATCCAGCCCGCCAATGTATTTGGCAAGCTTTGTGGTTGCGCGGGATGCTTAATCTTAGATCCATTGTCATCTACTTAGTTGTCTCCTATTAGTTGCCATATAGGTTGCTTCTCGAGGCCATATGCACTGTGGCAAGGGACTCAATGCCTACCGAATGCCATATCTCATGGGGAGTAATTTAGGGTTTAGGTTTTAGTGCCAAATCAAGGTCCTATTGAAAAAAAGACTATAGGTCATTATCCCCAACGCCAACAAACCCGAGGGCATGAATACACCTTAAAAATCCAATCCAAAGGACCCAAGACTTCATGAGCCTTTCTTTTTCTAAATTTTCCTTAATTTATTTGGCAGCCATAACCATCCAACTCAATCATATGAACAAAACCTTAAATCCAAAGAGAAATACCATTTTCAACTCAACTCCGCACTTCTCATTTCACGAAGAAAAACTCATCCCCTGTTCGACCCTAGACCACTATACCGCAAAGTGCAGAGTCTCTCGCACGGCAGTAGGACACCTAGGATACAAATTTTGTTGATTCCTATAGCCCTACTGTGGCACGAATCAGAAATAACATTTTTATGTTGCAACACCATTTTCTCATTATGACGATATTTCGTGTCACAACCAAAAAATTTTGAAGTCGTGACTTTAATAGCGTCCTGGTGTCAACAAAGAAGGTTAAACCCTCATTTTCATGCCCAAAGAAGAAAAATAAAATTCATTGAAAAATCACTAATTTAGAGGTTCAATACTTAGTGTCGCGACTCCCATAGCGCTGCTATGCCATTTAACTCCAAATACCGCTCCACCTCAAATTCCATTAGACTCCGCAATTCACCCCCAAACCTTTCGCCTCGCATCATTCATTCGCACCTTTTAAATAAATAGTTAATGCAGTAAAACAAAATCAATGTCTTGATTGGACCAGAATTGGTTTATATGCTCGGCCAGAGAATAATCAATATTTTCACCAATGCCTAAACTCCTCCGTCATTGAAATAATAATATCAAAAGAGCAAGAATTCGAGAAACCTCATTCAATTCATTCACCGTACCTAAAGAAAGACTAAATAGCCTTGTTCTTCCCAAGAGACTAAAATCACTATAAAGGATGGGATAAATAAGGGAAAACAAACAAAGAGAATGAAGAGAAGGAGAATGGAGAAAAAAGAAGAGCTTCATATCATAACACGTAGTTTATGGAATGGAATGTGGTCAAAACAAACCAATTCCATTCCTTATTCTACATAAAACCGGTAATCAAGAGAGCGGTTGATGGAAGGAATAGGAAGGGTTAATTAGAACCCATCAACCAGGGAAGCTCCAATTTGTTGAACGAACGATCTTTGTTAATGTAAATTAATCACTTTCGAGGAGCTCAGCGTCCGTGAACCAAATTTCAAGGCAGAGTCACAGAACCTTCGGCGGAAGATCTAGGATTTGTGATCAAGAAATAGAGAGTTTTTCTCGAATTTAGTTACACTTTATTTGTAAAGAGCAGATTGTACAATATCGAATGTTTTGATATATGAATAAAATTCTGTATCGACTTACAAATTGATTGTTTTATGATATCTGAATTTTGTTTTGTGTCATTTTCTTTTGCATTGCAGAATCGAATAAATAATTACGTTCTTTCTCGAAACAGTCGAGAATGTCGGAGTAGACAATAACTTGGAAATTAGAGTGTGCATTGTTTAGCCAGTTTAGTTTGAGAGTGGAAAATTGGTTATTCTTGATGGAGACAAAACACTTGGATGAAATAATGTAAGTAAATGATAAATAAATACAAGTCTTGAAGAAATAATACACAACAGTCAACAAAACTTATGAAACTTTGACGAAGTAGGAACATCTTCTAGGAATTTCGAGTTGAGTCCATGATCCTAGAACTTGTTTGATTATTGATTGAGCGAAATCTTAGGTGAAAACGGTAGCAAGAAATGATAGATGCCATCCTTGGCCCGATTGAGCTTTCTAAGCCTACCTCGATATATGCTTAAACATATTCTCTAGTTCATGATTTAGACCAAATAATGCTTATTTCTTGATAAAAACGACAGCTTGGCAAGAAATTCCCTTCCTTCATGATAAACACATGATAAGAGCCCATATTATCCGGTTCTAGTTCGAGAAAAAGTTTACTATAAGGAAGAAACAAGTTTGGAAAAATATTTCCAAATTTTTACAATGAAGGAGGTGAAAAGTAAGACGAAGCTAGTGAAATAAGGAATAAGTTTTGTCTTGTGGCCTATTTCCTTGAACAATTAAAGCTCGTAGGGGTGTTTTAACACCTAGTACCCTAATGCCCGACTGGTATGGGAGTTGCTTGAGCCCAAAGTTCTCTAAAAGTAATAGAAAACTAGAAGACAAAACATTGCACTATTCCGATTCTAGAAAAACAAAAGCAAAGGAGTTCGAAAAAGGGCGCTGAATAAAGTACATATGGAAATTGAAATTCCTAAAGAATTCAACATGAAGATGAATCGAGGCCAAGATTGAAGAGAATCAGCAAGAACAAGAAGAAAAGGGTGAAAAGTTAGAGCGACAAGTATAGAAAAGGTGGAAGCGGGTGATTTACAGCTTAAATTTTTCCATTATCTACTTGATTACCTAAGCCCGACATTACAAGCTGAAGGGCCTCATTGATTTTGAAGGTTGGATTTATCTGCACATTAGTGAAATATGAAAAACAAGCCTATGGGACTTTGACAAGCAGTCTAAGAAAACTCTATAGAATTAACTAAATCAACATGAAGATGAAAATGATTGAAGGCCTGCACACACACACGGAGCAGACATTGAATAAGCCGTTTAAATACATTAGTTTATCAAAATTTTGTGGTGAAGTATCTCATGTCTTATTCTTGAATTAAAACTAAAATTTAAAATGATGTTGTGTTATCTCTTAATTCCAGATCAGAAGGCTAGAATGAGAAAAGGCGTAGTACGAATCGGAAAAATGTCCTTAAAATTTTCTAAGCTTATTTGTTTGAGGGACAAACAATTAACTCTTTCTTTGATTGGGGACAAGCAAGAATTTTAAGTTTGGGGGAATTTGATGAGTCTAAAACTCATTAGATTTTAATCCATTTTCTGAGTTTATTGTATGAGATAAATGTTGATTAGTTTGAAGAAAAGTGGATAATTATTTCAATTTCATTTTGCGGGGAAAATACGGCATAACTAATTTACTTAAAATAAGAAGAAATCTGGCCTGTGACGAAGGTGAGGTCACGTGGAAATTTTAGTTGCGACCAGAGATGCTGATTGCCAGCATTCAAATCCACGATATCAGCAAATTTGGCTTTGAAGAAGCGAAAACTTGAACAAGTGAAGTCGGTGACTTGAAAAGGGTTGACAAAGCGTGGTGAGACTAAGAAACAATCAAAATGAAGAAATTCATGTCGCGACATCACTTTGATGTCGCGACCTGGGTATAGTGTTAACCGAACATATCTGTATGATAGTGATCAAATCTGACCCCTGAGAGGTCTTTGCAAAAGAAAGAGGTTGCAACTGGTTTTTAAATACAAGGTTTCATTTCATGTCGCGACCAACATCACTACTATGTCGTGAGTAATAGGGAAAGATTCAAAGTGCAACCAAAGATAGAATTTGAAAGGAGGTCGCAACTTGTAGCCAAATAGAAGCACTTACAAGGAACTGAACTTGCGACCTTTTACAAGTCAAGGATCAGAAATGATGTCGCGACCTTGGTGGAGTGCCGCGACACGAAGAAAGAGTGAGCAGAAGAAATTGATGTCGTGACATGCAGGCGAGGTCGACGGAAGAATAAGTGAGGAAGAGGAAGTGGTTGCAGCGTGGGCCGGGGTTTGAGGCGAAGAAAGGAATGGGAGCCCAGGGTGCGACATCATCATGATGTCGTGACATAAGAGTGAAAATATGAAGGCAAGAAGACCGCAACCTGATTGCGACCAAGGAATCGAGTCACGACATGAGTCATCATAAACGACAAGGTAATTACGCGGCAAAACTGGCGTCACAACTCAAAAGGCGCGGGAGAAAAGGAAGACAATGATGTCGTGACGTAACTGAGGTCGCGACATCAACTTCCCGAGGAACATTGAGCAAATGAAGTCGCGTTACACGATAATCACGACCAGCGATCAAAGTTATTTGCAAAGGCAAACTGTGCAACTTAAAAGAAAGAGGTAAATGGCCGATCATGAGCAATCACAAGACAAGTCCATGTCGCTGACATCAACGAGAATGCGACACATAGGATTTGTGGTACAGGCTTTTTCTTTAGTTTCCACAGGCATTTTGGGGATTATTGATTCTTTTCTGATATAAATGAATGGCTTTAGAAAAGTCAAGTGGCTTAAAATCTTTCACTACCCTGACAAAGGAAAAGAAAGGAACTCAGTGTATATTTTAAAGTAGATTTTATTTTTTTTATTTTTTAGTTTAATTTTCGGTTTGAATCTATGAGGCGTAGAGAGGCAGTAGAGCTGGATTTTTAGTTCTGTTATTTTTCTTAAGTATTACTGCCTAAAAATTTATGAAATCTAGACAAATTTCTTGAATTCATTTCTTCTCAGTTTTATTGCAATTATAGTGGTTGTGCGTGATCGGTGCTCCATTTCTTAATTACGCAATCACACGTGTCGGGCAGCTATGCTTTGGTTGATTTACATTTAGTTCTGATCTTTCTGCAATTTACGGAGAATTAATTTAGGTTCGGTTTTTACTTAATCGATTATCGTTTTAATGGATAAGTTCCCAATAGTAGTACCTAGTACCGATTAAGGGAATGTATCTTACTCACGATATCAGATGCCCTCTGTTGACACGAGACGAAGATTCTACGAGGTTGAGCATTCTTTTAAGGTATGTTGACTACAATTATTGACTGAGCTCACGAGTTCATTTTGATAAATCCCCCGTTCGCTCATAATTGAAGAGTTGGAGGGGTGTATTTGCAATATAAATAATCAGAGTTCACCTTAATCTGAGATAAGTTCCAATCCAGAGTGTTAGCTTATATCTAATCAAGGAAAGATGAACCCATAGATGCGAAGGTTGAGCCACGATTGGTAGTAGAATTTTGCGAAAATAACCTTAGAAGGTAAAGCAAAGTTACCATTTGTCCATGAGGAAATGGGTGTGAAGTATTGAGAAGAAAAACACGAGATCTTGCAAGAAAATTTGGAATACAATTAGCGGATTTAGATCTTGTCTTGAAGCAAGATATCTATCGATGAATATGGAAAATCAATTCAATAATTGAAATCTTGGACAAATCAGATCATACATAAAAGCAGGCAATAGATTTTAGTCTTTGGAATTATTTGTTCCATTGTATTTCATTGATGGTTTCGTTTCTCCTGGCGATTCAATCCATTCTTTTATAGAAAATTTATTTTTATTCATTTACTTTTGTTTTTAGCTTAATTTGAATATATTCAATAGTATAGGGATTTTAATTTGTGCTGTTTAGATAAAGAACCTTCGTTATGAGTGTTGAGTCGAATAAAGTATGAAATTTTAGTAGTTGGGGTAGTTGATCTGTAATTCGCTATCAATCTCTGTGGGAATGATACCTGGACTTACATTCAGATTTTACTACTTGTATGACCTGTGCACTTGCAGTGTCATAGACATGACCCTTATTTTTAAATCATGAGCAATTAAGAGAAAACTATTTTATCAAGCAAAATTTTCCAAAGTAACATGTATGCAAGAGAAGTGTAAGGCTCTTGTAATTATGTTAATTTGAGGGGTTTCAGTCTATATAGAAAAAGGCAAACACTCCAATCGATCTCCTTTTGGTCCTTACGATCTTTACATAAGATTGAATGTTGTCCATCTTAATAAAATCCACCTAGTACTAGGCATTCCTAATTTCCTAGGTCTCTTTGATTAAGTTCAATTGATTTTAATAATTGTGGGACATTAAAGGTAAGCCCAATCCCACTAAGGGATGCTTCCAAGCAGCCTCTAGAACCCCTTGAGCCCTAGGTGTCAATTTCACCCTCTAGCGCACAATAATTAGGTAAAACCACACAAAAGCAAAGATCCTGAAACATCTGACCTCAACCTGACATGGATTCACATAAATCATTGACAAACCTAAGTCTACCACTAATTTCAACTGACCAATACTAGTGGAGAAATTAGCCACTCATAATGCCTTAAAACCCAAACAATATCTGTTGCACCAAATAAAATACTGAAAGACTAATATTAAGATTATGAGTAGAGTTAAGGAATACAAAACAAATGTGTAATCAATCCCCTCCAAAACTCAGTTCCACTACTATAAGATGTCCCACAGTAGCTGGATCTTCCAATATAGCTCCAAAAATGAGCTCAAATTCAAGTAAAAACTAAAAAAACTAGAAAAATGATTCAAGAAGAAGAGAGAAGAAACCCTAAGGAGGGTGTTCTCCCTCAAAAACCAAACCCTAATAAAGTCTAAAAGACCACTATTTATATGCATTGGAAAATGGGCAAACGATGGGCTAAAAACTCCAAGTTTGTTGATCCAGCCCGTTGTTCCTCGCCTAGGTGAACTGAGCTTCGCCTAGGTTAAGACGCGTGTCTTCTCATGATGTAGTGGCCCTTCGCCTAGGAGAACCCCTACGCCTAGGCAAGGACTAGGTTCGCCTAGGCAAACCCGAGAGTGGTCTTGGCATGCTTTAAATGGCAGTGTTAGTCCACCTAGGTGAACTGCTCCTCCGCTTAGGCGAACCTCTTAGCTTGGGCAAAGGTTGGCCTACGCCTAGGTGAACCGGAGAGGTCTTCTGCTTTTCATTCTTCAGCTTCGCATCAGCCTTTAGCTTTGCATCAGCCTTCAACTTCGCATCAACTAAGCTTCCGCTTCACTTTAGCGAACCTCGTTGTCGCAACAAATCATCCACTTCCTCTTCACTTGATTTCTTCCATGACTTTGCTTGATTTTCCTTCTACTTAGGCAAAACATAAGCAATTGGAAATTAGTGTAATATTGATGAATAAGGCATGAATCTAGCATTTGAGTTATATAAATACATGAAAAACACACTCAAAATGCAAGTATGATTCACACCGAACAATAACTCAATAAACTCGTTCAATGAACTATGTGTGACATTCGTATTGTAATATCTTTGTTCAGTGGGGCAAAAGAGGAACATCAGCTCCTTACAGACTATTCTCAAGTAGGAAGAAGAGACTATTTGAGACTTCAAAATGAGGTTAGACAATGAGTCCATTAGATAAGTCGTATAGCATGAATCACGATCCTCAAAATTCGAGGATAAGCTTTAGGCCATCTAGTTCTTTCTTCCAGTCACTATCTTCAAACCCGCCAACGACAATGGAAGAGTTATACAGGCGGGCTGATAGGTACCAATGTTGGAAGACAATATCTGACGGCAAACCCACAACATTATGATTCTGATTCAATGATGATCACAAAGAGCTCCCACGATTCAATCCTACACTAGCGTCTCCTATGAAAGGTTGTTGCCCATCATTCACGACTTGCCAGAGTTTAAATGGCCAACATCGATCCGGACGGATCCCTCCTAAAGAAACAAATCCTTACGATATGATTATCATAGAGATCATAGGCATGAGACCGACAGGTGCCGAAGTCTGAAGTTTATGGTGGAAAAGCTTATCAAAGAAGGACACCTCAGGACCTTAGGATGTATATTAAAGAAATTGACCACTAGGTGGATTCAGGGCAGACAACGGACATAGTTACAGCGGTCACGGCAACTCATTAGAATCTAGAACGCCCGTTAACTATATGAGTGAGATTAGTCGGCGACCCGTGTCGTCAAACTTCAATGAAAGAAGCACTTGAGAGCCACCGGTTAGGCTCGAATAAATGTTATCCATGCGGAAGACAAACATGAAGAAACTAAGCAAATAGATAACCCCGTATCCTTTCCTTCATTATCGACCCAAGCAAATTTATTATTGCCCATATGATGCGTGGTAGTCACCCTCATGTTAATAGTTTTTGATGTGCATAGAATGCTTGATAGATCTGACGGTGTGACAAACTTGTTAACTACCCACCTTCCTGCGAGATAGGCTTTCCTTGGAGTGTGGTAGACTCGGTCAAAGCGAATACTCTCTGGTTTTAATGTTGCGACTCTTAGTAACTATAAGATGTCGCTCCTATAAAGTAGGGCTAGTGACTCTGTGAGCATTTTATGTCACAAGTCTCACTGTAGGCTCCACATGTCTTTACACTTTTGGACTTTCACGTCGAGTGTAATGAATCGATGGCGAGTTTTTCTGAAGTGTCTAACCCTTCTTACTATTGACCTGAGTTTTCCATTTTCATGCTGACCGTGTGACTCTGTTGGACTTCGTCAAAGCGATCACGAAACCCACCATCGATCACCTAATGTGGTGATTGATTTGACCAATAATACTCACACCCATGAAATGCGTGTTCAGATGCATATGCATTGTGATGCACCATTGCATGTGATGTCATGCCACATATGTAATGAAAGCCATATAGACAATATAAACCATACATTTTACCATGTATCATGGACAATTATAATACATGCATATAATCTCAAAACAATCATTTTAGTTGATAATCGATATAAGCACACATATATCAACATCCGTGAGCAACGATTAACCAATCATGTTGTCTGGACTCAACAGGTTCTGTTCTCAATCGTTGAAGACTTAGGGCCTTTCAAAGCCATAATGGGGAGAGCCTGGCTACACTCGATGAAAGCTATCCCTTCAACATACCACCAAACGGTCAATTATTTGACTAACGTTGGGCAGGTTGACCTTTAAGCGATCGGTTGGCGTAGCGGTGTTATCAATTATCTATGTAGGAACAAAGATGGGGAGAAGAACATTGAAAATCTTCCCCTCGAAGATCAAACCTTCGTGTAGCAATCACAATTCGCTGCCCAAATCAGGGCAGAAGAGAAGGATCCAGTGGTTGTGGATCCCTTAGAAAAAGTAACGTTGGACGAGCTGGAAAAGTTCACTTACATGAACTCTCTCTTGTCTAATAAAGAAAAGGAGAAGTTACGACTCATGTTGTGGAATAATATAGATGTATTCGCCTGGAGCCAATTGGATATGATTAGGATTAACCCGACGGTGGCCTCTCACAAACTAAATATTATCCCCATTGGCTAGACTAGTAAGACCAAAAGTTAGGCATTTCCACCCAGAGTCAGCTCGGGTAAGTTTTTAGGCTTTATGGTTACTCAAAGAAGGATAGAGGCCAATACCATTGAAATCAAAGCTATAATAGACTCCTAAGCTCCTACCTCCAAGAAATGAGTGCAGCAATTGATTGGCTGGCTGGTAGCTCTTGGGCGGTTCATATCCCGTTTCACGGACTAGCTAAAACCATTTTTATCACTCTAGAGGGAGCAGGCCAGCTAGAATGAGAATGCGATGAAGCAACCGTGGTGATCAAAGATATTTTGTTGAACTGCGATTTGGCTAGCCCGGTGCGGCGATACACTTTACCTTTACAGCGGTGTTAGAGGCTCGATAAGTGCAAGCGGTGTTCAAGAAGACGAGGGTGAAAGTAGAGACGATATTCTTTGTAGAAAATCTCTATCATAACGAAAACCTGTTCACCTGATTGGGGTGAATCATACATGCATTTAGGTTAGATTCTCGATGTTCTTTGTAAACTAAATGCATGATTCACAAACATTTCGATAATATTACGCTAATCCCTCATATTATCTTGTTTTATAGAATATGGCGATAGTGGAATCAAACGGGCAGCTAAAAGACAGGAAAACAAAATGGAAGTAGAAATGACAAAAAGGTGGACCAGCAAAGCGCTACGGGTTCGCCGCGGCAAAGCACTTCACCACAACAAAAGGACCACTAGCGCGTTGAACCAAAATCACGAAATCAAGGCCTGGTGTGCCATTAAACTACTGCGTGACCAAAGCAGTTCACACCAATTCTGACCGAAAAACTTGGCTTTCTAGTTTATATGAGCCATTGATGGGCCCACATCTCAAGGTATAAAAAGGGAGTAATTTCGAAGCAAAAGGGGGATTGGATCGGAACAAATCGCGAAGACAGATTTTTCTGTAGTCCTTCCTTCAACCCACTTCATGAGTCGAATTCTTCAATATGTAATGAATAATATGATGAACTAATTCTTTTCTCTAGGGTTTTTCCAACCATAACCAGCTGTTTGATGGATTGATTTTGATTTTGGCTTTTTGAATGTTAATATGAGTTCATCACATTTGCTTTAGTGCAGGTTTAATTACATGTTATTGTCGGCCCAGTGACATGCTAAAGGCTAGGAGTTTGAGATCGAAGATAACTACTGGACATGGTTAAAGCAACACTTGGGTAGTTAAAGAATAGAGATATTCCGGGCCTGAAGTGTGGCACTGGGGTTGCACATTTAGGCATTTTCGGTCGAGGGGGTTGAGGCGGAGGTGCGATACATCCTAGCGCGAGATAGGTAAATATATCTTGGAGAGAGAATATCTTGTAGGAAATATCAACCCATGACATAACTCATATGAATATGATAAGTCCTTAGTGAATTGACATCTATCAAGTGTGGTATGAGGCGAATTAAGACCTAGGTTTCTCATCATCGATATAATTCAATACACGCAATTTTAAGTTTTTGTTAATTCTAGTAATTTAGTCGTGATTCACTTTAGGATTAGATCCAAATATTGTTGAAGTCATTAAATCAGTAGTCAACACGCTTCTCTTCGAGGGAACGACACTTGACTAATCACTACACTACATCAACTCGTAAGTATATTTGCTTTATGGTTTGCGTTTCCACTAATTTTGCACACTCACTTTCGGCCCGTCGAGTTTTGGCGCCATTCTTTGAGAGAAGTTTAGTGTTGATATTGACAAGCGGAGTGCCATAGATAGTACTGGATCAATTTTACTCTTTAGTTCTTCTCTTCTTGATCATTTCTTTTTACTTTTATTCTTGGCTATACGTGTTTCTTTGTGCATCGTCACTTTGTGACTTGGTTTCGATCTCGTCCTGTGATTTCAAGACAGTAATTAGAGTGCATGCGAAGACAGGATCATAGGGAACTACTTGCATTCGATCCTGAACCAGAGCGGACACTACATCGATTACGTAGAGAAGCCCACGTAACCCAATCTAAAATCATGCAGCACTAAGTATACGCAGGACATATCCATGATAGGGATGAACCACAGGTAGAATAGAATGGACAAAACCATAGAACTCAGGCCACCCCACCCTTCGTACAGCCTGACAATCCCCATATGCTACTTGAGGAGTTTGCTTTGCCACCTATAGTTGTTCAATCAGCTATACGACGACCACCTATACAGGCGAACAACTTTGAGTTAAAAGGAGTGACCTTGTAGATGCTCAATAATATCCAGTTCCATGGGTTCTGCATTCAGAACCCGAATGCACGTTTGACCAGCGTGAGGAGTCTGTGATCTGGTCAAGTACAACGAATGTGAAGAAATGTAGACTACAGATTTTCCCATTGTCACTCATCGACTGAGCTAAGCACTGGTTGACTAGCCAGCCTCCAGACTTCATTACCTCCTAGAATGATTTGGTGCAAAAATTTCTAACCAAAATTTTCCCACCCTCAAAGATAGCTCAATTGGTGCAGGAAATTAATACATTCAGCCAATTTGAGGGGGAGAACCTAGGAGAGATTTCATGAATGCAGGTGCATACGTTCTACAACGGTCTAAGCGACTCGGCTAAGACAATTATTGATGCCTCAGTAGGAGGTGCCCTGATGAAGAAAACCACATATCAAGCCTATGAGATTTTGGAAGATACAGCGACCAATACTAATCAGTGGCCTAGAGATAGATCAGCACCTAGGAAACCCTCAGCAGGAGCAGACACAGATGTTCTCAGTAATCTGGTAAACCACGTCGCACAATTGACTAGACAGCTGCAGAAGCAACAGAGCTCAGTAAATGCTATTAAGAATAGTTTTTTAGGGAAATTTATGAATCTTATGGTGAATGATGCGGGTACTATGGAGTGTCGATCGGGGGTGTGATGATGCGGGCTCGTACGTGAATCATTGAGAATCAGATACAACAGAGACCGAGTATGGAGAAGTGCTTATCCAAACGAGGTACCAAAAAAATAGAATCAAGGCCAGGGTTGGAGGGGTAACGAGAGTAATGGAACAATTAGAATTATGGTTGGAGGAATAATCAAAACAACATGCCACCACCCTTAGTGAATGAACCATCCCCTGAGAAAAAAGTAGACTTGGAGCAAGAACTTGCTCAATTGCTCACCTCACACACCACCTTTATGAATGAGACAAAGTAGAATTTGCAAAACCAGGCCACCCAATTGAACAATCAAGCAGCACAACTGAGAAACTTAGAGGTGCAAATGGGCCAAATGGCCAGTCTGTTGATGGAAAGGCAGCGGGGAGCATTACCGAGTAATTCTGATGTGAACTCGAGGTGAAAGGGTAACGAACAGGTAAAAGCTGTCACATTGAGGAGTGGCAAAGAACTAGCAGTGCCAGGGCAGCCGCCGGTGATAGGGGAGGCAAGGCGGAAGAAGTGATCGACCTAGCGGAATGACAAGGGAAGCGAGAACAACCCCCATCAGAAAAATTTGGATGAAGAAGAAACAGAGGCTAAGGTCGACCAAACATGACTGAACCTACTATCCTAATCCCGTACCCTCAATGCTTGAAAAAGCACAAATTGGATAAGCAATTCACTAAATTTCTGGAGGTGTTCAAGAAACTCCACATAAATATTCCGTTTGTCGTGCATTGGAAAGCCTGCCGGTTACGTGAAATTCATGGAAGGAAATCTTGCTTGAAAAAGAAAGCATCGGACTTTGAGACAGTAAACCTCACTAAAGAGTGTAGTGCCATCCCTACAATGACACTTACAAAATTTGAAAGATCCTGGCAATTTTACCTCTGAGTACACAATTTGAAATTCCATTGAAAGCCTTGTGTGTGACACAGGAGCAAGTATTAACCTCATCTTTCTTTATCTATATTCGAACGGTGGGATTAAGGTGAAAGCTGTGACCAGTCACACTCCGGTTAAGCGAATGGAGTCACTAAAACACCACAGGGAGTGATAGAATATTCTGGTCAAACTGGACAAGTTCATCTTTCTGGAAGATTTCATTGTTTAGATATGAAGGAGAAGATAAAAATACCTATTATCTTGGGTGAGGCATTTCTAGCGACTGTTGGGAGCGTGATTGATGTGCAGAGAGCGAAATTGAAATACTAGAAGACGAGATCACCTTTCATGTGTGACCCATGAAGCTCCCAAATGACGACCACAACAAGATACCTCGGTCCTCAACCCCAAAGAGATCTTATGATAAGTGAAAAACTCAGATGATCTAAGTATCAGCAGCAGATTACCTAAAAAGATTCGAGTGATATTAAAATAGTCAGCCCATACGACGGCGATTTTGAGCACCACGAAAGTGTGTTAGCAGTCCCAGTTCCTCTAAATTACAACATGTTCGTTGCAGGAATGTCGAGCTAATGACGTTAAACATAGCTCTTCTTGGGAGGTAACCTAAGCATTGTGAGATTCTCTTTTCCCTAATTTAAGTATTATCTCCATTCCTCTTGACTGTTTTACAGAATTTTTTTTGTTTTTAGGCATCTGGCTTATGAGTATTTTTAATATCTTGATGAATCTTAAAGGTGGAGGGCAAGAGACACGTTTTATCACTTCTGGTCCACCGAGTGACTTGTAGCGTATGAAGAAATATTCTTGAGGCATTGTGCATGACCGAACCCACCTTCTGGCCATTGCGTGGTATGCCAGCCGTGATGAAGAGGGTCCTTCAAGAGGCGAAGTGGCTCTTATTCCAGGCCTCTATAAATACCAGCGACGGACATTTGTTCCTCGAGCAATTTTGGTGCACCTTAAATCTCTTGTTTCTTCTTGTGTGCATTTTTTTCGGATTTCAAGCGGGTCGGTGACTATTATGGCGCAGAGGCGAGTCCCGGTGAGCAACGTCGCCCCGTCCACATCCCGGCGGCACCTCCCCCTTCGGACAATCTGCGTCGTTTCATTTCTCGGGAGGCAGAGCGGCTCTACCACGAGTCGCTTTGCAACCGTTCCTTCATCTGGGAGCGGAGTTTTTAGACCTCGAATGCATTATTTAATTTCACCATCCGGTTTCGAGGGTTGGAAAATACAGTGATCCCAGGCCCTTAAAGTGGCCCGGTCGTCGAGGAGTTCTCGACCTACCATTTCGGTCGGCACCACAGTGTTCGAGGTCAATGGGTTGACTTGAGCTCGGCCATCGGCCATATTTACCAGCGAGGGGCGGCGACAGTAAGTGCAGGCTTTATTCACGAGATACAAACTTCTAAGGCCTGATGCAGGAGCTTACACAGTGCTAAGGCGTGTGGAGGCGCCATCCATCAACGAGCGAGTTCACCACATTTATGATGACATCACTCACGCCCGTGGCGAAGGTTTGGTATAATTTTCTATGTGTTAAGATTAAACCCTCACTACATCTCATTCTGATGACAAAGAATGAGAGCGATCCTCACTGTATTCCATGACGAGGATTCAGTTTGACATTCGGGATGATCATTGAAGCGAGGGTTGATCGAAATCGACTCATGAATGACTGCCGGCCCAGTGCCTGATCCACCCTCCCCCAATCAGAGCTATCTTGAGTCGGTTGGAGTTCCGTGTTGGATTTCGAGGAAGGGTGCGGCGCCTTCCCATTCCGTACCCGGGGTGAGTTAAAGAGCCCAGCGAGGCCAGTGATGATGTCCGTTAGCCCGCATGCCATGGCGACAGTGGAAGGCGACCTAAGGTCCCCCTCTAGTTCGGCCAGGTCCACAGCGGACGGATCTATGCACTCACTACCCGCTTCGATGCCTATTGGGATGAGTCTCAGGAGCACCGGGTTGCCCTGAGCCAGGATATGGATTCCATCGGTGAGATGGCCTTCTCCAGGCCGACCAGGCCCCAGATCCTTGGCCCGGCTATTTCGACTTGGTATTCCTGCCACCACCCTGATATATTTTTCTCTGGGACGTATTTCTTTACCTTTACCTTTGTTTTCTTTTACGCCGTGGGAGACCTTGTCGAGTTTCAAGTTTGAGGTATGGTTTGTATGCAGTAGTATTAAGGTTCAGTTTGAGTTAGTATTTCGAGTTAGTTATTAACACCTTAGTTTATCTTCATTGTTTTCTGCATCTTAGTTTATGTTAGCTATTTTTGCATGTTTTAGGGCTATATATTTTTTTAATATTTTGTCTTGTTTCATTTTGTTCGGATTGGTATGTTTAAAGATAGGCAGGACCAGTGCATCAACATCATATTCTGTGGTTCCCCAGCGTCGGTGGTGAGTGTCGCGACCTTATCATTAACCGTGATGGCGTGATAGGAGTTAATAGTAATAGCATAAAACCCATGTTCAATGACATGAGACCAGGAGTTGGTAGATGATCGGAATTGCAGGTATGAAGTTGAGGATGACCATGCTTATTCACTCCTTGTAGTCTCAAGACATCAATTTCTAAAGTAAGCTACCACACACACACATGCATCCCCGGGGTATGCCTTGACTCCGGACTCACCATGCAAGAGTCTTATTAACCTGGGAAGGTTTAAACACCTAAGTGGTGGGACACCGTAGAAAAAGAGGATCGCCTTTGAGCCCCAATAAAAAAAAAAGGGGGGGGGGCTTAGTGTGAAATAAGTGGATTATCCCTTTGGAATCAGACACGATTCAAAGGCCTTTCAGCCTAATGTACGCCCCAAAATACCACTAGAATTTTTATAATAATTTTATTATATATATTATGGGTATAGATTGAGAGCAAACTTGTTTAAGGAGAGAATTGATAAATTGACAAATTGTGAAATGTAAAGTTAGTGAACCGGAAATTGGCACTAGGAACAAGGGTAAAATTTTACAATTACCTTAAGGGATATAAAAATCATAAAGGGGTAAAAAGATGGGCCATAATAGAAATAAAACAAGTTGATTTGCAAAATTAAAAGGAGTGAAGGACTTAATTGCAATATGGAGAATTATAAGAGTATAAGGAGGGGAGATAAAACCAAAATTCATATTTTGGTCTCCAAATTGCCCTAACAAGCTTCGTAGGAGAAAGCTGAAGAAAAGGAAGAGGAAAGAAGAGGAAAAGAAGGAGGAGGAGAAGAAGAAGATCAAAAGGTATGTTTTCAACTTGGGATTGGAGTGTATTTTGATTTCCCTAAGGCTTTGGTTTGGAGAGTGTTCCTCCTTTGTCTAGGGTTTTTGTGGAAGAGATCACGAGCCCTTGGATTAATTGAGTTATGGTAAAACCCCAAATGGTAGAAAATAAACATGGAATCATTCAAAATTATATGATGTTTAGAAGAGTGCAGTGGACCTTTGGGTGAATTCATAGGATTTTTACCTAGGGTTTTGGGGTATGAAGTTCCAAACCACCAATACAAGTATTTTGAAGTTGTTTTGGATGATTTCCATGATGATTTTTGAGGAATTAAAGAATGGGGAAGTTATATAAGGAGAATTGGTATCAAAAGTGGCAAAAGCAAATGCGGACGATTTCCGAACATGTATCGATGCAGTCATGAGTGTGCCAGTACACACCCACGAGAACCAACATGTACTGGTGTGGTCCAACTGGAGATACAGGCCAACGAATGCAACATGTACCCGGTGCGAGGTCCAAGGTGTCTGGATACATGTGAGCTAAAATGACAGTTGTGTAGTTTTTGCATATTTGAGCCTAAATTCGTACACCGTTAATATAGGAACCTTATTAAATGATTAAGAGATGTTCAAATAAGATTGGAACTTCGGCGAAAAAGCGTCTGCGTGCCTCTCCACCTCGGCAAAAGCTTAAGCTTTGCCTCGGTGATAAACCGTTTAGTATGATTATTTGCTTAATCACTAAGAGTGAATAAATTGTATTTGACTAGTGCGGAGTGAAGAGCGATAGCACGACCTAAGTTGATATCGAGAAAAGCGGAATTGATAATTGGTTTGTTCTCTAATTGTTCTTTATTCCGAGTTTGTTCTATATTGTTCTTATTCTATATTACTCTCTATTTACGAAATATGCATATACATCGATTAAGATAGTCATTATTTGAAATGTTTGACAAATATCTTGCATGTATGCGTGTATTTGAGCTACAAAATTTATTGCATAAGTAAATTGATTTAAACGTATTATTGAATGACCAACATGACGGGATTCACCAACTGGATTCGTCATGAGGTTAACCGTAACTGTTAAATGGAAAGCACATTGCTCTTGAATGAGAAAACGGGGCCCGGGATTCACCCAGTAAATCTGTTGTGAATGTCGAGATTCTATAGCGTATGTGAGATGGTAATTGTTAAATGGAAACCACATTGCTACTGAATGACAGACAGGACAGGATTCACCAACTGAATTTGTCGTGAATGTCTAATTCTATAGTCATATGTGAAATGGTAATATTGAGTGTGAAACCATTCTTTCTTGAATAATAGAAACGGGGCCAGGATTCTGGTTGAATCTTGTCGTGGATGTCGATTCTATAATACATATGTGTGAAATCACAAACCGAAAGCGAAACAATGGTATTGAAAAGTGTATTTGTATATCTTTTACATTACATTGATATTGTTTAAGGCATTATTTTTGACAAATGCATGATTTTATAAGAGCGAAAATGGAATACGAAGCGTATAGAACCAAGCGTAATGCTAGCATATTATTTTATCAATGTGGTGCGAATGATAGACATTGACAAGACCCAAGATCGAGGCTCGAGTCATAAGAAGGAGTGCGGTATGCTCAGTCATATGCATTACCAGTTTCTTTCGAGACCTTGACATTTTGTAAAACGGTTTGAACTGAATCATTATTTTTGTAAAAGGCATTTTGTTAAATGTAAAAACGTTATGAATCGTTTATTTAATTGTAAATGTTTATGGGCTTGCCCAGTAAAATCTTCCTTGAGAAATTTAAAATCTAAAATGAATAACACAAAGCCAAATGTTTTGATAAGATAATTAGAATTGTCGAAATGCATGGCAGGGCTCGACGAGATCATGATCGGATCGAGTCGAGGATACAATAGCTACACTTTTGAAAACTAAAATTTAATAAAAGCGATAACTAAAGGGATTTGATTAATGACCGTAGGGCATCCCAGGGTTTCGGTTCGGATCCGCCCGACCGGGTCGGGCGGCGGGCTTGGGAGTCGCTACACCCTGCGCCTGGGCAGCTGAGCTGGGAGCCGTTGACTTCAGCACTGTACATGGGACGAGAGGAGGGACGATTTCACGATCTAGGGCCCCTCGGGGTTGGGCAGTGTTTAGGGTGGTCGAGGGGCCCCGAATGCCCGGTGCCCTTAACCAGACGGTGGGGAGTCACGTGGATCCTCTGAGAACCCTCACCCAAATTTTTGTACTAGCACTTTTTCAATTATGCGTTAGAGTTAACCCCTATAGGACTAGATGAAGTGAATAACTCGGTGCGTTCTCAGCCTTTTGTGCTAAGCTATTCCAACTAGGCGAGTTAAACTCAAGTTTGGGGGTACTGAAGTCAATCTATACACTGGAGATCATACCTTAGCGCATAGATTATTTTAGAAGGATTATTGAGCCACACTGTGAGGGGTTGACCGGCAGTTGTAGAGATAACTTAATGCGGGTTCTTGATAGTTGAACAAACGAGGTAATTCCTAGGTCGATGGGCGGTGCATATGGGTTTATACTTGTGGCTTTTATCGTGTAACCCATATGGTTAATATAAGTGTAGCGTACTCTTAGTGTCTGGTTAGAGTCTATTCTTACCCAGGACAAGCAAGAATTTAAGTTTGGGGGTGATCGGGGTGAATCATGCATGCATTTCAGTTGAATTCTCGGTGTTCTTTATGGCTTAAATGCATGATTCACAGACATTTTCAGTAATATTACACTAATCCCTCATATTATCTTGTTCTATCGAATATAGCGATAGTGGAATCAAATGGGCAGCTAAAGACGAGGAAAAGAACGAGTAGAGCGAGAAAGCGAAAAAATGGTGGACCGACAAAGGGCTGCAGGTTCGCGCTTAGCGGCTTGCCATGCAACCAAGGATCCTTCATCGCGATGAGCAAATCCACGAAATCAAGGGCCTCGAATTAAGCGACTAACGAAGCCACCTTAAATCGCGGCAAGCGAGGTTCCCTTTCCATTACGAGAACTCGAAAAAAACTTAGCTTTCTAGGCCATTGATGGGTATCTTAGGAAAAAAAGGGGTAATTTGAGCAAAGGGGATTGGATCGAGAAGAAGGATACAAGAGTGAGAGATCAAGATAGACGGATTAGGACCCGGTCAGCGAGCCAGTTTAATAGTCCTTCTTGACCCAGCTTCATGGTCGAATTCTTCAATCAGTATTGAATAATATGATGAACTAATTCCTTCTTTTCTCTAGGGTTTGCCAGCCCCTAACCATAGTTTGATGGATTGATTTTCCAGTTTTGTCTTATTTGAATGTTAATATGAGTTCGTACATTTGCTTTAGTGGGTTTAATTACATGTTAATACGTGGCCCAGTGACATGCTAAAAGGCTGGGAGTTTGAGATCAAGAAGATAACTTCTAGGGACATGGTTAAAGCAACACTTAGGTAGTCGAGAAGAATAGAGATATTCCCGGAGGCGCAAGTGTGGCACTAGGGTTTTACACATTTAGGCATTTGGTCCGAGGGTTGAGGCTGAGAGATCGTACATCCTAACTGACGAGATAGGTAAATATATCTCGAGAGAGAATATCTTGTAGGAAAGATCAACCCACCAACATAACTCATATGAATACTTCAATAAGTCCTTAATTGAATTGACATCTATTAAGTGTGGCAGGAGACAATAAAATCCTAGGTTTCTCATCATCGATATAATTCAATACACCCAATTTTAAGTTTTTGTTAATTCTAGTAATTTAGTCGTGATTCGCTTTAGGATTAGATCCAAATATTGTCGAAGTCATTAAATCAGTAATCAACATGCTTCTCTTCGAGGGAACGACACTTAACTAACCACTACACTACGTCAACTCCAAGCGTATACTTGCGCACACGAGTTTGCGTTTCCCACCTAATTTTGCACACTCACTTTCGGCCCGTCAATACTCGTCTTGAACAAGTTGCCAGCCCTCGCATAGTGACTAAGAAGCTTCGCCCTACTTCTAGGCACCTTGTTGTCATGCTTGACCAATATCTCTTCTGAGCACTATACAAAAGCAGCCTATCGAGAAGGATGACACGATGTTGATTGAACTAAGGGAATTTAGTGTTCAATATAAACACCTCACTTAACATTAAGGAGGATAGATATTGGCAAATTTTAAGCGAGCTACTTGGTCGGATGCGGACCGAGGTGGCTGTTGTTTGGCAGTGGATGTAATATGGATAATAAACTGCCGTCAAGCGGGAGATGTAGTGGGTTTGTAACTTAAAGCCCCAACTGGGGAAATGATAGAACAGGCCATACGGTTGGGCTTCCTCGGGTTTAATAATGAGGCGAATGAAGCAATCCTGGCAGGGGTTGACCTGCAGTACATTACATATCCTCAAAAAAAAAACTCATCATACGCAATGACTCTCGACTAATGGTGGGGCCAATTGAGCGGAGAGTATGAAACACGAGACCTGACACATGGTGAATACGCAGAAGTCTGGTCAACTAACGGTTGGGAGATTTCGCTGTAGGCTTCGGCGTATCAGGGACTTGAATGAAAAAGAGCAGCTTTGTGAGTGATATTATCCATTAGATAAAAGCGGTGTTCCTTCACATGCACTACCGGCTGTGTCATCATTACGTGACTAGGTGAGTTAGATAGGCAGAAGAATCCTGCTTCTTGGCTAACCCTGTAATGCGTTATCTACCAAATGACTCATAGGATAACGGATTGAAGTCCGCGAATTGAGTCGGAAATTTGGGTTTCCCACAGTGAATGAGCGATATAGCGATCTCTAGGCCGACGCGCTGTCTTGATCTGTTGCCTCGCAGGACGATCTCTAACACTGACTGACTCTGAAGGATCTCTCAGAAATATCAGATGAACTTTAGCTCACGGGACCCTGCAGGTTATTATTGGCTGCCATGACGGGGTGGCCACCTATTTAAGTGTGACCTGCCAGCGATAGCCCCATCTAAGGAGTGCCGACTCAAAGATCTAACCACCATTCACAAGCCCCTGGCCCTTTGCTCAATGGGAGATCGATATAGTTGGACCACGCCTACCGCCTAGCTCGAGAAAAAGCTACTGTGGTGCCCGCAGGCTACTTTAGCAAATGGATGAGGCTGGGCCTTCGCCTCCGTAAAGACAAGGACATCGTCCAATTTGTATGGAAGAATATTGTCTGTCGATTCAGAATACCTCATTCGATTGTAACTAAAAATGGACCATAATTTGATATGAGTATAGAAATTACGCATGAGTTGAAAATCGAGAAACTTGTGCTCAGCCACTGCGGGTACCATAAATGATAGCGGTGAAGCATCCCAACAAAACTCTCTTATGACTTTGAAAAAAGCGTCTACATTAAACTAAAGAGAGAGTGGGTAGAGGAGCTGAAAGTTCTTTAGGCCTATAAAACAACCAGTCGGAAGCCGACTGGGATATCACCGTTCGCCCTTACCTATGGGATGTAGGCAATAATTCATACGAAGATTGGTATACCTGATTCAGCGAAATCTAAAAAATCCAATGTTGAAGCCATCACCAAAAAGACTTAGATATAGCCGACGAGCTCTGTGAAGCTGTAGCTGTATAGCGTCATTTTCCAACAAAGTGACCTATATAAAAGGCATGTAAAAGCGCTTGCATTAGAAGCTAGAAGACTGAGTCTTGAGAAGGGTCATTGAAAACATGGCCCGACACAGTAGTTGGAAAATTCAAGCCAAATTGGGGAAGGGCCATAAGTGGCAGTGGAAGTGGGGCCGCGTGGGTCTTACGCATTAAATAAACTAAACGGGGCACCAGTGCCCAAAATGTGGAATGCTTTGCACCTTAAAAGGTATTATTAGTAAAGTTTTCTTTAAGGGGGTTATCAATAAAATCTCCTTTAAAGTATTTTCTTTTAGTCTTTGGAATATTACCAATCAAGTGTTCTTTAAAGGCATTATTTCCTTCAATTTTTTGAATAACCCCCATTTCAAAAGACCAGATGTGGCTCATTGTTGGCACTTCGAAAAGACCCGGATGTGGCTTTTGGCCCTCTTGACTTTTTTAAAGACTAGATGTGTCTAAGCTTTGTGGCACTTTCAAAGATCGGATGTGACTCTAGAAACTGCGACACTTTCAAAAAGACTAGATGTGGCTCTAAGCTGCGACACTTTCAAAGACCAGATGTGGCTACAGCCTCTTAGAACTTTCAAAGACTAGATGTGGCTTACATGCTGCTAGCACTTTCAAAAGACCCGGATCTTGGCTCTAGCTCTTTGGGCTTCAAAAGACGGATATGGCTAAGCTTCTTTGACGATTTCAAAGACCAGGCTAGCTCCTAGCCTACCGGCACATGTCTAAGCATAACAGCGACTCTTAGCTTTGTTCTTCAGAGCTAAGGCAAAAATGAATTGCCTTTCTTGTTGACCATTCACGAACCATACCAACTTCTAGCTCTTATAAAACTTAACATTGAAATCCCTAAAGCAACTATCCTAGTCAAAATTAGTGAATAGAATGTGAAAGAAAAGGGATTCATTGCATGAGTAAAAAAAGAAAATCATATTTCATTAATACGCCGAAAGGCGTCAATGATCACATGAAAGTTCATATATATTATGGCGGCCAAACGGGGCCCCTTACAAAAACTTCAACAAAAGAAATAGGAGAAAAGAAAAGATGGACCAAATTCATCTATATGATGTAGGTAGGAGCATATCTCGGGTTCCTTAGTCGTTTGCTCTCTGATCCACCCCGGCTGCTATGGCCTTAATGGATGCAAGGGCCGAGGGGCACCTAGGGTCCACGAAGAACTTTGGAGGAAGTGGGCCGGAGGGTTCAGACATCATCAGGGACTTTGTTGGGATATCAGTTGTGTTTGACATCCGACACCCAGTAGCCATGAAGCCAGATCGGCTCAAAACCACAGTAATCCTCCTCCATGGCTTTTTTTGTCGTTGTCGGCCTGGGACTGGAGGAAAGACACTTCATCTTTTGCTGCCTCAATCTCCAGCAAAAGGGAAGTTCATTCAACCTCCAAGAGGGCAACCTTAACCTTAGCCTTGTGCCTAGCCTCCTCCTGGCCCATGAGGCATCTTGAACCCTGCTTGACTCATCCTCCGCTCACGCCTTTGCATCACCCTCCGCTATCGCAGCCAGTCGGGCAGCCTGAACCTCTTCTTTAGCCTCATCCCTCTCATTCTCCGCAATTATGGCCCTCTCCATACCCTCCTTGGCCTTACCTAGGCCTTCTAGGGCGTGGTGCTTGGAAGCGTGGGCGAGCATGGGCGTGGCTGGGCATCTTCTGACCTGGTGGCTCCCGTATTTGGTGTGTGCCATATTCCGGATGGTGATGGCTTGATATCTACAAAAAGGAAAGGATTTAGAAGGAAATCATAGCATAAGACTCACGATCAAGCGTTAGAAGACAAACCATACCAGCTCAGCTGTCTCATTGAAATCATGGTTGCAAAGGTACATTCCATCTTCAGCCACGCGTTGGTAAGACTTTTTATCCAAATAGCCGGGGAAGGAGATAAAGTACTCTTCAGAAAGCATAACCACCGGTATGCGAAGGTTGGTGGGGTAGAGGTCGCACATATTAGTGACATAAGTGTCCCTCTAGTTGAAGAGGTTTCAGCGGTCGATAATCGATTGGGTGGCATAAGGACCAGGAACAGACGTGTATGTCGAAGGCTGATCCCACTTCATCGGATTGGCGAATTGAGTTCGGCTTGACCTGGAAGGGCGCCTTAACTCTGAGGGCCAACATTTTCAAGCCTAGCGGGAACAACGTGGCGGCGCCAGGAGCCTCCTCACAACTATATCAGCATTATGAGGCCCCCGGCTGAAACCCCATCCTCCAGCGATGCACAAGCCTCTCGTGAAGCATCTTGGGAGGCAGCCTTCAATACTGACAAGGCCTAGGAGGCTCGCTTTAGGGAGTATATAGCAATCAACGGTGGGCTCATAAGTCTCTTCATACAGAGCAAACCGGCTGGGCACTTTCGAGTCAAATACTTTAGAGTCGGGGGATAGTTTCCCCGTGAGAGACTCATCGCTAGCTTGCATGCGGAAAAATCTGTAGCAGGCTAGACATATCGTCCTCTCTCTCCTCATCAGGAGTCAGCATTTGGATCCACCCGATCCGCAGAAGCCTGCAACCCCCGGCCTTTGCGGCTATGATCTTACCCTTCTTCTTCTTAACTTCTGCAGCTTAGGGATCAAGCGAATCTTGTTCATCCAAAGGTGATTGGCCGGGCCGGGCAAAGGTAGCCAAGGTTTCTTGAGCAATCTCAGCTTTAGGCTTTTAAGCAAATCTCTCCTATGAAAAGCTGCCCGGGATTGACTTTAGGAGGTCGATGAGAGTAAAGTGTTCGCCCCTAACAAGCTCTGCTAACAACGGGTAGGGGATGACGTGAACTATGGAAGGGAAAGGGATGGCACCTAGTTATTGCAAGTTCTTCACAATAAGAGGAGCTCGTGGTTATGCTCACCCTCAATGATCTCTAGAAGCCGTTTAATACACTCCCGGGGCCTTCCCCACCCAGTAACCAGTGGCCTCACCTATGCCCTGCTACGAAGATTTCGAGAAGAAAGAAGAACATGTCAAACAAGCGAAATTCCATAAATGAGGGGCATGTCAAAAACACGAAGGAGCTAGGGAGTACAAGTCGTAAGCTAAAACAAGCTAGGAGACTAGAGGCGGTTTTCAAGTCGAAAAGGAAGCCACTGGAGGCACGGCCTTTCGTGCCACGGACCTTTAACCAGAACAACCCCTTTTGCTTTGGTCTTAGGGGAGTCCGAGAGCCCGATTACAAATTATAACCGGGGGCTATGGGCTGACATAGATAGGTGACCCCCAATCCCAAGCTTCAAGGTATAAATAAAACAAATCTCTACCAACGAAATATATAATTAAGGTAGAAAGTTTGCTTACTCACAACCAGTAGAATCTTAAATACATTCGAGTGTACAAGTGCAGAAGGTGCCCTAGTGAAGTATAGGAATTACTTCACCAAGAGGACATGGATGCAAGTCCGCGGTAAACTCTCTCGGTAAAATAAGCGGTATCGCCGCTCCCACGTATCGAGGTAAGCGCGTGGGTCGACATCTGTCGATGAGCGGTAGGGACTTCAATACGACAGACCTCAGATCCTCTAAAGACCTGTGACTAGGTTAAACTTCTCTCGAGTAAAATAAACTGTATTATCTGCCGCTCCCATTATCGAGGTAGTCGCGCCGTCTGACATCTCTAATCTGATGGCGGTAGGGACTTGTCTGACGAACCTCAAGTCCTCTAAATACATAGCACTGAATAGGTTGCTTGCCGTGGGTGTCTCCCGAGGGGTCCCTGTAACGACCCGTACCAAATAATACAAGCTTTTAACACGTTTGACCAAGTTTGACTAAGTTTGACCAAGTTTGACCAACAATTAGTATGTGGACCCAAGTTGACTTTTTCAAGGATGAATGTTGGGTTACTAAGGGCCTGCATCTCATGGAGGCCTCGTCAATCGAGTTCATAAAGCCAGGTTGAACGTCAAAATCAGGAATTACGGATAAAAAGTTATAGCACTTAAAAGTTGAACAACGGTATTTTCTTAGTGTCAAGAAATTTGTCCTGGAGTTCTTTTTTGAAAGTGACCTAGGCTCTATATAAACCTAGTTTTATGCCAAATAAGACCTATCCCCAAAACACTCATTTCAACTTCAAAACCACACAGAAATTCCCCCAAAACACATGGACCCGAGCTGGAGTCGTTTTGAACACTTTTAGGCCAAAGGGTTTTGGCGTGGGAACGTTCGGACACCACCTTGCTGCACGCGCCCGGCTAGGGAAGTGCCACCACCCGGGACGGCCATCTCGCGAAATTTCCACGCGGCCAGCCGCGACCCGGACACACCGGATCGGGCCGGCGGCAGCGGCAGCCCGCCGCCTTGGGTCGCTAATTTTGTTTTGGGCCGGTCGGTGCCGACCCATACCCTCTCTCCCCATTTTGGACCCTCGGACTTCATTCATTGGTCCTTTTCTTGATTCCTCAACGTTTGAAGATCACGATGAAAGTAAGTTTGGTCGATGGTTGGATCGAGTTTTAGGCCACCACGGCAACTTTTGCACCAAGGTAAAGTGCCACACGTGTTCCACGGTCTCTTGGGCTTTCAGTTGATATAAAGTTTGTAAATTTTGGACGTCGTTTAGGTACAGTTTTCAGTTTTTTGGGTCATTTTAGTGTATTAGATTTGGGCGGGTGGGGCAGCCCGGTCAGATTAAGGCAAAATTGAAGATGGATTAGTGAAATTGGATATTTTTATGATTTATTGGAGGTTTCAATTTCGAAAAATTAGCCTCCAAGTAAAAAGCCCCAATTTTGGATATCGGGTCTGTAGGGCACATTGTATAATTGGACCTGTCGGAGTCCAATTTAGATAGTTTCATAGTTCTAAAGATTATCCTAAGACATTTGGGGTGTCACAATGTCTTTGGTTTAGTTAATGGAGCCTAAATGGTATTTTTATTATATTGCAGGCACTCACGTGGGCAGGGCACGATCCTACCCGGGAGCGGGCGAGGCATCGTAGTGCAGTAGTGGTTTATATGCTTTAAATACTTTGGGGTATTATTATGATATAAAATGGTGGTAAATCATTTTATATATACATTATTTGATCGAATGGTTGGTTATGCATAAATATAAGTATCTGTTTTTATATAAACAAGTTATCATTTCATAGATTTGTCGACTTATTTTAAATATTTGGAAATTTTACGAGTTCGTGGATAAATTTGTGGTATTAAACATTTTTAATTTTTATGGATTAAGGTTTTAAAGCCACTTTGAGAAATTTATTGATTTAAGGGAATGGATTTTGAGATTTTGTGGGAAATGATTATAATACACCGGTATCGTTGGAAAGGTATATGTGGTAAGGATCTTGTGTTGGTTGTTATAAGTTGATGTACCAAATAGTGCAGGAGGTTCGGTCGGTATTTATATTACGATTATCTTAGGTTTGCCGCGGTGTCGTGAGGTTGGTTTCATCCAGCCCCGGTTATATTATTTCTACGGTAGGTGAGGTCGGGTTTACCAGGTTTGCTTGGGTTTGCGAGGTGTCGTGAGGTTGGTTTCATCCAACGGTTATATATTATTTCCACGGCCGTGAGGTTGGGTTTACCCGAAGGTTTACACTGGGTTTGCCACGGTGTCGTGAGGTTGGTTTCATCCAACGGTTATATATTATTTCCATGACCGTGAGGTCGGGTTTACCCGAAGGTTTACACTGGGTTTGCCACGGTGTCGTGAGGTTGGTTTCATCCAACGGTTATATATTATTTCCACGGCCGTGAGGTAGGGTTTACCTGAAGGTTTACCGCGGGGTTTGCCACGATTGTCGTGAGGTTGATTTCATCCACGGTTTATATATTATTTCCACGGTAGGTGGTCGTTCGCAAACCGGTTCATCATTAGTGTATTACCGACACCTCGAGGTTGAGGGTTGTGGCGGGGTATTCCACGATTTATGATGGGTATATGGTATGGTACATTGTTGTTGGTTTCGGGTACTTCATAACCATTTAATGTTATGAATTTGTATTTACGTGACCGTTTTTACGACACTGATATATATATATATATATATATATATATATATATATATATATATATATATATATATATATATATACTATATACTATATATATATATATATATATATATATATTATACTCAGTACATGTTGTGAATAAATTCGAGTTAAAATCTTCTTAATAATAAATTCGATTAAATTTTTGAGCATGAATTTCATACGTGACTTGGTATAAGTTTGGGTTTTGTGAAATGGGTTTTAAACGGGAACCTTGCAAAGAGTGGACGTGGTCTTGAAGGAATTTCCAGAAATAAACATTATTCTCCTTATAAATTATGTCACTCACTTGAGATTTATTATCTCACGTTTATTGTTTTAAGTGCGTTTCCTGGAGTCCGGGCAATTCGTAGAGACCTACCTCGCGTCAGCTTCTACATCACTCTTTCTGCGACAACTACAGTATTCTATCTTACTATCAGTCTTTATTTTATTGGACTTATGTATTTCATTTATACCTCTAAATTCTCAAACACTCTTAGAAGTAACACAATCTTATTATTGAACTTCGTATGAGTCTTTATTATGTGTGTTTGTGGTTATGACCTAATTAAAAAATAGATTAGGTTGTGTGGATTTAAGGCTTTATTGTATATCCTTATATGTAGTTGAGGTATTATATTGTGCATGTGTCTACTTTCTTTCTTAAAGTGGGGTTCCATTGGATATTCCTAGGGATTGTACAGTGGGACTTCACTAGCCCGGGACCACACGGGGGAATCACGGAAGGTGTCGGGTCGGTCCCTCCGGTCCCCTCTTATGCCCAGCCTAACTGGTGGAAGCCTCTTCATGACCTCAAGCCATTCTATAGGCAAACAAACAGATAAAGGGGATAAGCCAAAAGACAAAAAAAATCCCCCCTTGAAGGTCTAAACAAAACCTAAGAAGAAACGAGAACTTTCTCACCCAAAAATACTCGACAAACATAGACACAAAAAAACACAACAAGGGCAATACAAACGAAGTTTGAGAAAACTCACCAGAAAATTGAAAGTAGTCGAGAGACCTTCGATGATTCACTTGAAAGAAAATTTTTCAAAAGCACAGGAGAAATGAAATTGCAATAGGCAAAAGGCTTTATGAAATAGTAAAGGTAGCACCGAATTGACCACATATATAGGAGCGAAACATCAACGGGCACATTAAATGTGCCGTCAGAACATCATGCGCCACAGACATATTGGGGAAATGTGTATTCCACTTACTTTGTATCAGAGCACTCTTCACACTTCCGGCGCATTCGATGCTGTGGTTTCTCAGTCCTTTCAACTTTCCACACCCAAGGTTTAAAACACTGTATTTTCCCCAACTGAAAAAGCACGAAATTCAAGCCTTGGAAAAGGAGGGCATTGTAGGTATCATGGTCTTTAGACCACCCACTACTTAATGGGCTGACTCGCAGTTTGCTTATTTGTGTGTTCTGACCCGATCCCACTTACCATATTGAAGCAAGGGCCTGCTCAGGCTGGAGAATCTAAAGAGTTAAGATGTCTTCCATGGACTGGCTCTTCCCAGGCGAGCTTCGTCTAGAATTTTAAGTCCCCGAGCCGACCATCCTACCGCGGATGGGAAGCTTGTTATGGAAAAGAATATGAAGGCGGAAAATATGCAAAGGATGTTGTACTTGGATTTCCAGGTTCCAAATCCATTATTTCCTCGAAAGGATTAATCCTTGATAAGGAAGAATTAATCCTTTATAAAGAAGAATTAATCCTTGATATGGTAGAAGAGATTTAATCCATGAGATTAATAGATTTTCTTTCCAATAATCAAGAGGAGATTCATGAACCACTTTCTATAAATCAGAAAGATCTCGCACAATGGGAAGGTAAGCAATTCCAATTGCCTGAACCCTCTATTTCTTCTTCTTCATATTTCCCTGACTTACTTATTAGAGAGGCGACTGACCCACCGTGGATGTACCCTTTTTATAGGTTCATATTGCGCTGCTAATGCCTAGAGGTTCAAACGATCGAGGTGACAACAACATTTAATAAATAATACGATGAAGACAGTTGGACTCAAAATTTTGTAATGTCATAATCACATATTCACAATTGAGTACTTTAAAAAGTTGTTTAAAGAAAGAAAAGTCAAATGAAGCCTACAACAATGTAAACATGTTTACCCCATATTCCACAAACCAGATAAACGTGTTTACTCAATTGGGAGTCACAATGACTAGAGGATCCAATTAGAGAAGAAACTAATAAAATACCACTGTTATTATCATGATCATTTGAACCCTTAGGCATCAGTGGCGTAATGTAAACCTGCAAAAGGGCGATTCGGCGACAATAGGTCAACCGCCTCTCCGATGATTAAGTCAATAAAAATATGGAAAGGAAGAAGAAGAAAGTATGCGTAGTTAGAATTGCTTACCCTTCTATTATGGGGGATCTTTCCAAATTATAGAAAGTGGTTCACGAATCTCCCATTGATTTTAGGAAAGAAAATCTCTTAATCTTGGGGATAAAATCTCCTCTTCCATATCGAGGATTAATTCTTCATTATCAAGGATTAATCCTTTCGAGAAATAATGGATTTGCACACTGGGAAATCTATTGATAAATATCCTTTGCGTATTTTCCTCCTTCGTATCCTTTTCCATAACAAACTTCCCATATGCGGGGATGGCTTGACTCGAGAACAAAACGGAGTTGCCTGAGAACAACCTCTTGGAAGACACCTTGGCTCTCTCCGGATCGGTTTTACGATTCCCCACGTCTGGGTAGTGTCCTCCTGGTTTTTAATATGAGTGGAGTGGGCTTTGGCTAGCACGCGTACGTGGACGGTGGGTCTTAAATAAAATGGTCCTAGGCCACGTTGGAGTAGTGGGTCATTCAATGGTACTCAAAAAAATACCCCATTTTTATCTAAATTTCGTGCTTTTACTGAAAATGTACTCAAACCTCTAGTGTGAAAATTTGAAAAAGACGGAAGAATTAATGAGTACATCGAACACGGCTGGAAGGTGTGTGTTTGGTCTAAGAATTGGTGAGGTAGCGTCATTTCTAACATGTTCTTTGGCATGTTACGATGGAACATTTAATGTGCTGTTGATGTTTCACCTATATATAGAGGTTGAGCTTTCCGAAATGCTACCTCTTTTACCACCAAAGACTTTCACATTTACAATTTATTTTCTCAGTAACTAACGAAGCTCAGATTGCTTTAAAGAAATCATCGGGCCACCTCGACATCTTTCAATTTTCAGTGATTTTACAACTGTGTTTGCATTGCCTAACATGTTTTTCGTGATGCTCCATTTTAGACTATTTTTTGTGTTTAGAAACTTTTTTCCTCTTTTGAGGGTGCGTCCATCATTTATCGGTGGGGTTCTTAGGTTTGGTTATTGGTGGGTTGTCAAACCTTTAAAGGGGCTCTCCAGGGTTTTGACGCCTTCACTACTTTAAGGTCCTCAAGCTTATCCTTTTTTTTTTTTTTTTTTTTTTTGCTTGTAGTATGGCGAGAGGTTAGGAAGAGACTTCTACCAGTCAGGCTAGGCATAAGAGGAGGACCCCCCAGGAATCGCCCACTACAAGTAGCCTGGTTGTTGTTATGTCTATAAAGGAGTTGAGATTCTTTTGTTAAGTCCTTGCTAATATTAGTCTAGAGTTGTTAGACGGAGCGACTATCTCAATTGTAGGAGGGGTAGACAATACCGTCTACTTCACCTGGGAGAAGTTTGTTGTTGGACTTCGCTTCCCTATCTCGTTGTTAGTGAAGCGGGTCAACCGGCTTCACGGGCACCTCATACGCTCATATTTGAATGTCTTCGGGATCTTGATGGAGTTGATATACTAAACTTCCTCTACTAGTTAGATATTTCATGAGTAGAGGTTTGTTTTAACCACACTTTAAAGCTTGGGATTGGGGTGGAATCCTATCCCATGTTGTGTAGCCCTCGGCGCCAATTGTAACTAGACTCCTCGACTCCCCTAAGACTAAGGCAAAAGGGGATGTTTTAGTGAAAGGGCCATGGTATGAGATGTTAGGCTCTCTTGGGCTCCTGTTTGACCTAAACCACTCCCTCACATTTCCAGGTTTGTCTCATTTAAATGGGGCTTGTTCTTTTCTAGATCGCTGATTAGTGCCCAAACAGTGCTATTTTGAACCCTATTTATTATAGGTTTTAAGTGCTTTTTGTATATTAATCATTACCTGATTTACACATTCAGGTCCCTACTATTCTACTGATCGCATTTTGTGGCAAATTTTGCAGTTTTTGCGAGCTAATCATGCCAAAATTGTTGAGGTCGATCGAGCATGAGAAGAATTCGAGTCAAACTCGACATCATAGATCGGAGACGAGGCCGAAGAAGGCGAGAAACGGATGAAAAATGAAGCCGAGCAAATTTTGGTCTAACTGTGAAATTGATTTTGCAGCCACTATTCATCCTGCGACCCTGTTCTCACGCATTTCACGCTTTTTGTTGTTTTGTTACAATTTTTGTTTCTTCCATTCTCCTTGTAATAGTGTTTTATTTTATATAGTTTTAGTAATTTTGCTTGTCTTTGCCTATTTAAGCCATTTGTAAACACTATGAAGGAGACGTTTTTTCTGTGAATAAAATTAGGGCTCCAGTTCTCCCATTTTTCTTCTTTTCTCCCTTTCTCGGCTACCAAACACTCCCTGCGGGGATGACAGCTCGAGAGGATGGTTAACTGAACCTCTTCCTCCTTGAAGAGGAGGGGCTCATGAGCAACGGTTTTAAAGGTAAACTTGGTTCCCACATTTTCACGCAGCAGGTTTTGACATTTTGGTTCCCAAATTTGCAACTCTAGGTTTAAAGCTTTTTGATGTACTTTCTTTGGCCAATACTTAGCAAGCTTTTAGGGTTCAGTGTATTCTTAGCTTTAGATACACTGATATCCATTAGTTGCTCTTCACCGAACCCTTTGGAGGTAGGTTAAAAGGGTTATATTTTCAGCGTAGATGCATCACTCATTGATCAATACTTGGTAATCTTTTAGGGTTGAGTGGATGCTTATTATTAGATCCAGATTCGTGGTGCCCTTCACGAATCATTGTAGGATGGGTCAAGGTGATGAATTTTCCTTTGTAGGAACCATAAATGCTAAATAATGCTTTCTATCAAAAAGCGAAAAATTATTAGGGTTTTAGGTTTTAAAAGCGAATGAAGATCGCAGGTTCGGGGAAATGACTATATGTCATCCTCCCGACGGAAAAGACAGGGACCTCTCGGTTAGCCTAGAACCTTAAACCCGATTATTGATGCTTGAAGGTTCTTTTTATATTTTTATTTCACCTTATTTTTCGGTTCTGAAACCATCGACTCCACATTTTTATTACCACCTTGAAATCCAAATTTAGAGATTCCCCAATTTTGAGCCTCTTGTGAAAGTCATTTGTCTGAAGAAAACCCATCCACGAGTTAGACCCTGAACCCATCTTGCCGGTAGCTTTGCTACGGTAGTAGAAGCTAGGATATAAATTTTGTTGATTCGCATACCTACGTGGCGCAGAATCGTCGCCAGCGCTCACAAACAGGCTTATTTCTTTGGACTTTGCGGGTAAGCGAAGTCGAGGCCGACCTTCAGTTAGCTAGGTCGAAGCGAAATCTGGAGCATATCATTGTTGAAGTGGAGCGGGGGCATCACGAGCTCCTCTTGTCGATTGAAGAACTTCTTGGAGTTGAGTTAGCCCCTTTTGTTACATAGTCCCCGTCATCCCCAGCTTGCTGCCATAAGAGCTAGTCATGGGGGAACATTTTGTCATTGTCGACCTTCTGAAGTCAATCCCGAACAGCTCCTCATAAGCGGGGTCTGTTGAAGAGCCTCAGGCCGAGATTCCATAAAGTGCCTTGGTTAGCTTTATCTGGTCAGATCAATCACCTCTGGCCGCATAGGACCTAAAGCCTGCCCCCTAGTCTGCCAAGAAGAAGAGAAAGACAAAGGCTACCCAGGCAGTGAAAAAGAAGAAGAACGGCAAGATCATAGCTGTCGGTGCGGGGTTAGAGGGCTTTGTGGATTAGGTGGATCCAAACGCTAGTGACCTAGCTAAGAAGATGGAGGAAGATATGTCTAGCTAGCTGATTCACGGATGCGCGAGTGAGCGGCGAGCACCAAGGGAAGACTACCCTCGGCTACAAGTATCAGCGGAACGCCATGATACGCCCGGATGAAGAGGCTCAGAAGATCCCGACAATAGTTATTGTGGACTCCCCAAAATGAGCCCTCGATGCTTTATCGGCTTTGGAGGGTGCCTCTTAGGATGATCCTAGATAGGCTTATGCATTGTTGGAGAATAGGGTCCCAGCAGAGGGGCCTCCCAATGCTGATGAAGTTGTGGAGGAGGCTCTATAAAAAATAGTCGTTGGGCCGTCATTCTTGGTCAGGTTTGCATATGTCATCCTTTGTAGGCCAAGGATGCCTAACCAGTTTATGCTAGGCTCGTATGTTTTGCTATAGGAGTGGGATTGTCATTCGGCAGACACAGTGACTCTTAGTCCAAATGCTACTCGAGAAATCATTGACCGCTGGAGCCCCTTTAACAAGATAGAGTCTTTGGTTGCATATATGCGCGACCTTTGCCCCACACTTCTCCGAGTACCTATGGTGGCTCGTGCTGAAGAGTACTCCGTCCCCTTCCCTGTCTATTTGGATAGGAAGTCCTTCCAGTGCGTGACCGAAAACGGGGTTCTCATCCACTACCACAACTTTAACAAGTTGACTGAGCTGGTTCATTTTGAATTTTAGTACATGAACGTGAGTTTTATGTTGTGATTTTCTTCTAACATCTCCTCTTTTACAGGTTGTCACCGCTATTCGGAACATGGCTTGTAAGACCCGAGAAATTCCAATTTCTAGGAAAAGGGCAAAATCGTAATTTCGGTTACGAAATTGTAATTTCGGTTAAAAATCCGTAATTTATTCTCTAGATCTCAGATGATGAAACGTATTTACCTTAGTTGGAATCGTCTCGCGAAATCTAGCTAGTACATAAAATTTCGTCGAATTTCGAGACAGTCGGAATTTACACATTTTTCGAGGCATCGCGTTTTGGGTGCCGTAAAACTATTTTCGATGCGACGAAAATCGTATATAACACATACCCATATTTAATAAGTGGCATGAGTAGAGAAATGATGAAAATGGATGGTCGAGATAGAGCCGAATGTCAAAGCGGGAAAAGAAGAGGGCATAATAGTCATTTGGAAATTGTTTAAGTCACTAAAAAGACAAAATTTTCAATAGTTGTCTTCAAAAGTTAAAAAAGCACAAAAGCGTGCGGTGTGCTCACGAGGAAGACATAAACTGAATTTTTGGGAGATTTTTAGAGAGAAGCAATTCTCTACAGATTATCGAGCGATCGTAGTCGGCGATCTTCGGGACCAGAAGGAAAGCTACTCTGCGAGGGCTTCGGCGTGGGTACCCCGGGTAGGAGTTTAGACAAACTCCTTGAGGTAGATGTTTCTCCTACTTGGGTTTTACACTTTATTTAGGAGTGTTTTCAATGTTTCGGTTAACGAGACAGATAGCGTTTGATCGGTCCGAAACTTGGGACCGGAATTGTTAATTTATTAAAACCATTTATTGGCAGTGGCCATGAGGGCTGTTTGAACTGTTTTGGTGGCTAATTTGTGCATCTTTGTATTAAATCATGTATTGGTTTGGATGAGGTCGGGAATGGCCGTGAAATGTGAGTTCACAAAGTGGATCGATGAATTGTGATTTCGGGAATAATGTAGGGTTCACTATTCCTAGAAGCAGTCTTCACTCAAAATATATATTTTTGTGAAATAATATGTTTGGTTGAGTAATTCAAATCGATTTGCTCACATTTGATCATTAGCCCATGTGAGCTAACTTTGATGTGATGAAATGCGTAATTATATTTTGTAGTGTGTGATTGAATTTTATGTGAATATATGCATGTTTATATATTTACATGTGACATAGACTGTAATGGAATTGGCATCATGCATTCCATATGCACTGGGAGCACCCTAGGATGATAGGAGTGAGTGCATGAGGTGAGTCTAGAGAAAATGGTTCGGAGGGTTGTCTAAAATGTTAATTATCGGAGGGTAGTCCAAACTAAAAATATCAATCATCGGATGGCCCAATTGATATACATCGGAGGGTAGTCCACAAATAATATCAATCGTCGGAGACGGTCCAATTGATATATATACATCGGAGGGTTGTCCACTAACAAATAAATATAATAATTCTCATACGAGGCTTAGGCGAGTGTGAGGGAGTCGGTGAGGACTCGGGTATGAGTTGATAAGTTAGACATTCAAGTAGGATCATGCATTTGCTTGAATGAGTGTTTATTTTGGAGCATTGCACTGCACTTAGGTGGAGAGTAGCCCACTTAGGGTGATTCCACTACTGAGCATTAGCTCACCCTGTCAAGGGATATTATTTTACAGGTACAAGGAGCGTGCGAGGGGACGGCTCGTCCTAGAGACTAAGGTTGTAAAGAAAGCCGGGTTGTGGCTTTGATTATTTTATACATGTATTAGAATTCTCTAATTTTGATATATGTTGTATAAAAGTAAATTATTAACTCTTAGAACTATTGGACATAGTTGGTATGTTTGAATCTTGTTATGAAATGCTTGTTTATTAGCCCCAGTGGGCGTTTTACTCGGGTGATGATATATTGAATTTGTTTGGGACGGGTTTATCACAGTGTTGTATTTGGGTAAACTCCCCAGTACAAGACTACCTTTCGATTTTTGTGAAAAATGTCACGAGCATTCTGGTGTCCGCGGGTGTGGTGATCAAACGAACCGGAGTTTTAAGGTGTCACGACGGTATCTGAGCCCTAGGAGTATACGGCTACCTAGGGCTTGAGAGTTGGGCTTAGGCCGTAGTCTTTGAGGTGTGAACATCGCCACTAGGTGTGGTTCGTTGTTTTGTTTAGGTGTGTGAGATTACTTAGAAATCAGGAACAAAACTGGGAGCGCTGCATGCATGCGTTGGTGTGTTTTGTGTGATTAGTTTTTGTGAAGTGTGTGCTTGCATGCTTGGTTGTGCATAACATGAAATGTTGTGTTGTGATTGAATTGTGTGCTTAGATGGATAGCACATAGGAAAAATTATAGGAGTTTACAATGTGTATTGGAACAAAGAAAATAAATAAAATAAATTTAAGCAATTTATTTGGTTTGTTGGGAAATGAAAAATAAATAAATAAATATATAGATAAAAAAATAAATTTTAATAAAGTTATTGGTGTACTGGAAAATGAAACAAAATAAATAAATATTTTTTGTATTTTCCGGTGGAGTGAAAAAAATGAAAAAAAGGAAAAAAAAAGAGCGAGAACACGAAATAAGTTCTTGCCATTTGAGCGTGGCTAGGCACGGGGACTAGGCGTGAGGCGCGGAGGCACATGTGGGCTCGCGGGGCGCGGGCGCCTTGCTCGGGCGCGTGGGGCGCGCTTGGGCGCGCGCGACAAGGGAGTCTTGGCGCGCGGCCACCTTAGTAGCCGCGATAAGCGAAAGCGCGCACGAGTCGCGCGAGCCCTTACGGCGAAGCGCGCGGCAGCGCGCGGCGAAGCGTCACGAAGCGAAGCGCCCATGGCGGGCTTCGCGAAGCGGCCTGGCGAAAGCCTTGGCAACCACGCAAGCGAAACACAGGCAGCGAAGCCTTTGGCCTTGCCAGCAGCCTGATGCGAGCTTCGTAGAAGCCGCGGTAAACGCCCGGGGGGCGCGGCACACATAGGCTTTAGGTAGAGCACAGGCGTGTTGTTGAAGCCGGCGAGCATGCGCTCGGTGCACTATTTATTTGACCGATTTCAACTCGATCTTGTTCCCTAAGTCAATTTTTGGGGAAAATTTTTTCGAAAAAAATTAAATAAATAAAAATAAATAAAATATTATTTTTGAAAAAAAAAATTCAAATAAAATTAAACAAAATTTTCGAAAAATAAAATAAAATTTTCAAAAATAAAATTTTCAAAAATGAAATTTTTGTTGATCAAAATGATTTGTTTAAAATGAAACGATTGTCTTGCATTGCTTATAAATGCAGGGACTTGATATATATGCCCTGGTTTTGTGTATGATTAGTGTCTCGGGGCTGTGTTTATGCCTTCGAGATGCTGCATTGTATTTAACTGTCATTTTAATTGTGTAGATGGCTAGTAGAGGACGAGGGCGTAGGGGGCGTCCACGGGGTACTGGTCAGGCACCACCGACATTTGACCCGATCGTCGGTGTTGATCGACGAGGCCTTTCTTGAGAAGGCATGGAATGTTACGTGGTACGCTTCTCCGCCTGGAGGCTAGCATAGCAGGTAGTCAAGGAGGACCTAGTAACCTCCAGGAGATTTAGAGCGCACCACACAGTAGCGACCCGGTGACCCAACCCGGTTGTAAGTCGACCCCGAAACGAGGGCCTTCCGTTTAAATTCTTTTAGTTAAGCGTTTTATTAAATTTTAGTTTTCAAAAGTGTGACCGAATCCACAGGCTTCGACCGGTTGGCAAATCCAAGCGGGCAGGTTCTCAAACATAATTATCTTATCAAAACATTTGGCCCATTATTTATTCATTTTAAATTGCCATTCGGCGGGAGCGTTTCATTTGGGCAAGCCCGTAAACATTTGATTAACAAAAGATTATGCGTTTACATTTAACAAAATGCCTTTACAAAAATAATGATTCGAGTTCAAATGTTTTACAAAATGTCAATGTTCGAAAGAAATGGAGTAATGCATATGAAGGAGCATACTCCGTAATTCCTTCTCTATGACTCTGAGCTCCTCGATCTTGGGTCTTGCTTCGATGTGGGTCTTGCTTCGATGTCTATCACTCGGTACCTGCGCATTGATAAAAACAATACGCTAAGCATTTTCATGCTTAGTGGTTCTATACAGTTCTCTATTCCATTTTTGTTCAATATAAAATCATGCATTTATCAAAATAATGCCTTTATACAATATCAGTGTAATGTAAAAGATACTAATACAAATACACTTTTCAATACCATTATTTAGAAAGCTTTTAGGTTTGTGATTTCACATATGGCTATAAATTACGTCTGGCAATTGAGTTGGTAGATCACAATGCATTGTCATTCGGTAGCAATGTGATTTCGCGTCGATATTACCGTCTCACATATGACTAGAATTCGAGCATTCCGGCAGTTCGGTTGGTGAATCATATCTGTTTGTCATTCCCCATTGCAATGTGATTTCGCATTAGACAAATACGGTTACCTTTATGACGAATTCAGTTGGTGAATCCCGTCATGTTGGTCATTCAATAATACGGTTCAAATCAATTTACTTTTATGCAATAAATTCGCTTGTAGCTCAAATACACGCATACATGCCGATATTTGTCAAACATTTCAAATACTAATCATTCGAATCGATATATATGTATATTTCGCAAATAGAGAGCAATATGAGAATAAAGAACGTGTAGAGAACAAACTAGAATAAAGATCAAGTATAGAACAAACTGGAATAAAGATCAGTTATAGAACAAACTGGAATAAAGATTAGTTATAGAACAAACTGGAATAAAGATCAGTTATAGAACAAACCAATTATCGATTCCGTTTCTTTCTCGATATTAATCCTAGGTCAGGTTATCGTCTTCACCCGTACCTAGTCAAATGCAATTTATTCACTCTTAGTGGTTAAGCAAATAATCATACTAAACAAATATCGCCGGCGAGCGAAGCTTTCTTGGGAGTGGCCCGACGTACGATGTTTTTAAATCGAGGTTCAATCTTATTTGAACCTCTCTTAATCATTTAATAAGGTTCCTATATTAATGGTGTATGAATTTAGGCTCAAATACACAAAAACTACACAATCTGGTCATTTTGGGCTCACATGTAGGTACACCTTCCGGGACTGTGCAGGTACATGTGCATTCCCTGTTGACATGTCTGGAATTTTTATGTTGGCCTCACAGTGGGTGTACCGGTACACCCCTGTACCTGTACCGGTACATGTTCGGGAAATTGTCCAGATTTGCTTCTTTTGCCACTTTTGATGCCAACTCTCCTTATATAACTTCCCCATTCTTTAATTCCTCAAAAATCATCATGGAAATCATCCAAAACAACTTCAAAATACTTGTATTGGTGGTTTGGAACCTCATCTCCACAAAACCCTAGGTAAAAAATCTGTAATTCACCCAAAGGTCCATCAATTTTCTAAACATCATATAATTTTGATGATTCCATGTTTATTTTCTACCATTTGGGGTTTTCACATAACACCTCAACAAGTTAGGTTTGTGTGATCTTTCCACAAAACCCTAGACAAAGAAAAGGAGGACAATTCTCGAACCAAAGCAGAAATCAAAAACACACTTGATCTAAGATGAAAACATACCTTGGTTTTGGTCTTCCTCTCCTTCTCCTTAACTCTTCCTCTTCTCCTCTTGTTTCTCCCTTCTTTTTTCCTCTCACCTTGTTTTTGCCCTAGCCAAAAATGAGACAATGAATTTTGTTTGTCTCAACACTCCCTTTTTATGCTTTTTAATTCTCCATATTGCAATTAAGTCCTTCACTCTTTTTAATTTTGCAAATCAACTTGTTTTATTTCTATTATGGCCAATCTCTACTCCCTTTATGATTTTTATATCCCTTATCGCAATTACAATTTTATCCTTGTTCTAGTGCCACAATTTTCGTGTTCTCTAAATTTACGTTTCATAGGTTGTGAATTTATCAGTTTCCCGGAGTTGTCAATTTATCAATTTTTCGGAAAACCAGTTTATTTCAATTCATGCCAGAATATATAATAGTATTATAAAATTATAGGGTATTTTTCGGAGCGTTACCCGACATTCACGGGAGGAGGCCCGTGGTGGCGGACCATTGGTTTATGCGGATCGAAGCGTCACGGGAGGCTATGGAGATCACCTCCGTCTGACCCGGGATCAGGTTAGCTACATTCGGCTAGAGGCGAGGCCGGGTATGGGAGAGATGGGCTAGGACTTCCTAGAACAGGAAGGTTATGACATGGGCGAGTTTCGGGAGGCTGTTCATGGGTAGATCTTTCAGGCTTGCGAGGGCATGCGAAGGCTCGGGAGTTCCTAGGCTGAGACGGGCGATGACGTGATGGATTACGTGGCTAGATTCACACGAGTTAGCTAGATTTCTTGATGATGCATTAATACCGACCTGGCCAAGGTGAGAAGATGAATGGGTGAGTTGTCCCGTCGGGCGGGATTATAGGACTCCGCCTACGGATATGGATTCCTGGTTGAGTACGATACGACCATAGAGAGAGAGAGATGGGCGATGCTCGGGCACTCCGGGATCGCGAGTGTTAGTGGTAGAAGGAAGGGCCGGTGATCTTCCGGTTCGGGGAAGAGGCCGGAGCTTCCTAGTTCCGCGAGGGTTCCAGTCGCGGCCATCGGGCCGAGGGGGCGGATGGGAGATTGTGGTCGGGGCGGGCGAGATGGTGTCGCACCATTGTGAGCACAGGTGCGTGAGAAGGATTGCCGAAACGGGGATCGAGGGTTTTGGGGCTGGCCACGGTCCGTCGATGCGAGGCGAGGAGAGGATACAATACGTTCCTCTACAGCACGGTACAAGCTAGAGAGGCCAGTCTCAGTTTCAGGAAGCTACACGGGCACCTCATATTTCCGCAGACGGGCCAGGGGCGAAGAGTATGGGTAGAGCGGAGAATGAGGCCACGGGCGGGGACATCGGGGTCGGGGCATGTCTGTTGTTGTCACACCGCGGTACGGAGGTCGACGAGATCGACCGGTTATACGGTGCGTTTTGCTATCTCTCGCTATGGGCTAGAGTGTTATTTGATTAAGTGCCGCGCATTCATTCATTGTCTTGCATCAGTTGTGATCGAGTTGGGCTTAGAGGTTGAGACCTTAGAGGAGCCTTTGTATGTGAGTTCTCCCCTAGGGATTAGGGCGAGAATAGGGATGATATGTCGCGGTTGCGAGTTGGAGATCTCGGGGACTCTACTCACAGTGGACCTGAGGATCATGGACATGTCAGAGTTCGATGTCATCAGGGATGGATTGGCTGACAGCTTATAGGGTCGTTATCGGTGTGAGCGTAGGAGGGGTTCACAGCGCTACGTGGAGCGGTTACTCGTGTGGTGTTTGGGGAACAAACATGACATTTGCCCAGGACGAGTATGAGTCAGTGTTAAGGCGATTAAGCGGGTTAATTGCGAACCTTACCATGGAGGACGAGGAGAGACCAGATTTAGATCTACCTCGAGTAGTTTGCGAGTATGTGGATGTTTTTCCGGATGAGCTACCTGGACTACCTCCATAGAGGGTGGTAGACTTCGGTATCGAGTTACACCCTGGTACTTCACCCATCTCTATGACTCATAAGATGGCACCCGGTTGAGTTGCGGGAACTCGGAGGTCCGATTACGGGGCTATTGAACAAGGAGGTTCGTGGAAGCCAGAGCACTTCACCATGGGGCACGCTCGGGTTCTATTTGCGAAGAAAAGAAGGCAGAGACCCTTCGTGCGTGATTCTGACGGTTGAGCAGGGTTCACGATCAAGAATTGGTACCCATTACGAGGATTGACGATTTGATTGATCGAGTTGAGATGGTAGCGAGTCTACTCCAGATAGACCCTTGCTGGTTACCATGTCGGTGAGGTTGGGGATACAGATATCCCTAAGACAGCGTTTAGGACGCGTTATGGGCACTTTAAGTTTACGGTGATGCCCTTCGGATTGACGAATGCGCCAGCAACATTCATGGATCTCATGCATAGGATATTCCAACCCTATTTAGATCAGTTTGTCGTAGTCTTCGTGGATGACACCTTGATATACTCCCAGTCAGAGTGGGAGCATGAGTATCACTTGAGGATCGTTTTACAGTTGTTGAGAGACCATCGGTTATGCGTCAAGTTGATGAGTGCGAATTAAACTGCGGGGTGAGATTTTGGGACATGTGAATTGGGCTAGCATCGGGAGTGTCGACCAGGAGAAGGTCGGCGGTGATGAGTTAGGAGAGGCCGAAGTCAGTCTTCGAGATACGTAGTTTCTTGGGATTGGCTGGGTATTATAGGAGATTCATTGAGGATTGAGATAGCAACACCTATGACTAGGTTGACCCGGAAGGAGGTCAAGTTTGAGTGGGATGACCGATGTGAGGAGGCATTCCAGGAGTTGAAGGAGACCGCCAAACCGTCTTGATAGTCGGACCGAGAGACAAAATTTTCCTGATGTATTGTGATACCTCGAGGGCCGGATTGGGGTGTGTTTGATGCGGTCGGGAGGGTAGTAGCTATGGTTTCTCGTCGGTTGAAGAATCACGAGATGGATTACCCCACACCACGACATGGAGTTGGCGGTCGTAGTCTTCGCTGTGAAGATTTGGGCGCCACTTATATGGTGAGGAGTTCGAGGTGTACTCGGACGCTGAGTCTGAGTATGTTTTCACCTGGCCCGGGACCTGATAGCCGGGAGCCTTGAGATGGATGGAGTTCCTAAAGGATTATGACTTCACTTTGCATTACCATCCTGGTAAGGCAAATGATTGGCTGATGCACTCAATTGGAAGTCACGAGGGCGTTAGCTAGTATAGCTTCGGGAGTGCGGATCTTTTCGAGCGTGGGACGGTTTGGGCTTTCTGATCTGACAAAGTAGACTCGGGGCACATTAGGGAGTTTGGTAGCTGCAGTCTACGGTGAGTAGAGTGATTGAGTCAGTGGCGGGGCCCTTAAGATAGTGTCCATCGGGGGCCAGAATCTGATCTGCAGGTGGCGAGAAATTTGGGCCAGTTCATGTAGATAGGTAGTCTTCGATAGGGGGACGGGTAGTGGTTCCCCAGTTGTGGAATTTGAGAGGAGATTCTCGGGAGTTTCGCGCTCTCGATTTATCGTGCATCAGTGCCTGCAGTGTACGGGATCTTAGAAATCGCCCGATTACTATTGGAGTGGGATGAAGAGACACGTGGGGCTTTGTTTAGCGATGTCTCACATGTCGACAAGTTAAGCCCGAGCCTTAGAAGCCGACGAGTACTTCGACCATTGGAGGTGGCTTGAGTGAAAGTAGGAGCACGTCACGATGGACTTTGTGACCCACTTACCACGGACGCAGCAGAAGCATGACGCGGTATGGGTGATAGTGGACCGGCTCACGAAGTCGGCACATTTTCTAGCCGTGCGGATGACCTTCGCCTTGGAGAGATTCTGTCGGTTATACATTCGAGAGATAGTCCGGCTACATGGAGTACCAGTATCCATAGTGTCGGATAGGGACCCAGGTTTACGACACACTTTTGGGAAGAGTTTCAGGCTATGGGCCTGGGGCGCTGATGAGTACAGCGTTCCACCCTCGAGACAGTTCGGTGCGAGAGGACTATCTGGTATTAGGGACATGCCTCTGGTATCAGGTCTGGATCATAAGAGCATTTGGGAGGAGCATTGCCCTTAGTGGGTCGCACAACAACCGGTTATCGAGGGGCGGTATACGGATATTGCCGTATGAGGCCTTATATGGGGGGCAAATGCAGTGCCGATATGTTGGACGAGGTGGGAGAGCTCCATCACTAGTCACGATGCGATTAGGAACACCAGCCGAGAAGGTGGAAGCGATACGACAGCGTCTTCTCACGACTCGGCAAACGAGGAAGAGTTATGCGGATGTCGACGTCGACCCTTAGAGTTCGAGGTTGGGGATCACGTCTTCTTGAAGGTGATGCCTAAGAGGGGAGTGGTCAGGTTCGGCAAGCGTGGGAAGCTATCGTAAGGTTCATTGGACCTTTCGAGATACTCGAGAGGGTAGGCACCATTGCGTACCGGATTTAGCGTGCAGTGACATGTCGGGTCTCCACGAGGTGTTTCCGTCTCCATGCTCGAGAAATATACTCGGATCCGGCTCATGTGGTGGATTGAGGCAGATTGAAAGTTGACCGCGGATGGGACCTTCGAGGAGACCCGGTGTGCATTGTTGATGCGCGGAGTGATCGGGTTTGCGACACAAGACCGTGAGGCTAGTGAGGGTACTATGGAGGCACTATGGAGTGGAGGAGTCCACGTGGGGGCGCGAGGACACGATGCGGACCACCTATCCCTTCTTGTTTAGGGATGAAGGTACGTGGTTTAGTCGTTTAAGATTTAAATATTTGTTTACATCATAGTAGAGTGCACATTGCATATGCATGTGATTGATTGTAATTGTCTGAGATTTCGGACGGAAATTCCCTTTAAGGAGGAGAATGTAAGACCCGAAATTCCAATTTACGGGAAAATGTAAGAGTGTAATTTCGGTTCACAGTGGCAATTTCCGTTAAAAATCCGTAATTTATTCTCTAGATCTCATATGATAAAACTGATTGCATCATTGGAATAGTCTCACGAAATCTAGCTAACACGTAAAAAATTTAGGTCGAATTAAAGACGGTCGAGATTTACACACATTTTCGAGGCATCGCGTTCGGGTCTTAGTAAAATGATTTTTCGATGCGACAATCATATATAGCTCACGACCTCCCCCATATGCAAGTGGTATGAGTAGAGAAATGATGAAAATGGACGGTGAGATAAGTAGGAATGTCAAGCGGGAAAATAGGGACATAATGATATTTTGGAAATTGTTTAAGTCACTAAAGACAAAATTTTCAATAGTTGTCTTTCCCCAAGTTAAGCGGCTTGTCTGGTGTGCTCTGGGGCGGCCCCAGAATTTGGGGAGATTTTTAGAGAGAGAGAGCACTTCTCTCGTTATGGGCGATCCAAGTGGGAGTCTTCGGGACAAGAAGGAAAGATTTGCTCTGCGGAGAAAGGCTTAGCGTAGATGCAGGATTTAAGGGAGTTTAGACAAACTCCTTGAGGTGGGGTTTCTCCTACTTGGGTTTACACTTTATTTAAGTGTTTTCAATGTTTCGGTTAGAGGCCTTGAATTAAGCGGTTTGATTGGTCCCAATACTTGGGGCCGGGTATTTAATTTATTAAAACCATTTGTGAAAGCATGATGGTAGTGAGGAAATTTACGAGCTGTTTTTGGTGGCCATTTGTGCATCTTTGTATTAAATCATGTATTGGTTTGGATGAGAGGTGGAATGGCTGGTGATCTGGGAAAGTAAAATCGTAAATATAATTTTTCAGAGAATAATGCCAAGAGAACTCTTATTCTCAAAGCTTGATGTTCTCAATATATATTTTTGTGAAATAATGTGTTTGGTTGAGTAATTCAAATCGAATTGCTCGCGTTTGATCATTAGCCCATGTGAGCTAACTTTGATGTGATGAAATGCGTAATTACATAACATGATTGTGTGATTGAATTTTATGTGAATATATGCATGTTTATATATTTACATGTGACATAGACGTAATGGAATTGGCGTAAGTAATTATGCGTGGGAGCACCACAGGATGATAGGAGTAGCGAAATTACATGAGGGTGAGATCTAGAGAAAATGGTTCGGAGGGTTGTCTAAAATGTGGTATTGGAGGGTAGTCAAACTAAAAATATCAATCGTGAATGGCCCCGATTGATATACATCGGAGGGATGATGCAGTAATATCATTCGTCGGAAGCGGTCAGATGATATATATACATTGGAGGGTTGTCCATATGATCGTATAATAATTCTCATATGAGGCTTAGGCGAGTGTGAGGGAGTCGGTGAGGACTCGGGTATGAGTTGATAAGTTAGACATTCAAGTAGGATCATGCATTTGCTTGAATGAGTGTTTTATTGGAGCATTGCACTGCACTTAGGTGGAGAGTAGCCCACTTAGGGCGATTCCACTGCGAGCATTAGCTCATCCTGTCGAGGATATTTTACGGTACAGGGGCGTGTGGGGGAGACGGCTAGATCCTAAAGCGGGATTGTGAGAAAATGGGGTTGTGGCTTTGATGATTTTATACATGTATTAGAAATTCTCTAATTTTGATATATATATTGTATAAGAGTAATTATTAACTCTTGAACTATTGGACATAGTTGGTATGTTTTGCGGTGTGTTATGAGAGTGCTTGTTTATGGCGCCAGTGGCCACGTTTACTTAGGTGATGATATATTGGACTGTTTGGGACAGGTTTATACATGTATTGTATTTGGGTAGAGCTCCCCGTACAAAGGAGACTGCCCCGGGTTTTAAATGTCGGGTCACCCAGGCGTTCACGAGTATTCCGCCGGGTTGTGGTGAAATGGTGACCCTCGGGTTTTGGGGTGTCACATGGCTTGCCAGAATAAGGAATTCCATGCCTGGCTGGACGATGCTGAGAAGTTGTGGCTTTATGCTCAATTGGCCGTTTCCAAGCACCAGGCCTTGGACACCTCCTTGGCTAAGGCCAAATCTAGGTCTAAGCATTGGGAGCGAGAGGCTAAGGCTAGTGTAAAGAAGGTGCGAGGCGAGAGAAGAGAGGGATGAGGTACAAAAGTAAACCCCGAGTTGCTCAGTGCTCTGGATTTACTGGGTGAAACCAAGAGCGGGGGGCTAAGGATGACCTGGCTAGAGTCCAAGGAGCTCTAGCGGTTGTTGAGAAGGCTAGATGCAAGGCTAGAGCTGATTTTTGCTTATGGCTACAGATGTTGTGTTCAAACACAACATTTATGAAGATTTCAAACTAGAGGTTAGGATGGTATGCGGAACTCCTACGTGCTTCCTCAAAGTTCTTTGCAGACGGGTGCCCCTCGAGTCCGCAGTACTTGAGGTCCGCAATAGCAAAGGTAGATCGAAGCGAGCGACAAAGGAGCTGAGAAAGAGTGCTTTTGTTGGAACCATAGCTAATTGGCATGTTGGGTCGCGGAGACATTTATGTAACTACCAGCGGTACATCGCGTATTTATGAAATATGATTTTTATTTTATAATTTATCGCCATAGCTCTTTTCCACGAATCCTAAATAGGATAGTTGCTTAGGGGTGTCAAATGTTAGGAAAGTCGAACATAGGACAGCCAGCGAGGCACCATTTATGGGCTTTGGCTCTGGCCTTCAGGCTAAGAGCCACTACTGCGCCTAAGTAGGCGCTGACAGGTTAGAAGTTGCGTTTGGCCTTTTGAAAGTGCCAGTAGGCTATGAGCCACATCCCAGTCTTTGAAGAATTTTGATGAAGCTATAATGACCTGTACGGTCTTTTGAGTGTCAAAGGATATGACCCTATCCCGGTCTTTTTTAAAGTGCCAACAGGCTATGAGCAACATTTGGTCTTTTGAAAGTGCTAGTAGGCTATGAGGCACATTTCGTCTTTCGAAAAGTGTCAGTAGGCTATGAGCCACATCTGGTCTTTTGAAAGTGCCAAATTTATGAGCCTATCGGTCTTTTGAAAGTACTAGCGGTATGAGCCACATGCGGGTCTTTTGAAATAGCTAGCAGGCTATGAGCCACATATGGTATTTTGAAAGTGCAAGCAGGCTATGAGCCACATATGGTCTTTTAAAGAGCCGGGTGGTCATGAGCCACATCACGGTGGTATTAAAATGCTTTAAAGGAAATTTAATTGCTAATATTTCAAGATTTGAAAGAAAACACTCTAAAGGAAACTTTATTGATAGTACCTTTAAAGGAAAAGAATTTTTATTGATAATACCTCTTCAGATAGGTAGCATTCCACATCTTGGGCACTAGCCTTTCGTCCCGAGTTTTCCGATACGTAAGATCAGGTTGGCCTTTCCCAGCATAGGTGCTATGGCCGCTACCCGATTTGTTGGAACTTGCCGGCTATTGGGTATGTCATGTTTTCAAAGACCCTTCTTAAGACTAGGTCTCCGGCTTGGTATGCACGATGTCTTACTCGCCTATTATATAAGTTTGTTGTTCTTTGCTGGTGATTCATGGAGCTTGTCTATCATATCTAGGTCTCTAGCGAGGGCTTTAGTATTAGCCTCTTCATAGATTTCCGTTCAAAGTGTGGGCATTCCAATTTTTGTAGGGATAATGGCCACCATCCCATAGGTGAGAGTGAATAGCGGCACCACAGTCGGCTTCCAGCTAGTTGTTCTATAGGCATAAAGAACTCTGGGTAGTTCATCGACCTACTTTCACGTAGCCAAATGTAGGTGCTTTCTCAAAGCCACTAAGAGAGTTTTGTTAGATGCTTCCACCTGGCCATTGCTTTGTGAGTATCACGGTGTCGAGTACAAGTTTCTGATTTTCAACTCATGGAAGAAATTTCTGTATAATTTGCTAATGACGTTCTTGTCTTTGATGGAGGCGAAGGCCTCAGCCTCTATCCATTTGCTAAAGTAGTCAGTGGCAACCAACAATATCTTTTTCTGAGTTGGGGCAGTAGGCAGTGGTCCAACTATATCAATTCTCCACTGAGTAAAGGGCTAGGGGCTCGTGATGGTGGTTAGATCTTGAGCCGGCACCCATGAGATGACTTTGATGTTGTGACGATGTTTACGACATAGTGGGATCATCTTTCATGGTTGACGATAATATCTTTCTGTCTTGTATAGGCCACTATGAGCTAAGTTCCCCAAGCGCTTGGATGGTTTTCGCATATCCTCTCATGGATTTCGGCCAATACATACTGTCCCTGTTGAGTGGTAAGACATTTAAGATATGGCTCGTCAAGAGATCGCTTATACAATTACCAGTTCACAAGGGAAAACCTTTCCGCCTGGACCTAAATCTTATGGGCTCAATCCTATTATCCGGAAGCTCTCCCGAGCTTAGATAACGCATTATAAGGGTTAGCCAAGAAGAGGATTCTTCATCTATCTGGCTCACTTAGTCAGTCATGATGGACAACGCAAGCTGGCTGGTAGACAAGAAACATTGTTTCTCTTATGAGATGGATCGACCAACTGGCATCCAAAGTGTTCACCTTTTCATTTTAGTCCCTCGGGATATGCTTGAGCTTCTAAGGTGCAAAACTTCCTAGTCGTTGCTTAACCAGATTTGCGTACATGACCATGCCCTTTGTACTCTCCATTCACCTGTCCCACCACTAGTTGAGAGTCACTATGTATGATGAGTTTTTTTAGGATATAGACTTTGCGAGGTCAACCCCGACCAAGATTGCTTCATATTCAATCTCATTATTGGACATGGGGAAGCCTAACAGTATGGTATATTCTATCCTTTCCCCAATTGGGGCTTTAAGTTGCAAGCCAACTCCAGCTCTTGTTTGGCGAGAAGCGTCGTCCACATTAAGGATCCTGAGCCGGCGTCACCACGAGTGCGCATCCAGAGCGAAATTAGTTACACTAAAAATCTTCCGATACCTACCGCTTTTTAATGCAGCGAGGTTTATGCGAATACCAAATTCGGCAATTCAATTGCCCTACTTAGGGCCGTGCTTCTGACAGGTCAAGCACGTGCATGGTTCTTCGCAATGGGGGTGAGTGACATGACGATAGGGCGTGCACAGGTAGAGGCGGCTTCTTAACCACCACAGCGAGATAGTCTTTGTTCAAGGCAGTTATACCATGTTCTGCTTCGAGGATAGAGATTTGCTCATGAGAATATTGAGTCCACCACATTTCGGTTTCGTCTTCCTTGAAAAAGTTGCACTTGCGAGGCCTCCCAGCACCTCCAGTAAAGGTAGGTGTGCCCAGGGCACGCCGGAATTGGTGGTTCGGTGGAATGTGTTTATTTCTTAGTAAAGGCTTGGTCGCATACCTCGTTCTAGTCGACCCTTTTAGCTCCCCTTAGGGTGATGAAAAATGGTTTTAATCGGTCTATGAAACGAGATATGAACCTCTAGATTTGCCAGTAGACGATTCAATGCTACCTCCTTTCTGAGGTAGGGCACGAGGAGTCCATTATAGCTTTGAATTGAATGAGATTGGCTTCTATCCCTCTCTAGGTCACCATAAAGCCTAAAAACTTGCCCGAACTGACTCCGAACGCACATTTTAGGGTTGAGTTTCATTCCATTCCTTACATAGCGACTCGAAAGGCCTCTTGTATAGCGGTGTGAATTGAAGGTTCTTTAGATTTCACCCAGGCATGTATGGAGTGATTTAAGGCTTCCATTGTGTTACCCGACAACGTCGAAATATAGTCACCAATCTTTGATAAGTTGCCCTAGCATTCTTTAGGCCGAAAGGCATCACATATAGCAGTATAACCCGTGCGATGTAATGAAGGTCGTTTTTTCTACATTAGGCGGGTACATGGGAATTTGATGATGCCAGAGCGATCCGAAGTAAGCGGTATTTCGTGCCGACTGATATCGACAATTTGGTTTTTTACGTGACGAGGGAAGCTATCTTTGGGCATGCTTCGTGAGGTGAGTGTAATTTACACATGCACAAGCTGCCACCACCCTTTTCTTTAGAACTACCTGAGGCGTTGGCTAGCCATTCGGGGTATTTCACTTCCTAATGAAACGCTCTCGTAATTGTCTACTTGATTTTAATGATCGATGGAGATGCGGTGGAAATACTCACTTTCAATCTTGCGAAGTACGGCCATGGGGATAATGTTTTAGCTTATGAGAGGCCACCGTCAGGTTAATCCCAATCATATCTAAGTGGCTTCAAGAGAATACATCTATATTGTTCACAGCATGAGTCGTAACTGCTCCCTTTCTTCATTGGACGAGAGAGAGCTAATGTAAGTGAACTTTTCTAGCCCGTCCAACATTACTTCTCCAGGGGATCCACAGCCAACGGATCCTTCTTTTTCGCCCTGATCTGGGTGACAAATTGTGATTGCTACGTGGGGGTTTGATCTTCGAGGGGAGGATTTTCAACATTCTTCTCCCTCTATATTCCAACATAGATAGTTGATAACACTACCCGTGCGGCCAGCGGACTATTTAAAGGTCCCCGACTTGCTAACGTTAGTCAAATAGTGACATTTAGTGGTAGGTTAAGGGGATAGTTTTCATTGAGTGCGACCGGGCTCACCCCATTATGGCGGGTGTAAGGCCAGAGTCTTTGACGATTGAGAACATAACCTACTGAGTCACTAGCTTGGATTTTAAAGGGAGTGTGACATCTCCTAGAGTTATGGTAGTTACACCATTAAAACCAGAGAGGATTCGCCCGGTTAAGTTCACCATACCTAAGGAAAGCTTCATCTACATGAAGGCGGATAGTTGCAATAAGTCTGTCGTACTACCAGGATCATCGGCACCTCGCATCAAAACCGTTATCTGAGGGTGGCGTCTGGGTGCACATCATGAGTGGGGCGTAATAACCACCGTTGGTTAACAGAGGGAAAAGGATATGGGGCTATCTATTGGCGGTTTCTTCATGTTTGCCACTAAGGTGTGGATGGCATTTATCAGAGCCTTAACGTTAGCTCTCAAGAACTTCTTCTATTGGCGCCGATCTTGGTCGTCAGAGACGGTCAGCTAGTATATGGTTAATGGCCGGAGTCCTAGATTCGACAAGGCTTCCCTGGCGCTATAACTCTGTCGTGGCCCTGATTCCACCATGTGGTCAATTTCTCCTGATATACCTCCACGGGTGTCTGCTTTGATAAGCATTTCCACCGTAAACATCGAACCGGCACCTATCGGTCTCGTGTATGCGTCATCTCATGATAATCGCCTCCTGAGGGATTTTTTTTTTTTTTGGGAGGGATCCATCTGGATCGATGTTGGCCATTTAAACTCCGAGTCCACGGTGATGGAATGCTGACCTTTCATAAAAATGTTCGGGAGTAGTGCGGGGCTCTCTCTTCTTTATGACGTCAGCGGGTCGCTTTTGGTCTACCTTTCTAGACCATCCTTGGATTGACGGCTTCTTCCGTATGACTTATTTCCTTATGAAGAAATTGGTTTGTAATCATGTGATCTGAGTTCTTGCACGAGATGTTGTCCTCCGATATTGAGGTAATGATCGGCTGATTCGGTGCCCTGATAGGTGCCGGAATCCAGCAAAATTGTATCCTAAGTTCCTATTATCGTAGAAGAGCTACTGCAGTATAGTGGCCTAAGGTTGAACTCAGGGATGGGTTTTCTTCATGTTAAATGAGTCACAATTGATTGAAATTGGTGTTTCCACTTTGGATTTGGGGTTTAGTAAAAACAGTGAGGTTACTGGCTGGTAAAACTGTAACTGCAGAGAAATAAAGTGTAAAAGAACTCCTTGAAGTTTCGGACCACTAGGCTTAGGGTTCTAAAGATGCTTATGTCTCGGGTCCTTCTCCTGGCGCTAAGGAGGATGACCTATAGTCATTTCCCGAGCCGGATCTAGGTTTGGCTATAAAAACTGAACCCTAAAAGTTTCCTTCCTAGTATACAACATTTATGACCCATTAATGTTTCAAAGCAGTTAGAACCATCCACTAGATCTAACCTGCAGGAGCTAATAAATGGCAACTAATTGAGCATCAATGGATCTAGCAATAAGTATCCACTTAGCCTTAGCTTGCCAAGTGCAACCACTCGGGGTACATCATGGGGATTCAAACCCACGTGTGAGATGCGAAACATAAATGATAATAGATACTGCGTTGATATGAGGACGGTGTATTACCTCGAGCCTTCAACCGGTGGCCCTCAGCTTCAAGGATGGGGAGGTTTGCGGCGTCAAGCCGAGTTATCGTCGCCGAGGGTGTTTGGCAGGTGAGAAAATGCGAGAAAGTGAAAGAAAATTTCACGGCGGAAAATTTACAAAGCTTTGGCGCCAGTATTGATAGACTAAGCGTTGTTACACAGGCTTCACTAAGTTTATAGTGCTCGAGTCAAGGAAGTACATAAAGTATGAAGAACAAAAATTACATTAGAGCATTTTGGTACAAAACTAGCAAAGAGGTCAAAAAGTGGTGTCACAATTAAAGCAGCAGATTCATGAAAAGATTTCGCATGTTGTGAAAAGGGCCATAACTTGTAAAGTGTGACACTACAAAAATTACTGCAATTCTGCTCTCCCTCTGTATTTAGCTCCAATTGCCATTTGCTTTGTTCATGCAGCTTCGAGCTCGACTCGGGTTCTTCGCATTTGAATTGGCTTGAAGATAGTGGGTACAAATTGGCTTTACCAAAACTACAAAATATCCGCAATATGATTAGTAGCATAGTGGGACCTTGAATTATTATCGATTGGGTTATTTAAAGTTGATTGGTACATAAAAGTGCTGAAAACACGCAATAACGAGGCCTCGAAAACGACTATTTGGGCGCGATCTGACCCTTATATATAATTCTTCCATTGTTGTTAAGCGGTCACAATCTGATAGTAGAAGAAAAGGAGTAGGCCACTTAGAGCTTCTCCTAAAGTTTTAGAAGACTGCATCCATGCTATACGACTACATGTTGGGCTGGCTGCAACCTCGTGTAGAAGTCTGAATAGACTCTGCTGCTTGCTTGAGGTAATACGCCAGGTTGATGTTCCTTTTTTGTCTCACTAAATAGAGATACTGCGATACGAATTTCGCCCATAATTCACTGAATGAGTTTATTGAGTTATGTTGGAGCTTGTGGAACTAGGCCCACGCGAGCCCCCACGAACTAGCCAGGAACACTTTACACAACAGACGGTCATTGCCAGCATTTAGTATCATCGCGCTTAATTGTAATGGAGCATGTGATGCGTGGGGTGAGTAGAACCATAGAACATTCTGGCGATATGAGGCAAACCCATGGGAGGCTCGTAATTAGAATGTGTTGCCACCAGGAGCGAGAGGCATGTCGTAGGGTCCCGAATTAAGGTTGTCGACGGCATGTAGAGCGTTGAGCTATCTTAGAAGGTAGGATGTCGCAGTGGCATTAGTGGCATCGTCTTGTGACGATGCGACGTGTTTCCTAAGGGCTGGACTATTGGTTCTACCTTTTTGCTTCTCGCATAAGGGACGTGCCACTATGACATCAACGAAGGAAGGGTGTTGTGAAGGCCTTTTGTGCGATTTGGCCTTTGAACTCCCTTGAGTATCCTTTGCCGATGAGAGACTCAAAGGTGAAGAACTGCCCGAAGACAACTCATCATCTATTGGGGTATCGACATCGTCAAGGATAATGGGTTCCTTCCCTCTATTGCGAGCTTTCGGATGCACAAATCGTCTGTTATCTGGTACATCTTTTCCAAGATAGAAGCTTTTTTCTATCTAGGTCAGCAACTGGTCATTCTCCTGCTGTAATCGCTCAACATGAGTTTGTAACTCCTTCATCTATCTTGCTTGCTCCTCTTATTTCCTCTCCATGTCTTAATGCCAATGGAGGAATTGATCTTCGGCGGATTAGATCGCTGGATTGGGTTAACATTGCGACTGCCTCGGGAGAATAAGATGCGAAAGGGGGGAATCGACAGAGTTCCAAGGGATGAAGGGCTAGTAGACAGTCGTTGAAGCCAAGCCCTTACAACCTGTAAACGAGACTTTCTGTTCAATTCCCAAAAAAGGCACCAATTGTTGTTACCTTAATCGTTTAAACCCCTGGGCATCATAGACGTAATGTAAACCTGAAAAAGGGTGATCCGAGGACGATGGGTAAGCAGCCTCTCCTATGATTAAGTCAGCAAAAATATGGAAATTGAAGAAGAAAGTATGAGCATATGGAATTGCCCCACCCTCTATTGTGGGGGATCTTCTGATTTATAGAAAGTGGTTCCACAAATCTTTCTTTGATTTTAGGAAAGAAAATCTCTTAATTTGGGGATAAATCTCCCACTTCCATATGAAAGTTAATTCTTCCTTCCATAGTTGTGAAGAAGAACAAGCCCGGTGTGCCGAGGCTGAAAGGATGTGTATTTACAGGAATAGGCCCCAGGGAGGAAGAATTGAGGGGTTATCAGAAGCCATGCATGGGGGAGAAATAAAGAAAGATAAAGTAAGGCGATCCTCTACCCAGCCTGCACCACCCGTTCCGGCGAGGAGGAAGATTCCATTCCGAAATCTATAGGATCAATCCATGACCTCACTACGAGGTTGATTCATTTGGGATGAAACCAAGAATGTCAAGTATCCATGACACAATAAATGGATGACCTCGAGAGCAAAGTGAGCATAGTTCTAAAGAAATCAAGAGATCATCAATGATAACTCACTCGACTCCTCTCTATCCCTTGCTCAAGTCGCCACCACCCACGATGATCATTGAGCACTAGTGGAGTTCACTTCACCCTTCTTTTATGTATTGCCATTGAGGACAATGTCCATCTTAAATTGGGAGTGAGGGTAGTTGGTTTTAGTATTACTTGTTATTGGCTCTTGATTGCTCATTCTTTGCTCTTTGGGTCATTTCATTTTTACTGGCTTGTGCTTATCATGATCACACATGCTTGTTGGGTTTATATGGATGACTTTGAATTAATTAAATTGGTTTGTGCTTAATTTGCTTATTTGATATCTTGAGGCCTTGGAGCTTGTTAGTGTAGCTTAGTTTAGTTTTTATGCTTTTTAGAGTAATTTGCATGTTTTAGGTTAGTTTTGCTTTAGTTGTTGTTTTTCTTGCTTGTTTCATGTCTCTTGCTTGCTTGTGTCTTTTGTGTGCTTTTAGGTGTGTTTAGTTTGTCTTGAGTGAGTTTGATGTCTTGTTTGCTAGTAGAAGGTCATTTTGAACACAAACTTTTGAAAAAGGGCAAGTGTAAAGTGGATTGGACCCTTAGGTTTTTGAATGATCTAGAATTGTGTGCTTGCTTGGTATGGGTGACTTAGCTTAGTCACCTTCCTTGTGCTTCAAGAAGCTATTTCTCAAGGAATCTATCACACACACTTTTGATCTCCCTTGATACCTTGGTCTCAAACCCTTTTGATTTCAACTAACCTTGGGGGATTCTAACCACCTAAGTGATGGGACACCTAATTAAAAGAAGATTGTCATTGACCCCCAACTAAAAAGAGAAAAATACAAAAACATAAGAAAAAGTGAAAAAGAAAGATAAAAAACAAACGAAACAAGAGAAAAATGTCAAAAGAGTTTTGTGAAATAAAATAAATTAGGATCATCCAATCGAAATCTCGAGCATAGTCTAAGGGGCCTTTCAAAGCCTAATGCCACTGAGCCCATGCTTCTTTTGACTTTGTTGTCTTTGAGAATTTGAGGAAAATGGCATCATCGACTTGTTGAATAAAAGAAAGCCTTCACATCTCTGCTCGCTCCACAGAGTATTAGTTGTAAAGCCCTCTACATAGGATAACCTCTCTCAGCAAGGTCCCATAAATCTACATCAGAGAAATTCCATCTTTATGCTCCAGCCTCCTGGCTGGGCCATGAAAGATTGGAGATAGATGCGTTGTGAAAGACTCATGCCCTTTGGATTGTTAGCCATTTGACGTTCTGGCTCTGATACCAGATGTTAACACTTGAAATAACTCAAATCTGGAAACTTAAAACATAGCTAATTAAAACCACAGCAAATAAAGGCAGAGAATGATCTTAAAATAAAGGAGAAAGCAGAAATTAGGCTCACAGAAGAGATTTATCAAACACCTTAGATGCACTCGATCTGAAACTTCAAACCTCTGCTATTCATATGTGAAGATCTCATAGTAAATCATTCAGCAAAATGCAAAAATACGAGGCATTATCTCTAAGCGACCCATGACTATCAGCCATAAAAGCCTGATGACAACTCATATTAAATGCTAAAATGCTATGACTAAATAAATAGGTTTGACAAATTCAAAACTACCCAAACAAATTGATTTATGCATTGCACGTAACATAGCAAAAGCGAGGAACGAAGTGAGGAATAGGAAAGCGAGAAGGGGATTAAGGTTAGGAGTATTCGAATATGTTATTTTTAAAGGAATAAGAAAAAGGATGTACAAAGATCTTAGGGTAATACATGCATAGACTCGTCTTTTATACTGAATAATTCTCGTTTATTCTAGATATATATTGAGTGAACATTGAAATACTAAGCCTCAGTGAATTGAGCTACATCATCCCTGCTGGCATGTTTTGAACAAAAAGTGCGCTCATTAATGTTTGTCTACTGGTTGAAAACTCAGGAGGATGACCGCTCCATGAAGCTGAGGAAGCAACCAGGAAAGCCATTTGATGATGGCGATTATCTAGGCAAGAGAGATTTATCAATGCGTTCAAATTCTTGACCAACCCGTTCTTACATAAAGAACTCTTATACATTATTTTCCCATTGGTATGTATGGCGTAGTCATTTAGACTTGAAGGAGTGGCTAACGTGCTAAGCGGAAATTAATTAGTGGTCCATAACCTGCGAGGGGCGAAGTAATTTACAATAAGAGTAACGGATGGCATTAACTAATACACAGAAGACAAGTTTTCTTGTATGATTTTTAACTTGGATTTAGAAGTCAAGGTCTTCCTGCTACTTTATGGTACTTGATAGGGTTTGAAAAATGGGCTCATGAGGGCACTCACCAAGCAAAAGAAGTGGCACCTTAACGCCAATACGAGCCCTAGGTACCAGCCAAAAGCGAAGGCTTCCGACGTACTACGGTCAAGGGCGATCTTGGATGGTCAGAAAGTCTATCACCAAAATGGATTGTATTTAAGCGATACATAAAATAGAATAACCCACAACAATAAATCATA